>JAOQGH010000001.1:148631996-148670150 GCA_025769975.1 Gallinago jamesoni
CATTCAGTACCTCAGCCTTCTCCTCATCCTTTGTCACTATGTTACCTCCCGTATCCAGGAGAGAGTGGAGGTTCTCCCGAGTCCTCCTCTTGCTATTAATATATTTATAGAAATTATTTTTATTGTTTTTAACATCCAAGGCCAGGCTAAGTTCTAGCTTTCTAATCTTTTCCCTGCATAACTTTACAAAAGACATAATTGTTGAGGAGAGGGAAAATAATCATACATATATGAAATTCTGGCTTTTCAATGACAGTGGAAGAAGGAATTAATAGTGCGACCATTTGTTATATACTTCCTAGTGCATACTGAGGAAAATACTGTACAGGTATTTTTCTTTAAACACAAGAAACATATTATATAGACATATAAAGTAAACCAGTCGATTTTTCACTTTGCTCAATTAGTTTTCCTTAAGGTAAACTTGTTCCATTGACTGAAAGACAGTGCTTTTTATTATCTATATAGCTTATATGAACTTATATGGGGTTGTGGTATCTTTAGATTATTTAAAACTTGAAGGTGTCATTCTGAATGAATAGTTCCCTTGAATGAATTCAAGCTCACATAAGGGAAATTTTTGAGCAGGCTAGTAAACTCAAGCAGTATCTTCAAGGGTTTATCTAGAAGAGTAGAGTAGATCCTTCATTTCTGAGGATAATTCTGTTTAGTGGAGATTAACAGACAGTAAAAAGAAATTAAAGATCAACCCCAGACTTCTAGAATAAATTCTCAGAGAGCTATCTACTCCCAGCCTTGAGTAATGAAGCCACTGGACAAAGTGAGTAACTGTATTCTTGCTTAAGAGAATTCAGAGCAAAGTGCCACAAGATCATCCAGTTTCCTAATACTGTTCACTCCAACCACAGTAATTTTTTCCTACATTTTATAGACAATAGTCAGGAAACATTAAGGAAAACACTTGTTCCGAAAGTTTGTGAAACTTACATATTAGCTTTTGAAGATAAATCTTTACTTCCAAAAATATATAACATTTAGTATACCTATAGTGAGAGTTTTAATTATTTAATATATTTATAAATCTCTCCCTAATGTATTTAATTATTTTTCCCCAGTTACTATTAAAAAATCACATTTACTAATTCTTTTCCTTTTAAATTATTTTCAAGTGTGTCCCATAGATAATATGTTTTAATAATAATTGAGTCCTATTCTCAAAATTAAAATTTTCCTTATAGTACCGAAGAGGCATAGTTTTCATTTTTTTGGGGGGGAGATTTTTCTGTGTTTCAGTTCCAACTTATTTAACTTTACCTACATATCCAATATTCTTAGACCTGGCAGTCATCACATTAGCCAGCTAAGAGTTGCTAACACGTCATTGCTTGTTCCGAAATGATTTGAGATTGAAAGCTTCTTTCATCTTTCTTCCCCTGTGCACTGACTCACCTTCCACCTTTACAAGAGACTTGTTATTATCTTATTCAGTTGACTTTACCGCATCAGCTCTGACAGGAAGATAAAGTTTCCAGTTCCATATTACTTCTCATTTCTCAAGAAATTTTGCCTAAAAGGAACATAAATATGATTAAAAAAAAAAAAACCACAACAAAACAAAACAAAACCAACAAAATCCTGCCATAATGAAAGGACTTTACAGGAACTTAAGATATTTTTGTTCAGAGTTAAGGAAAGTCTTTAATCTTTCAATGTGATTTTAATCAATAAAGAATTATACTGAACAATGACAAACAGTTGTACAACTACTGTACACAGACTGATAACAAAGATTAGGATAAGGTAGTTTTGAACACTAAATCTAATGCAGAATGCAGACAACCTAAATGATAAAGGCAGAGTAGCTATTATCTCCTCTATATGACTAATCATTCACTTGTGTACTGATGCTTAAGTAATTTGGACTACTGTCAAATTTTGTAAAAGCAAATTTAATCTTAAGGAAAAAAAATTCTCCAACCTTACCCAAAGGTTTAGATCAGCTAGTCTCTCTGTGAGCTACTGGTTATCATATTTACTCTGTCATGACACAGTTAGGTGTCCAATCTAATATGCAGGGAACAGGATATTATATTATCTGAATTAATGGTAGCCAGATCTAGTAGAAACATATTTTAAAGACTAAAAAATATATTTTATATTTAGATGGACATTGGGTACCTAAAGGAGATAATCCTAGATCAAGGATAAATATCCAGGGCATAAACCTCCCACAAAGTCTCTCACATCACTTATTTTATCTTCCATAGAAGTAAAGAAAAGCCTTTTCTGTTAGTGATAAGTGCTGTGTTTTATTTTCAGCTCTCTGTTACTACAGCAGCTTGACATAAATTAGAACTGACCTCCATGTGCTCCAGTGGGATAGCTACGAATAGGAATGTGCTTAAAACCATTTACATTAAAATTGCTGACTGCATTCTATGTAACTTGGATATAGCTAGGGTTTTAGTTCTCTGCTCTTATTTTCAGGAACTGATGAAGTGACATGAAAAGGGGAAAGGCTAGGAAGACAGGGAAGTCTAGTATAGATTAATTCTCCTTTTGTATAAATTGTTCTATAAAATGTAAATTAAGAGGGTATTTTTATATTTGACTAAGTAGTTACCACAAATAACTATAAACAAGCTCATCCTACTTGATCCCCAGTAGAAAAAAAACAAAACAAACAAAAACAAAAACCAAAACAAAAACAAAGAAAGAGAAAAAAACACCTTGTACGGTAGGTTCACCTGGCTGGACACCAAATGCCCACAAAAGCCTCTCAGTTCACCTCCTCATCTGGACAAGGGGGAGAAAATATAACGAAAGATTCTTGGGTCAACATAAGGACAGGGAGATAACTCACCAATTACTGTCATGGGCAAAACATTCCCATCAATCTAATCTGAGTAGGGTAATGAGAAATAAAACGAAATCCTACAACACCTTTCCCCCATCCCTCCCTTCTTCCTCCAACCATTCTATGATTCTGTGATTCCCAGGCTCAACTTCACTCCAAATTTTATCTCCTTTCCCCAAGCGGCTCAGGGGGATGGGGGAATGGGTGTTGTGGTCAGTTCATGGCACATAGTTTCTGATATTCCTTCCTCCTCAGGAAAAGGACTCCTCACACTCTTCCCCTGTTCCAGTGTAGGGTCCCTCTCATGGGAGATAGTTCTCCATGAACTTCTTCAACGTAAGTCCTTCCACAGGATGCAGTCCTTCAGGAACAGACTGCTTCAGCGTGGGTCCCCAATGGGGTCACAAGTCCTGACAGGAAACCTACTCCAGTGTGGGCTCTCCATGGGGCCACTGCTTCCTTCAGGCATCCACAAGTTCCTGAGTGGCATCCTCCACAGGCTGCAGGTGGATATATGCTCCACAGTTAACCTCCATGGGCTGCATGGGGATGGCCTACCTCACCATGGTCATCACCAGGGGCTGCACTGGAATTTCTTTTCTGGTACCTGGAGTACCTCCTCCCCCTCCTTCTTCAATGACCTTGGTGTCTGCAGAGTTGTTGCTCTCATTCCTCTCTCCTGGGTGCTGCTGTGCAGGTATTTTCCCCCTTCTTAAATATATTGTCCCAGAGGCGCTACCACTGATGCTAATGGGTTTGACCTTGGCCAGTGACAGGTCTTGGAGCTGGTTGGCATTTGGTCTATCAGACATAGGGGAAGCTTCTAGCAGTTTCTCACAGAAGCCAACCCTGTAGCACCCCTGCTGCGAAAATTTTGCCACACAAACCCAATACACTTTGATAGGTCAAAAAGACAAATGGAAAATGCAATTGTGTCACTGAGGATTGACTGGTAGAACTGCTGAATCATAAACCCAAGCTGGTTCCCTATCCAGTAAAATATTACGAAAGCCTCAAATTTGTTGTTCCCTGGTCTTGAGATTTCCCTTTGATAGATCCATCTGAGAGTCAGACCTTCCCATCACCAGCTGGTTAAAGTCCACCTGGATGCTCAATTCAACCCAGCTGTGGTAAATGGACTACCATACCATCAGACTGTGAAACCATATCCCTGAACACCTTCACAGCCTCACCAGGACTCCCAGCACATGTATGTTTCCTGCTGCTGAACTGTCAGTTGAAACTGTTGAGCTTCTGCAGCAACCCTCATCACAGGTCTGCTTAGTGGCATAACTCCTGAAAATGTACAGACATGCTGTAAGAAATTAACAGATTTTTTGTCAGTTTTTCTGCTTTGAAATACAATTTCACTGTCTGAGAATACCCTGGTTCACAAAAAGAATTGAAAAACAAAAAAGTTTTGGCTAACTTTCTGCATTATCCGTCTTGGCTAACTATTGTGTAATAAAATCATAGATAAAAAAGAAGACAAGAATATAATTCGTGATTTTTTATGGAAGAAATGTAATAATACAAAGCTTAATTAAAATATAAATTTAACAGTACTGCCAAGCTCATACATTTTCAACTTTGATTTTTTTTCTTTTATCTTAAAATTCAGAAAGCTTTGTCAGTTGTCATTGTCTGGATGTTCAGGGTGCTTTTCATATTCCAACCTTTTGATCCTTCCTTCCCCTCCAACCTATACACCGACACATGCTTCGTCTGCGTAACACATACATTGACTTCCACAAAAGTAGATGAATTTAAATGAAATGTAAAGTTAGAGTTGACTGTTTAAGAAATGTATAGTTGGAATTTTTATACTGTGAATGTTTTCAGAAGGGGATTGAATTTTTCTATATATATGGTACATTAACAAGATATTATAATCAGATATAAACTATAAAAATTATCAGGACTTTTATTAATTTTAATTTTTATTTTTGTCATAACTCCAGGTACACAAATATTTAAAATTCTCAATCCTCCCCACCAACCCTTAATTAATTATAAAGGGTTAAATAAAAGGTAAAATTGTCCCTTTATTTGCAAATGAGACTTAATAATTGCCTAATTTTAAAATTAATGTGTACAATGAAAAAAGGACAGTTCTAAACTTCCTTTATCTCCCTCAATACAAAAACTCAAATGTGTTATGAGTGGAATGGCTTGACCCACTGCCTTGGTAATATTTTTCATAATGACCAAAAATAATAATAAAAAAAAACCAAACCAAAACAACAAACCAAGTAAGGGGTTTTGGTGGGGTTTTTTTAGCAAACAAAATATCTTCAGCACTTTTGTTTTTCACATAACCATAGTTAAGATTAAGGGAAAGTGACTCTGTCTCCCTCTGGAAAAGATATAAATATAAAACAATTTCTATAGCAGAAGCACCTAGCTATACCTAATGTAGTGTTTGAAGCATCTCTGGTAACTTTTAGAGAAAACAGTTTACAGCAAAAATAATTATCTCAATTTTTTTACTGTTTCATCACTGACTATTTGATGATGCATGGATCCATTAGTTACCACTCGTAACATTGGTAGTAGTCTCTGTGCCACCAGTAGCAAGCAGTAGTATTAATGATTATTAGTTTCCTAAAAGCGAATAGTGGATGACAAGACAATAAGCACAATAAAAATAATTTGAAAGAAATAAATTAATAACATTATTGTCTGTGGCAACTGTTTATTGTAAAGACAAAATTTACAAAGATTACTTCCTCTTTGGAGAATATTCTATCTAAACTTAGATATTGTTCAATTAAACACCTACTTAAAATATGTTAAATATTATTGTTTTTACTCATTATATATAGATAAGTAGATTTCTAATTTAAAACGTGTCTTCTGTCAAGATAAAAAATGGTTCAGCTATTTGACTAACCTTCTGTTAAACTAAGGGATTTTGCCTTTTGAGATTACTGAAAGTTTGTCATCTCCAGACCCCAATTATCGTGTTAAACAGATATAAGATGTAAACATAATTATTGCTACAAAACCATTGCTAGTTACAGATATGTTGTATTCTGATCACCAAAATAGCTTCTTTAAAGTGTAAATTCCTCCAGAAGCAGTTAACACAACTAATGTTAGATGGGTTTTTCCAAACTAATATTTTGCCTTATACTAATATACTTCACATGCAAGCAATGATTCATACAGTTTTAGAATAGAGGGAATGATTGTCTTTGTATGGAATAATTCGCTTTGGCAATATTCTTATTTCTTTCTATTAACTAAAGAAAGAGCAGTCAAGATTCTTCCTTTTTAAGTGGCTAAAGTTAGGAGAGATATATCTTGTCCTTATATTCATAGTTTCCTTCAGGCTTCTTGTCTCAGAAAAGCTCATAATTTAGTAAAGTTCAACACTAGCTGGCCAGAATATCCAAAGGAATCTCAACGTCAGTCACAGAGGGTGCAAATAATACAATCCTTGTCTTGTTTTAGATGTTTGTGTGCTATGTATCTCAAATCTGGAAATACTAGAAAAAATCCAGCTCACCTCATTGCAGCCTTTGGAGTATTTTGGTGCAAAAGTCTAAGAAGCCTGCAGCAAAACCCAGCAAACTCACTTTTCAGCATCTTTTCATTTGAGCAGTATTTTGTGGATTTTGATAAGGCCAGTAAAATGTAATTCCCAATGTAAAAAATAATGCTTGGAAAATAACCTGAATTCCTACTTTCAGATATGGGGGATCTAGAACTGCTCAATGAAAAGGTCAGTAATCTCTTTTTGGTATTGATTTTTCTAATAGACATAATGACTTTTTTTTTTTTTTTTCTAACTGTATGTGGCTAACAGGTTGAGGAAGGTGTTTCTGACCCTCTACTCCACGCTGGTGAGACCCTGCCTGGAGTACTGTGTCCAGCTCTGGAGTCCTCAGCACAGCAAAGATGAGGACCTATTGGAGGAGGTCCAGAGGAAGGCCACAAAACTGATCAAAAGGTTGAAACATCTCTCCTATGAAGACAGGCTGAGAGAGTTGTTCCACCTGAAGAAGAGAAGACTCCAGGGAGAGCTCATTGGAGCCTTTCCATACTCAAAGGGGGCTTTTAAGAAAGATGAGGCCTGTTGTGGTAGAAGGGATAACGGTTTTAAACTAAAAGAGGGCAGATTCACACTGGATATAAGGATTTTTTTCTGATGAGGGTGGTGAAATACTTGAACACGTTGCCCAGAGAGGTAGTAGAAGCCCCATCCCTGGAAACACTCAAAGTGAGGTTGGATGGGGCTCTGAGCAACCTGATCTAGTTGAGGATGTCCTTGGTCATTCTAATGAGGTTAGACTATATAATGGACCTTTAAAGGTCCCTTCTGACCCAAACTATTCTACTATTCTATGATTTTATTTCTGAAAGTAGAAGAATTTTAGGTTTTTTTCTGCTTTGGCTTTTTTAGTAGATCCTATAACAGACACTCAGCAAGTATTGTTTAAAAGAAAACTCTCAGAGGGACTATAAAGAATACAAACCCACATTTTAGGAACCAGCACACATTGTAAATGAACAATAAAATACCTCACTTACAGAGACAAAGTCAACTACTTTGGTGTCCTATCAATACAGGTATGCAGAAAAAAGAAAAAAAAAACAAAAGAGGAAAAAAATGCCACAAATATAAAACTCCACTTATTTCAGTGTAAAACTTTCTGATAATTCTTAGAGTAACTCTGTTCTTTGGTTAATTCATAGTATTTCAGGAAATGCTAATTAAACAATTTTAATCACAAAGTCATGCCACTTCAGATTTTTGAAACACTCATAAGAGATTGCCAATTTTTTTTTTTTTAATTGAACCAACCAGCATAATCAAAATGAACACATAAAATCACTCCATCTTAATTTCAAATATTTAATCAGAATAATGTGTGTCTTGGGGAAAACAGATGCACTCCTATCTGTAGACTGTGTCTCCAAATCCATGAAAAACTAATTATACTGAATGCAGTACATGCCGCATACAAAGTAGCAAACTTTCCACAAATCTCATTGTTGCAACATTTACAAATTTAGCAAGGGTTCATCCAGGTTCAGTTCCTGCATCTGTGCATCTGTTGTATGGTAGCGATATCAACTAATGAGGCATTTGATACACAGATAGCAAAACTCCATTTCTTCATATTTCTGCCAAAGTATTAATCCCCTCTAAAACAGGTACTTTCTTTTCCATATATAAAAAACATTATTGTTCCTATGTTTTATTAATATCACTAGTACTGTCTCCTAGGTAAAAGATTAATTACTTGTCTGTGATTCTTAGGAATGGAGTTGCAACTAAATTACCTAGGTGGCATATCAACCTCTTCTTTTGTTATGTCATGACGTACTACTATTTCAGAGCGGAAACAAAGAAGTATTAATTTTCCTGTAAATTGCCATGCTTACATCTTGGGAATAGTATCAATAATCCAATCAACAGAAGATTATTAACCTGCAACATATGTATTCTGTCATCAACAAGCTTCATCTTTAATGCCTTCTTCACTTCAGTGCTCATTAATTATATTGGGTCAGCTACACTTATGCTAACCTTCCACAACAGAAAGAATTATTTTCTGTTTCAAGTGGATAGGAAAACTAATAGTCCAGCAACTAATGAAAACAAAATTTTGACTACTTTTTTCTAAAGAAGCTTATGCCATTCTATAACACTATTTTTAAAATTACATTATACATGGCAGGATCCACTGAGAGTAAATGCAGGTAAAGGGAGTTTACACTCTTGTAATTAAGAAGAATTTGATCACTTCTCACATATCAAAGAAACAACTTATTTGGGGGTGAGGGGCATTGGGGTTTTGCCCGCTATAACAGTGGGAAATACTGCATTTTACATGGTGTATCAAGAAACTGTCCTGACATTCCTACCAAATATTTACAAAACCAAAAATATTAAAATTACACATACATAAAACAACTAACATAATTGATGTATTATCTGATTCGCCTTATCTGTGGTCACTGTTCACCCATAATTCAGTAAATCTGAATATTTAACTAAATAGATTTGAATACTATTTTAGAGGCAGACTATCATTACACAAAATCTTGTGCACTTCTATATATGATCATATGCTTTCCATCTAACCATTCCTATCTCTGTATAAAAGTGTCAACATATATCAGCAATGCCAATAAACTTGGGTTTTTTTAAACTGTTTTGTCTTGTAATCATAGCAATCTTGTCATCATCCTCTTTTTATATCAGAAACACTGCACTCCTCAAATTTTTTTATTTCACATATTATTATAGTTCCCCTACAATAAATACAGTTGCTGATTACAAGATCTCCAAAGTTTCAACTCATTCTTTACTAGCAAAACAATGTTCCCATACAGTTTTCAGTTTTGGTGTTGTGATTTTTTTGCTGTGGATTTGTTGGGGGGGGGTGTAATTTTTTTTTTTTATTATTTTATTTTTATTTTATGGTAAAGCCTGATTATTAGAGGGGAGGAACACTATTTTCAAAGCGAATTGTTTTAAATTTGGGATTTAAGTTTAAATATTAGAGGGTTTTTTCAATATGGCGTCTTGTAAGAGACAAACAGAGTAGCTACATTCCTTTTTCTAGGTAGAATGTACCTTCTTTGCATATACTTTAAACTTAACTTCTTCACTTTTGACTTTATTAACAGCTTGGCCACCAAAATAAAATATGGTTTAATCTCCTCTCATGGCCTACCTGTCTTCATTGTACTTTTCCACCTCTTTTAATCTCCTCAGTTTTTAAAAAAATATTTCATTCCTCTGAAACCCTTGAATTAGTAACATATATGAAGTACCATGTGTCAGAAGAAGCTATTCTGGACTGTCAGAAATACTTTAAGCATCAGAAAACAAAAGAATAAAAAGAAAAGGTGGGATATCAGAATATCTCAGATTTTTATCATTCTAATACTAAAAGGGCAGTGTAATCATCTATTAGCTCTGTGTTTTAGTGTTTGCGCCTATAGGTTTTTCCCTCATATACTACCATTATATATTTCTACTAGCATGAGCAGCTCCTTGATGTTTGAAAGACAGCTTTTTTTTTTTCCCTATAGTATTTTTCCTTGAAGACCCAAGTAGTCAGAGAATGAAATGCCTTTGATACAATCATGTAGAAATTAGTTAAATGTATTTACAATTCTGAAACAGTAAATGTTCTTTTTGCTAATGCTAAAAGAAAGGGAAAAAAAGAACAAAATGAAAACAATACTTCCTTGATTTGTTTTTCCTTATCTGACTTGAAAAACTGACCTTTTAAAAATGTGTGATTACGATTTGTTAACCTGTAGCAAGACAGTATGAGTTAGGAAGAGAGATTGAATGGCTTATATCTTGTATAACATGCCCAGCAATTGAAGGGATTGGAAGAGTGGTTTAGCTGTTGCAAATTAACTGTACACACCAAAGTTAAGTTTAACACAGTTAAGCAACACTTGTACTTAACCAATTTTGACACTAACTCAGCTGGTTCATGAGACATCTTGCTATTAAAAAACTGTAGTCTTAATGTGTGAAAATAATCTATCTGATATTAGCTCATAAAACTGTATTCAGTAGAATGGGAAGCAATAGAGAAAGTAGACCAAGATAAACAATCTATTACATGTTTAATTTGCAAGAAAGGCAGAAAGGCATTACTGATATACACAGAGCAAAGAAATATGTAAACAACTAGCTCTTTAAATCCAAACAAATCCAACTCAGTATTCAAATTTGTGTGTACACTTCAAAACTTCACATACCTTATTTGGAGATAGCATTTTTACCAAACAATTTTGACCAAGTTTGATTTGCTAAGTGATTTTACTAGATAGCTACTTAGTAGTCTTGATTTTTCTTTAGGAATCAGTGTTTACAGTGAGGAAAACATTATACTGTTAAGAGAGATTGATCAGTCACATTAAAATAATTAAAATGAAAAGGTTAAATGGAAAGGCTTTAGGAAACAACACAGTGTATAAGTCTGTATCACAAAAGTGAGAGGCAAAGCCAAATAACAAAAAATAAATGCCTCTCTGTACACAAGAACAGATATTCAAAACAAACAGTTTCAGCATGCAAGGAAAAAAAATATATTAGCTCCACATGTATTACTTCAAGGTTTTTTTTTCTAGAATTATACTATGCTTATTCATTTTTTTTTCAGTGCTTTTTGGATACTGCAATTTTCATATGTATTCAGGTGTGTGCTATGACGGTTACCAAGGCAAAGGTTAAGCTTTGCTTCAGGGAGCTTAAAACCTCTCCTTGACCACAATTCTGCTGTAAAGGTTGAGATTTCCTAGGTCCTTATGTGGGGATTTGTAAGTGAAGAAATTGAAGATATAATGCTTTTTTGTTTCTGTGGAAAACGTGGGACCAGACTTAAAGCAATTCCTTCCCATTTAGAAAACTTTCCATTAGCTATTTCTGTCACTGTAAGACCTCAGAATGTGTGAACCTATGTCACATACTGACAGACAGCAAATACTGAAAAAAAAAAAACCCAACATTTATCACTGCCAGGAACTAAAATATCCAACATTTTACTATGGATGTAGAGCTATACCGAATGAGAGGATTTTGTTGCATTCCACTGGTTGCATACAACCTTTTAGTTTGAAACTACAGTACTCCATGGTTGTATCAACAAGCAATGATTTATTTAACAATCAAAAAGAAACTGCACTTTTGATAAAGTCCAAAATTAGTCTGGAAAGTAAAAGCACTTCTGCAGGCAGTGATGTCAAATGAATGCTTACAAAACAGATACAGCTGTTATTTATTCTCAAAATAATGCAGCCTTTTGAAGAAAGAATTCTAAGTATTAACCATGTGGATTTCATTTTTTTCCCATCAAAGTGGAGTAATTTATCCAATTATGTCAGATTTTTTAAACCAAATAATAGACACAGAACCTTCCAAATTGTGACAAGATTGTTTACATGGTGATAATTCAAGGAAAATCTTTTGAAGAACTAACAACATGACAATAAAGGTTATTACAAAAAAGTGCCATCAAAGAGACATGCTCGTGGAAAAAAAATTAAAAACTTACATCACCTTTCAAAAGATATTACTATTCATATATCCTCTAGAACTTTTAAGATGTATGAAAGCTTTGTATTTAATTTTATCCTCTCCTTTTGACTAAGTTTTAGAGTGTTAAGTGTGCAGTTTCTTACACCTTCACCAAATAACTACAGCTGTCAGTCTTTCTGTCTAATCACAATGGCAACATAAGCTATGTCTAGGACAAGGTTCTCCTGGACACTCACTCAATATGGAACCATAATTTTTCAAAATGTTTTCTTACCCAAGAAAGAATCAAATTATTTTGGAGCAGTATTTTTACCAAAAAATAAAAAATAAAAAAAAAATTTGAAATAAAATGTATACATAGCAGATGTGAATGATAGTGACTTTGGAGAACTTCTACAAACTCATGTAGTCTGCAGGTGTTAGGTACAATTGAGTTTCTGTGGTATGAGCCTAGGGCTTTTACAGTACTCACAAAAGAGTTGAAGTAATCTTTTCCTAGTGTTATATGTTATTGTATGCTGTGTACTGCAACACCATGCAAAGACTTTGAAGCTGTTAAGTAGTTTTATACTCAAGGAAAAGAACAGAAGGAGGTACTACTAAAAAGCATGCCATTTTTTCAACTGGATCCAAGCTCAGATAGCTACTCTTCAAGGAAAGAAATGGGAGATGTTTAGCTCTACTAAATTTAAAGTAATATATAACGGCCATCTTAACCATCTAATTTCAACCTTTCTATATGAGAGACATAAGTGATTTATGGTACAGAGTTGTTGTGGAGAGCTGGAACAGATTTGAAGAGACTTGCTTTCCTTCCCAATTCTTAATCTTTATATGGCAATAATTAGGTGAGGTAAATTGTACTGCATTCAACAGAACTTAGTAATTAAGATACTTTTTGCAGGATAATTATACTCAGTATAATTCTGTGACTCATTGCAAACAAAATCAAAAAAACAACCTGAGAGGGGAACTTTGAAAAAATAAAATATGTTGTTTACAAGGAGGTAAAACCAGTGTCATAGAATAACAGAATGGTTAGAGTTGGAAGGGACCTTAAAGATCACCTAATTCCAACAGCCATGCCATGGGCAAGAACACCTCCCACTGCACCAGGTTGCTTAAAGTCCCAGTCAGCCTGGCCTTGAACACCTCCAGGGATGGGGCATCCACAACTTCTATGGGAAACTTGTTCTAGTGCCTCGTTATCCTCACACTAAAGAATTTCTTCCTAAAATCTAATCTAAATCTCTGTTCTCTCAGTTTAAAACCATTACCCCTAATTTTATCGCTACACTCCCTCATAAAAAGTCCTTCCCCATCTTTCCTATAGGCCCCCTTTAGGTACTCAAAGGCTGCTCTAAGCTCTCCCTGGAGCCTTCTCTCTGCCAGGTTGAACAACCCCAGCTGTCTCAGCCTGTCTTCAGAGGAGAGGTGCTTCTGCTCTCTGATTATCTTCAGGGCCCTCCACTGGACCCGTTCCAAAAGGTTCGTGTCCTTCCTGTGCTGAGGACTCCAAAGTTGGACACAGTACTCCAGGTGGAGTATCACCAGAGGCAGAGTAGAGGGTAGAATCACCTGCCTTGACCTGCTGGCTAGACTTCATTTGATGCAACCCAAGATGTTGGCTTTCTAGGCTGCAAGAACTCATTACTGGCTTGTGTTGAGCTTCTCATCCACCAATACCCACAAGTCCTTTTCCTCAGGGCTGCTCTCAATCCATTCTCTTCCTAACCTGTATTTGTGCTTGGGATTGATTTGATGCAGGTGCAGGACCTTGCACTTGGCCTGGTTGAACTTCATGAGGTTCACACAGGCCCACCTTTCAAGCCTGTCCAGGTCCCTCCACATAGCATCCCTTCCCTCCAGCGTGTCAACCACACCACACAGCTTGGTGTCATTGGAAAATTTGCTGAGGGTGCACTCTATCTTGCTTTCCATGTTTGGATAGTGTCAGTGGCCACCATCTTACCTATTTCACCTTGCCACGAAAAAGTTAGGTATTTTGTTTATGTAAAGTTAAGCAATTGGTTATTCTGAGCTGTCCTGGTAACCAATGGAGAGAAAAGTATTTCCAGAAGGTAATTTACCCTGGTGATATAGAACCTACTGTGGCATAGTTTATTACTCCTTGGTGTAGTCTTTCTCCTTGTTGACACTGAAGTTTTAAAAGGATGAAGATAAACAGGATGACTGCCACCTTAGATAAGTCTGAGAATGATAATACGTCAAGAAGACATCCTTTCAGCAGGAAAAAGAGCTACGGCTGCAATTAATTAGCAAAAACAATAAAGCAGCAAAAACTTTAATTATACTAATAGTAGCAAGTAAATCAACAGGAGAAGTGATAGTTTTACAAACTGTGGTGGTTTAACCCTATCAGGCATCTCGGCTTCACAGTGCCATTCACTGCATCCCCTGCAGTGGGTTGGGGATACAATGGAAAAGCGTGAAAACCCATGGGTTGAGTTAAGGCAGTTTAATGGGTAAAGAAAAAGCTGTACACACAAGCAAAGCAAAACAAGGAATTAATTCAAAGCTTCCCATAAAGTGGCGGGTTTTCGGCCATCTCCAAGAAAGCAGGGCTCCATCGTGCCTAATGGTTACTTGGGAAAACAAGCGCCACAATTTCAAAAATCTCCCCCTCCTCCTTCTTCCCTGCAGCTTTTATTGCTGAGCGTAACATAACATGGTATGGGATATCCCTGTGGTCAGTTGAAGTCAGCTGCCCCAGCTGTGTCCCCTCCCAATTTCTTGTGCACCCCTCAACCTACTTGCTGGCAGATCAGTGTGAGAAACAGAAAAGGCCTTGACACTGTGCAAGCACTGCTCAGCAATAGCTAAAACAAGTGTGTTATCAACACTGTTTTCATCACAAATCTAAGACTTTGCCCTGTACAAGCCACTATGAAGAAAATTTGCTCTGTTCCACCAGAACCAGTACAAAAACATAGATGTCAGCTATGACAGTGAACATAGTTGTACACAAGCGAATGTTGTGAAAATTGAAAGCAATAAATAGCCGCTTGGTCAGGAATTATTGATAAGAAGGAAAAAGTAAATTCTTTGGAGTAAGTACAAGATAAAGTTTAATCTACACAGCTGTAAGAATGTCCTTTTCTCTCTCCTTAGTGCATATTATTATAAATTTCAAACTCTGTTTTTTGGTTTGTTTTTTTTTGTTTTGATTTGTTTTTCTACTTAAATCTTAAATGAGTAAGTCTCATTTCTAATCAAATCTTAAATAGACCTGTTATAGGCAGTTCATAGCAGGATGCCTACACTTCAAGCTAAGTGAAGCCTTTAGACACTACAAAATAACCAAATTTATGTGTTCCTACTCATATAGCACACTTCAACAGAGAACATGGGAGTAAATGTCTAACTAAACTCTTCTCATTCCCAGTAACGAAGATGAGGTGTTGTCAGAAACTGGAGACTTCAAAAAGAGATTTGATGGAGTAAAAATTGCAAAACTACATGTTTCTTGGCTGAAATAGGTAAGATTTCTGAAAGAATGATTCTCCTGCTGCTAACAAAAATATGCAATCTGTTTTGAATCTGTGATACTGCATCAGTAAACTGGTTGTGAAAAAACTTTTATCTTTTTATAAAGTTGACCTTGAAAACTACAGATGAGTGAGACAATTCGGTATCAGGGCTGTGAATTGAACAATGCCTATAAACACAAGGCAGATCTACAATGAATTGGATGTTCTTTGGGTTTGTTTTTTTTTTTTTTTCTGCACAATCTCTGAAAGATGTAAAGCAAAGACAGAACGCCCTTAAAGCAGCAAGTGAGTGTTCTGCCATCTGAGGGGTTCAGAACCTTTGTGAATCAGAGCAATAAAGATTTGATGACTCAGGAGGACACTTTAACCCCCTAAGAACCATAATTTTAGCAGGATTACTCAAGGGAAAGCTGTGGAAAGAAGCAAAAAAGTTGTGGTCAGCTGCTGCATAATCAAGTTGTCTACTAAATAAAACTGAGACCTTCCATTTGTCCTACAGCTCTGTCACATTTTTTCCCCAAAATATTCCACAGAAAATCAATAACATATCAAGAACACGGTGATATCTGGCAGTTTAATTTCAGAAAGTCTGCAGATCAATAGCTTTACAGAGGCTTACAGTTCTGCAGAATTTAAGTACACTAACTAATGCTGGGAACTGTGTATGTAAGTGTGTGTGTATGTGTGACTGAGAGAGAATCTGGGATTTACATTAATTACTGGGACTTTCTGCAACATTGTATTGCAGTCACTATATTTACTGTTCCTTTGTGAAAAGGTTTTCAAGCTGGATGTTTTTCATTCGTTTAACTTTAATAGTTATTTGATTTAAACAGCTACAGAAGAAACTTCAATTTTTTTCTACAGTTAGGATTGAAAGAGCATTTCCATTACGAAGCTGATTCAGAAGTTTTTAACTAAGCCACATGATTGCCACAGGTTTCTCTATAAGATTTATTCTTGGGCTTGAATTATTCCTATTTAATGATGAACATAGTTATTTTTTATGTGAAATACAAGTTTTAAAGAGAAAAAAAGTAACTCTTATATAGTATAAATTCAAACCCATAGCTTCAACAGAAAAGCTGGCACTTTTCAAGGTTTAATTAACAAATTCTGATGATATTTATTTATTTTTATAATATGAATCAAACCAAACAGTCTTCAAGTTCACTTATTATAAAGAACTATATATATAAATATCTAACTATAAATGCAAAACACAAAAATCATGATACATCAAACACACCATGATACATCAAACACACATTCAGCAAATATTTAGCTGTCCGCAGAAGCACCACTTTTTCTGTTACATAAAAATTATAAATAATTATACACAAACAACTCTATAAAACCTTATAAAATGGTAACACAAGATTCATTGGCTGACAGGTGGATTTGATCCAAAATTTTTAAGTAAAAAATAAAATTTTTCTTATAAAACTCTCAGTGCAAAATTCCTAAGCTTTATTTAAATGTTTTATTCATGGAGAAGCATGAGAAAAAATACAAGAAATTAAGCCACTGTATTGTGTCAGAGCAATTCCATAGTAATACAATAGGAAACTTATTATCACACATCAGAGGTACATTTTCTGGCATATAATATGCTTGCAAGAAATCAGTTTAGCTTTAAGACTATCTATTTAAATATTTGGATTTTTTAAAAGATGGTATGTATTCTATTTTGTGTTTAAAAATTAAGACCTAGAACTGTAATATCAATATCTTGATTTGCATTTTTCTTAGATTACTTGATAGATGTATAGAATCATTATGGTTGGAAAAAAATCTTTAAGATCATCAAGCCTAACCATTTATGTAACACTCCCAAGTTACCACTAAACCATGTCCCTAAATACCTTCAGGTGTGGTGACTCCGCCACTTCTCTGGGCAGCCTGTTTCCAGGCTTCAAAACCCTCCCAGTGAAGAAATTTTTTCTAATACTCAATGTAAACCTCCCTTGGTGCAACCTGAGGTTGTTCCCTCTTGTCCAGTTGCCTGTTACTTAGGAGAAGAGACTGATACTCACCTCTCTACAATCTCCTTTCAGGTAGTTGTAGACAGCGATAAGGTCTCCCCTCAGGCTCCTTTTCTCCAGGCTGAACAATCCCGGTTACTTCAGTTGCTCCTCATAATATTTGTTCTCTAGACCCCTCACCAGCTTCATTGCCTATCTCTGGACCCACTCCAGTACCTCAATGTCTTTCTTGTAGTGAGAAGCCCAAAACTGAACACGGTATTCAAGGTGAGGCTTCACCAGTGCCAAGTACAGTGGGACAATCACTCCCTGAGTCCTGCTGATCACCCTATTTCTGATACTTGCCAGAATGCTATTGGCCTTCACCACCAGTGCACACTACCGGATATAATTGAGCTGGTTATTGACCCACACCCCCAGGTCCTTTTCTGCCAGGCAGTTTTCCAGCCACTCTTCCCCAAACCTTTAGCATTGCATGGAGATGTTGTGAACCAAACACAGGACCTGGCACTTGGGCTTGTTATCTTCAGATGTCTGCTATACAGTTAATGGAAAGGAAAGGAGGATAGTCTTAGATCATACTTAATCTCCTAATTTTAGGCCTCTGGTTTAGAATGAGTGGGAAAAATATCTGTGTAAATGTATTTATCTCTTCCCTTTGACTAGACAGTTAGTGTGGACAACCAGGTGTGAACAGACAATCGGCTCAAGTATACGTTTTTTTTACAGTATTTTTCATGTTCATAACAAAAAGATTTCAAAGCAGAACAAATTTCTGAACAAAGTATAACCTCATACACTTTCATACCTTTCTGAATTAAATTGATAGAAACCAAGAAAATTACTAGAGGCTCTATTGTTACATCTCATTTTTGCTTGGATTTTTTTTTTCTCTAGTCCATTAATAAGATAAAAGCACTAAACTCCAAATAAAAGGCCAATGGAAAATGTAAAAGATATTTCTGTTTGTTTGAAATGGTTTATTTCTGGAAGTGGAGAAATGTATATCATCAGGTCTTGATTTTGGAAATACATCCTTCTAAACTTGGATGGGTTCAGAGGAAATTCTGCAAAGCTGCCTCAAGGAAGCTTTGAAAAGGCATCTTAAGTGCTCAAAACAAGAAATCGTAATGCTCTAGATGTCACAGACACCTCACCACCTGCCTTAACCTTAAAAAGATAAGGAATCTCTTTAACTTTAAAGTGACAGTTTATTACTTCATGGGTAAGTACTTGTCTAGACAGAGTCGTAATAACTTTCAAGAAGTACCTAATATCCCTATTATTTGTCTGAAGAAATCACAGTCAGGTTCAAGCTTTCCTGGCTCCAGAAATAAGTGTGAGTTATGAGCACAGTAGTTTCTGAATAACCAAGTGTAAACTGATTCACTAGGAGAAAAGCGAGTTGGTCACAGGTAGTTTCATATAACTACTGCTTCTTTCATTTTCTTTCATTTCCTACAGACAGATCTGCTCACTGCACAATTCACTGTTAAAAAGCGTTTCAGTCCTGCAGTGCATATCTCACATGAATTTCCATTCAGAGAGGCAGTCTAACCCATAACTCTAAGCAGGTAAAAGGAACACTTCAAAGACACTGGAGCTATGTTCTCCTCTTCAATGAACCATGCTGATTCACACCAACTCAGTGTTTGGATCAAAACCTCATTTTGTGGAGAGTGTTTCCTCCAGTATTCTGTTAAAAATATTTCAATGATGCACCTGTGGATGAATATTTTCCTAAAATCCCACAACCTCTTCCGTAGTTAAGAATGATAACGGAAATAAATCTTTAAGTCCCTTCACTTAAAATGCAGGTTTTATAATATTTAAAAAAAAAACAAACTACCCCCCCCAAAAAGTACCAATTACTAAGAAAAACTTGAATTGAGTCCACTTCTTGCAATTTTATTACTTTTAGGTGGGGCACGTTATTGTAACTAAAACACTGAGATTGGCATGCACACAAAAAAATTGTGAATTGTTTCCAGTAACAATGAAGTTATAAATAGTAAATTTGTAGTCAATTATATTCAATACTTACACTAAATTATGCATCAGCCTTGAATTATATATAAAGCCTCGGGTTTGCTGCTCACACTGACAGAGAATTATGTAATTCATATATGATCATCCCCACATTAGTTACTTACATGGATAATGTTGGTTTATATCAATTTATTATAAGGAATTCCCAAAACATAGTTTCTTAGATGTTGGAAATATACAACTTTATTAGCTACTGCAATACTGATTGCTTTACTCTCTCTGACAATCCCATGAAGCTCTTTGAAAAATCTGTAAAAAGTCTTAGCATTACTTATGCTCATATTGAAGAAAATCTAGAAAGCATTAGATGAGTTCAGAGGGTAAAGGTGCTGGGCTACTAGTGCCTTCAGGATGTGGCTTGAGTATGTCTAATATAAATTTATATATATATACACTTTTCACGGGTAGACAGACAAATCAATTCTCCCAAAAGTTAGAATTAATTCTACCACTATTCTGCACTCAAAATTTACCATGAAATTAAAATGGAGAATAAATTTGAGAAGATGAGCCTTATGACTACAGAGGTACAAGGAGGTATCTTAGATACAGAAGACCAAATCACTATCTGGACAACTGAACCAACACAGGCAGAGCAATCAACATAACATAACGGCAGAGCAAATAAAACTACTGGCTGAAAAATTCGAGGAACACAAACACCAGAGGAAAAAAGACTAAGAGTGAAAGAACATCCAAAATATACTGGAGTGCAATCATATCTTTCTTTGAACAATGGATTCCTGCTCTGCTTAAAGTAAGGGGAAGTAGGGAAGAGATTGGAATAAAGACAGAATTTTTTCACCATTGCATGGAATTCTCAGAGTATATGTTACGGTATTATTGTTAAAGATTTATTTTTTTTTTCTAAAAGAAATAATTCTGAATGGAGGCATTATAAATACATGTTCATATTTAAAATGGTTTGTTCAGTTTATGTCTAGCCTCTGATACTCAACATCTTATTTCTAGCTCTAAGAATAGGCTGCACCATCAAAAGTCCACCAATAGAGCTGTATCAAAAGGCAAGAATTGTCTCAATGGTATTTCTCCAGTGATATGCAAACATTGCAACTACTGTAACTACCATACTTCTATGGTTTAGTATAATTTTCTGTATGTTTTATAGATTTATGAAAACAATGTTTATATGCAATAAGGATCTTAAATCCTAATTTTTAAAACACACTTCAGTTTAATAATCTTATATTTAATAATATAGGCATAGGAGACTGTGCATCATTGTAGAATCTAGGAGCTAGACTACAATGTCAGGTGATGTAATTTTTAATTTCTTTTTAAATTCATTCTCTTCTTGTTTCTTTCCTATCTTCATATTTTATAGCTTGCATATTTAACAGTACTGTAAACTACTGAACAAGACATAAGTGACAGTATGCCTTGTTGGATTTGTAAGTTCCCTCACACTTCTGAGATAATATAAGTTCAGACATAACGATAAGACTTTCAAAAAATATAAGCTATGAATACTTCTGCACAGTATTTTGTTTTGCAGTTCAATTGATCTTGCTCTCACTGTGTTCAAGGAGTAGACACATGAAAATCATATCTACACAAGAAAGTATGCAAATGCACATTATACAGTGATCTGCCAGTAATAATAAAGATAGCAATGAGGTTGGGTATATAAACTTGGGATCAGTTATTCACTTAATCCAACCACAGAAATTCTAGTTTGAACAGGACTTCAGTGAAATCAGCCATGTAAAACCATGCTTGTTCCTTCTCCAAGAATGCTAGAATGCCATCTACTCCAGTTATGCATAGTCAGCACAACTCACCTCACTCAGTGTTTCAGAAAAAAAGGTAAATGTCTTATCAAAGCACAAGGAGATATTCTGACGACGCAGAATAGGACAGCTCAGTAAATTATTGCATTAGGACTACAAAGGAAACAAAGGAGAAAGAAGTCTGTTTGACCAAGCAGAACTCAAATTGCAGTTTGTGATAATCTTGATTTGTGAAGAACTGGAAGAAGAGAAAAACAACACAACATCAAACAAAGCAAATGATACAAGGGCAATGACTCACCATCTCCCATGTGTAGCTCAATGCTCAGCCAGTTCCCAAGCAAAAGATGGTTAACGTCATAAACCACTTTCTCTTGCACACCCCACTCATTCACTGAGAATGAGAAGCAGAGAAGGCCTTAATGCTGGGCAAACAATGTTCAGCAACAGCTAACACACTGGTGTGCTATCAACATTGTTTCAGTCACATGTCTAAAACACAGCACCATACAAGCTGCTACGAAGGAAATAAATTCTGTTCCAGCCACATCCAAACAAAATATGTTTGATTCTTCAAAAAATTACACGATCATTTAGGTTGGGAAATACCCTTAAGGTCATTGAGTCAAACTGTTGACCTAGGACTGCCAACTCCACCATTAAACCATGTCTTTATGCACCACTTCTACATGTCTTTTAAGTACCTCCAGGGTCAGTGACTCCACTACTTCCTGGTAAGGCTGTTCCAAGGCTTGATAACCCTTACAGTGAAGAAATTTTTCCTGGTATCCAATCTAAACCTTACCTGGCACAACTTGAGACCGTTCCCTGTTGTCCTATTGCTTATTACTTGGGAGAAGAGACCAACACCTACCTCTTTACAACCTCCTTTCAGGTAGTTGTAGAGAGCAATAAGGTCTCCCCTGAGCTTCCTTTTTTCCAAGCTAAATAACCCCAGTTAGCTCAGCTGCTCCTCACAGGACTTGTTCTCTAAACCCTTCACTAATTTTCTATACATAAAGCAAAACCCAGAATACTGATTCAATGATAAAATTATTTTCACTCTTAAGCAGAATCAATGACTTGATGCTCCTTCAGTTGAAGGAGAAATTTCAACTGGAGGGTTTCATAGAGTCATCATAGGCTCATAGAAAGTTTTGGATCGAAAGGGACGTTTAAAGGTCATCTAATCCAATCCTCCTGCAATGAGCAGGAACATCTTCAACTACATCAGATTACTCAGAGCCCCGTCGAACCTCACCTTGAATGCTTCCAGGGATGGGGCATTTACCACCTCTCTGGGCAACCTGTGCCAGTGTTTCACCACCCTAGTTATAAAAAATTTCTTCCTTGTATCTAGTGCGATACAAGACCCAGCTGCCACCATTCTTGTAGCCCCTTCTTCCAGCTGCTCCAGAGTATCACGTCTCTTCAGGCTCCTCAGGATTCTTAAAGCTCTTCAAAATTTCTGAAAAATATGCTCTATAATTTTCAACTATAAGACATGCCATAAGACTGCCTTTCTCATCATAACTACTGCTTCATAATCTTAGAAATATAAAGAAACTGTTAGAAACTTTGGTGAGTGAGGAAAGAGATAACTAGTAAACTATATACACATATATTATCTTATGTTACTTTGAACTATGAATTACATTAAGCTCCTGTGGCAGCCAAGCTTAGATGGTGGGAAAAAGGGGAAAAGAAATAAGCCTGTGTCAGACGTCTGCATTTGCCTGCTTCTTGTTGGAATTAGTTAAGTTATAACATCTAAATCAGTAAGTTGTCACTGCATCATTTACTGTATTTTCATTATGTCTTAAACGGTTGATGAACTGAATGCAATTTTTGAAAGCTGTTTCCTTATTTCTAGAAGTTAGTCCAAAAGCATAATGACAACTTGAGAAACTGGGATTCATCTAATGACTAATTTAAATAGATTAAAAAACATTCAAAGATTGATTATAATAGGTAGCTTATAGATATCCATGAATGGAATTCAGTTACAGCTTTTTGATAGAGTTACTAATTATTTTACAGCACTCAGAAGTGTGTTAAGTGCTTCAGAGGAAACATAACAAACTATTCCCTCCCAGGATGTGAGCACTGAACATAAAAAGCAGCTTCCAGCTAAAAATCCTTTCCACTGCTTACAAGAGGGACTGGTTGCCAGCATTACCTACTTGCTCATAACTCCCTGGTGCAATGCACACTACAGATGACAGGGGAATTGTTTACTCCAGAATAACTTCACTGGGCGTGCTAATCTCTGCAGTCAGGAAATAGCCAGAACAAGAGTCTTAACCCTCTCTTACCCTCAACAGGCCTAAATTGCCTATTTCTGAGCACAACAATTTTTTCCATATTAAAAGATTTGATTATATGAAGCTGTATGTAAGGGTATATTTTCTTCTTTTTCCACCATTTTTCTTTTAGCTTTCTTTTCTATTTGCCACTCACTTTATATTGTTATCATTTTCCTTCTAATGCTTTTCATTTTTCAAAATGTTTTTCATGACTGGCTTCTCTTCATCTAGTTTTCTCCCTCCTTGAAAATGCCACTTTACTTTCCGTTGTTTATTTCTTTCTTCTCTTACTGTGTCTTGTTAAACATGTTACTCATATTTCATATTAGATTTTCCTGTTAACCCCTTCCCATCCAGTCTTCCACATCACAGAAAAGTGTTTTCTGTACTTATGTACTTCTGTAGTTATTTTTTTCTCCATATCCCAAATCACCCTTCTAGTTTTCTTCCATGCAGTCTATATTTTTTTTGCTAAAAAATCATTGTTTTCCACACTACTTGCCTGAAAATGTTCCTCTACAAAAATTGGTTAGAAGAGGATTAATTTCTTCCAAGCGGATCTGTTTCCACTATATTACTTCTCTATATTCACTTCTAGTGCTATGTTCTTCCATTTCTATCCCTTTTCTTATAATTTGTGTTTTGTTGTGGTCTTATTTGCCTTCCTCCCAGTCCTTACTCTTTCTCATGGAGTCTTCTTTCTTCTTGCTACTGCTCCTATCTTAGCTATCCTCCCTGACTTTTCTCTTTAACTCCAATATTAAAAATGTTAGATTGGGGTTTTTTTTGGTGTTTTATGGTTTGCTGGTTATTTCATGGACACCAAACATCAAATTTACATCCTCACCAGTGACTGGTCCCCCACCAAAGGGCAGAACCTGCACTAGTGGGGATTTTTTTTTCCCCTGGGGGGCATTTTGGTAGACAGACAGAGCCCGTTAGAGCTTCCCCTTCCCTGTTCAGGGGGATCCCTGGAGGCTGGATGGAGCTTTGAGCAACCTGGTGTAGTGGGAGGTGTCCCTGCCCATGGCAGGGGGGTTGGAACTTGATGATCTTTGAGGTCCCTTTCCAACCCAAATGATTCTATAATTCTATAATTCATTCTTTTTATCTCTCCTCCACACAGTATTTCTCTACTCAATGGTAGTTATTGTCTTCTCTGTGTCTTCTCAACATCATATCCTATTTTTTCCCACCCCCTCTCAAAACAATGCATGGCTGGTTCAGAGAAGTTAGCACTTTTGCTGGCAATGGCATCTGAAACAGTTATTGCTATTTTTTCCCTATGTTATGTCTCACTCACAGACATTTCCATGACATATTCCTCTGTGTAAACTCCCCCTTTGCAAATCTTTTCTTTCTTTATTTATTTAGTAAAGGACCCATTTCAACATAATTCTTGTTTTCATAAATACGACTAGAAGTAGGGTAATATGACAAGAATAAACATAGCAATGTAGGTTTAATCAGTTATCGACAAAGTTGTTCAGCATTTGAAGTATATTTATGCAAACATTTTTTTCAAATAATGAACAGAACTCATGAAAAATAATACTTAAAACAATTCTAATGTATAAGAAAAAAAAAAAAACACAAAATAACAACTCCGCAAGTTATTCTTTACCAGGTGGTAACTAAAGTATAAGCTATTATGATGTTTTAAACTAATATGGGTTGATAGATGTTCTCTGATATGCAGAAGCTAGAGCAAGTTTTAGGAAGTGTTAGTGAAGACTATGACTTTTAGACTATTAAAAGATGTTAACATTTTGCAAATGAGTTTCTGGCATTAATGATTCAAAAGAGAAAAAAAAAAAAAGAGAAAGAAATATGGAGAGACAAAGTGGAGACCAATAGTCAGTCATTGTTCATGATAATTACTGTCATCCATCTTTCAAAAATGCTAGCTTTTCTTCTGCTTCCACATTTTGCATTTATTGCCCCATTCTCACAATTCCCTAAGCAATTCAAAATTAAAAAACATACACCTCCAATACTAAGTAATTTGTTTCACTTTGCACAATAATCCCTTTTGTTTTAACAGCTTATTATATCTCATTTGTGCATTTTCATTAAAAAATCATACTTGTCTTTAAAATATCATGAATATATACAGTCAACAATCAGACGATGGAACTCCTGGTGGTAATGAATGAACTATTGGCAAGTGAGTTTCCAACATCATATGCATACACAGGCACAGTAATGACCTGTAGGAACAAAGTGATGCTAGTTTCATGATTGTTTAGACAGCTATTCTTCATTTGCATTACAACAGAAGGTGCCACACTGAAGGTCATTATTATGGTCATGTCTGTAGGTTGGGGAATAACTGTTAACCTTATACTGTCATTAGATAACCCTCTAATAGGTAAGTTTCCCTTGTACAGATCATTCCCCAGCTAGCAACATATATTCAAATAAATAATGATTGCAAAGCACAAAACTAGCGAAGTAAAAAGTCAAGATGGAACATCTCCTCCCTAGAACATAGTTATCTATACAATGCCTCCTGAAGTATTAGCAACTACTGCTAGAGAAGACACCTTCTACTATATCATTTTGCTTACATAAAAAAAACTAAGATAATTATGAATGGCATAATTTATAATATTTTGGATGTGCAGTTAAAGAATGGGTTGAAGAACATTTTAAAAATGATGTTTGTCAATCAGTTACTCACAGACTGGGATCCCAATGTATTTAACTTCAACATTTTAAAAAATATAATCATATTTTGAAATACACACCTTGTCAATATGGTAGTTGAGTAAGCTCATTTACTGCTGTTGACAAAACCTAAAACCTCACATTAGATTATCAAATCACTTAAACCTTCAGAATTATTTATTTTCAATACAAACACCCCCAGTTTCTCAAAATTCAAAGTTAAACTGTGAACTTGAAAAAAACATGGCGTTCACTAATGACAATACAACAGACATGGCCCAGTCCTGGAGAAAGGCATACCCTGATGTGTAAAAAAAGATGGGTTATTTACATAGCACATTAGAAAAAACACTGCAACTTAAGGAGGCTTTTGATCAAGGAATGGAAAGACAAAAGAATTCAGTAAATGAAAAAGCACTGTTCATCCATGTTGGTTAACATTACTATTATCAATCCTACAGGATAACCTATTGCTATTATTAGTCCTAATGGAAATCATCAGAAAAATTACTGAGAATGAGCAAAATATCAACCTGGAGACCAGTTAAAAAACTGCTGTTAAATGGAGCCAATGAGAAATGAAGACCCAGAGCAGAGAAATCTCCACAGAAAAAGAAAGAATTGAATATATGTTATGGTAACCAACTCATATTCAGCAATGAGTTTGATATTACTAGAAGTTTCAAGCATCTACAAAAAGTAGGTTATGGTTTCACTTCAACTTGATTTACCTTGCAAATTCTTTGGCTGTATCAAGTAGTTCAATATATGAAGAAAGGCTACCCATCAATGAGAGTCTTTAGATGACTGATTGCTGTTTAGCTTTTTTGCCAAAGATAGTATCTTTCAGAAATAAAACCAGCAAAATATAACCAGTGCTATTGATCAGATATTATGTACAAACTACTCACAGTTATGGTGGCAACAAAAGCTTGTTTGTGCCTTTATTTATTGTAAGCATATGCATGGCTCGAGTTTTTTCGAAAACTGTATCACGAGTTTTCACACACAGTTCAAGAGTGAAATTATTTGTTACATTGCTTAATAAAACATTATAATAATATTCACTCACAAAGACCAATGACCATCTGAACATCAGTGGCGTACAGAAGAGTGTAAGGAAGTCATTAAAAGTGTTATATCTCCTATCAATGTCTAGGTGATTTATGCAACAAACTTACAGTAACGCTAACCTGAGTTTTACATATAAATCCCCTGTTCACCAGTGGTAAAACAGGCCCCAAAGTATTTGATTTAATTAATTTCTTGCCTGTGCCTTTCACTACAGAAATAACCTAAATAAATAATGCATGGGGATGGCATATTAGGTATCTTTCTATGCTTACAACATGATTAATTACAATGGCTAAGCTTCTAAACATTAAGTTGAATACTAATTTAGTGGTGGAATCTGGAACTGCGAAAGTGCAGAGGCCACATATTTTCTATCACACTTTCTGCCACATGAGTGAAAGAGAATGACAGATCTTTGGCTGCTACTTATGGATACCATTTGCATAGATTAAGATCCTGCCATTTTATATGTACTTTTGAAAGAAAGAAGAACATTTTAGATCTTCATCATTCAATATGATATGCAGATCTGGGTTGTACAATGTTTTGAAAATCTCACTGTCCACCAGGAGATACTTCATACATACACAGCACCTATAATTGCAAATACTGTTCATGAAATGAAAAGGGAAAAGGTCTGGTTAGCTAATTCACTGGTTTATTAGAAGACGATTATTCAGGGTACAACTGACCGTCTGATGCTAGAGACAATACTTATCTAGATGTTGCCATGACAATGTGATGTTATTAACTTATCATTTATTGCCACTTGATAGTAAAGCTTACATACCAGCATGAGAACAATGCTTAAATGACCAAACAACCTATTGTATTTAATTTCCATTTCTATGAACAGTCAGAACCAATGACTAACTGAAATATGCATTACCGATAGATTATGAAGTGCTCCAAGCAGTTTCGGACACAATTTGCTTCATATATGGATGCCGCATAGATTCATAGATTCATAGTTAAAATGACAAGCTGAAGTTTTCACAGCAGGAAAAGAAAACAATAAATTCAAACAACCAATCAATCTGCCTTCCAATGAAGACTGGTAAAAAGGTAACGGTTGTTAGGGGAATTAACAACAGCACCAAAAAAAAAAAAAAAAACCCCACACAAAAAAACCCCACACCACAAAAAAACTATTCCCGTAGAAACAGCAGTTGACATATCAATCAGCCTGCTGGACACATGCCAATTCCATTTGCAGCAGATCTGCTACGTGCAGCACTGATCCCATGCCAATTCAACAAAGGGTCTGGATGTTGTGCTGCCACAAGGGCCCCAGTCAACACCCTTTCCTCAGGCCTGCCTCAGATCACTGGGCATTCCTGCTGCATGATGGATTTGCCTGGATCACTTACTTGCCATGTCTAACACTGGAAGGTGACAAATACGAAAAATACTCTTACTCCACTCAGCTCTGGGGCTTGCACTGCACTTCATAAAGTGAAGCAGAGGGATGACTGTTTTCTCAACCCTAGTGTATGACAAATCCCAAAATCTCCAGCATTACCGTGGCAAGCCCATTGATACCCATTTGTCACCAGCAGCCTCGAAGTATCCAATAGAAAAAGGAACCAAATAAATCTATTTGATAATGAGGTATAGAAAACAGGAAAATTGCTGTATTTCTTTTTCTGCAACTTGTTCTTTACTGTGTTCTCTTTAAAAAAAATGGAGTGGATTGATGTAGAGGAAAATTTACTGCTTACTTTGTACTTGGTGCTTCTCTTTGGGACGATGGAGAAGGAAGAAATCAGAGTCATAGTGACTGGATTTCTCCCATGTACATTCCTAAATTTGCTGTTTGGCTCCAAACTCATATAGGATGAAAAAGTAAAAAAAAAAAAAAGGTATAACACAATAATCCATCTTTCCTCAGTAATATACCACAGATGTTTCAGAGAACAAAGTGATTTTCAACAACAAGTCATACATGAAATATATAAAATGAAAGCTATTGCTGGTAAACGGGTTGTCTGTTCCACAGAAAATATTTTCTTTTGCCCTTTCCTTGTGGAACCCACTTCACAATATAAAGGGACACTGTCAGCTTATATTATGCTTCTGTATGAAAACGTCAAGCCTAGTACGCCACTTACACTAATTACAAAGTCTACAATTGAAAGAAATTAAGAGGAAATAAATATCTTCCCTTGTTTCAGAGTGTTAAGTTGCGACAACATAGCAGGTTTCACTTTTTCTCTTGTAAAACTATTCTTGGAATTGGTTAAAGTCATCCACTGGGAAACATATTTTTAATAAACTAATAATATGAACAGAACATACTTTTTAAAGGCCTGTTCCAGATAATACATTTCTTTTCAGTAATCATTTAAAAAAAATAAAAAACACTTGGTTTTTTGCCATCTGATTAAGTTAAAAAAATAAAATCTGCAGAAAGCAAAGTATAGTTTATTTTTTGTAGAAAGACTGTCCCGAACTTCTTTTTTGTCAAATACAGATTGTTAACATCCTTTTTCTTCTGTGGCCTTCTCTGCCACAATTACTTGTGATAGTCTGTAATTCCAGGACTGTCTGCATGGCAGCGACTGTTTGTTTTAAGGCTGCATTCTGTGAGAATGGATGAAATATTCACTTATCGGTCACTGTAACACCTTTAACAAAACACACTCCTTTGAAATATGTGGTGTATAGAAGGCAGTTGATAAAAACCACAGCTATTCCAAAAGGTGCAATCCTCAAATCCCTTTTGAGTTACCAGTACAGTAGCCTCTTTGTACTAGCAAACAAACCAGACTTATCTTGATGATAACCTTCCATGACAGTCCTGGTCTGTGCTGAATCTTCAGTCTCTAAGATATTTCACACACATCCCAGTTGTCCTCCCAGACAGACTAGCTCTACTTATGTCCTGTTATAAATATACCCTGATTCCACATGTTGTACATCAAGATCTGCTTTTGTGCCAGATGCAGAACACTGGAGAGGCTTATGGATTCCCATCATCTTCTTTTATTTATTTCCTGTCTTGAAGATGGGAAACAACCAAAACTTTAGGAAGAAGAGTAGAAAAATGAAATGGAAATTAAACATAGGTTCTCTGTATGTTTTCTCTATTACTGAAGTGAATTAAGTTGCTAAGGTTTTGTTCGTTTGTTTGTTTGGGGTTTTTGTCTGTTTTGTTGTTATTGTTGTGCATTTTGTTTGTTGCGTTGTTTTTGTTGTGGTGTTTTGTTTTGTTTTGGTTTGGTTTTATTAAGGAATGTCAGGTAAATTAACCTCAAATCCATTCTGGAAAAGAACGTCCTTCTGATACAGTCCTCACAAGTTCCCTCAAAAGAAGCGGTAAAGAGCCTCAGGCTCTTCTCTCTACTTACAGTTATTCTTCACACCTGCAGACTGAGTTGGGACTCCAGTACTGCGTGCCCCTTGACCTCCAGATATGAAATCCAAGATTTAGTACTTTTAATTAGTAAAAAGACTTGGCATAGAATAGTTGTCAGAGAATTATATAATTGAATATTTCTTACTATTAACTTCATAAAATCCTTTGATCGAGAATTAGGTAATTAAATTACCATCTGTCCTGTATATTGTTGTACAAACTTTCATCTTTCATGCTGTCCAATTAAAGCAATGTTCCTTTTGCACCTGAAAAAATATTTCTTAGTCATTAAAATTCAGTACTTAAAAGAAATTTTCCTATGAAATTATTTGTTTTTAATATTTTATACTCAACCATTTTTATAAAATGAAGTTGCATCTTTTTCGTTTGTTGTATAATTGTGTCTTTGAACCTCCAAATAACTGTAAAGATTATGAAAGTCCAAACCAGATACAACTGAAAGCATTATTTTTTCTGGGTGCTTAGAAGTTAATAAGTAAGTTTTTCTAATACAAAAAAAGATCAATAGCCTATTCACTGATGTTTGATGCAAATAGTTTGTTTCATTACCTGATAAATTAATGGCTACTAACACAGAAAGACATATGTTGCAAACACCCTATTGCATATTTTTATGTTCAGGAACACAATGGTTTGACTTCTCATGAAAATTTCTATGCATAATAGATTTCCCTGTATCTCCCAAATACAATCTTACTTTTATTTTGCTATTTAAGAGACCAGAGTAATTTTAAAATATCTGCTTAAAATGACTACATAAGAAATTATCTTTTTTTCGAGATGGTGGGAATATGACCATAAATTAAGTCAAAGTTAGGATATATCTGTTTGTTGTTGGTTTGGATCTTTTTTTTCTTTTTTTTTTTTCTTTGCCATGAAAGAAACAGCTGAGCAAAAGCAAGATTGCTACTATGTGACTGAATTCTTTGCAGACCTCTAGCAAATGCATTATAGACCACAGCTAATCAATCTCTCTTCCTTCACAGTACAAAGCAAAATCAGAAAAGCTTCCTTCTTTAAGCAAAAATAAGTGACGCTGTCATTGGACTGGACTTGGTCAACTAGCATTTAGGTGCATGCCAGTGACTGCAAGAGCACAGGATGACACTAATAAATACCAAAGTAGCTTACATAATGAAACTGCTGGAATACATAATATTTTGTATGATTACCAGATCTTTACAAGCTCTGTAGACTAATAGAGTTTGTCTTCCACCAAGCTGAAAATCATCAAGTTAAATACTATGTAACTTTTTTAGTGTTATAATCTCTATACATCTTACTTTGCCAGTCCTTTTGTGTTCACTACCATGGGCTGTGCCTATTGGCATTTATTGCCTGAAAACCTTAAGTTGGGCTCTGTATTGGTAACGTCAAAAGAATAAAAATGTGTCTTTTTATTGGAATATAGAAAATCAAATCAGATCTTTTTTTACAATTCAATTAAAAATAAAACATTGCCATGTACATATTTATAAATTCATACTGAGCTTAAATTATTTTATCAATGTATATATATTTTTACATTGATTTAACATATTATGACCCAGATTTTGATTTCAATATGAGGCTATCCAAAGTCATAAACACTGTAATGATATCACTTCTTTTTTATATGACCCTGTTTTTGAAGACTTTTTAAAATATTTTTTTTTCCAATAGTTATAAAGAATTCATCACATGATATTGATTTCTTTCTTGACAGCCACTTCTTTGACTACAAAGAAAAATCCAGATTCCAAAAGCAATCAAAAAGCCTGAAAAAATTATAATGTATTGCCAGGGACAACAAGAACAACAACAACAACTTTCATGAGGGATGCATTCTGAAAAGGAGAAGAAAAGGTACCAAATATTGTCAGAGGTGAAGGGACATGCAAGGAAAGTAATGTAGAAGAGGGAAAGCAGCAAAGAATATTTGTGGAAGAAAAACAGAAAAGCATTAGAAAGGAGAAAGTTATTTGCAGACTAAGGAGAAGGAAAGAGAGTCGTATGATGCTGAAAGCAGAATGTGCAATAGTTTTTTTGCTGTTGGGTTTTTTGTGGGTTTTTTGTGTTTTTTTTTTTCTTTAAGAAAAGGAACCAAAAAGTTACTTAGCAAAGGCAGTTAAAGTATATTAAGCTTTTTCATAAATTGTTCCAAACCTGTTGTGAGTGTTTCAGCAAGGTGTTTATAAATTGGAAGAGGATACATCTACAAGAGAATGAGGCAAACTTCAGTCTCATTTACTGAAGCAATGAAGCAGCAGTGCTGCTCATCAGAAGAGGCTCTGAAACTGTCTATGCAACAGTTGAACATACATATAAGATAAAGAAATTCATGGAAATGCATTACAGTGTGTGACAAATTAACATTCTTCAAATTCACGAGTGGAAATGTGTGTGTAGATTCCAACCATTCTGAAAACATACGTTTTAGAGAAAAAAAAAATGTCCAAAGCTGCAACATGACATACAAGGTCAGCTGCCAATCTAAAAGAAAAAGAATGACATGAATAAAAATGAGTCCACACACTGTAGGAGAGATTCTCTAACAAGTCTGTGAAAGCCAATAAAATATTGATAAAACTCCTGGCTTGAAATTTATTTGCAGGTCCTTATTAATTGAGGGCACTTGTCAAAATAGGCTCTGCCTCCCAGACCTCCCACTTTCATATAACTAACTTGAATGAGCTTCTCTTCATCATGAAGACAAAGGTGGGAAAAATGATGTAACTGCTATCCATCTTATGCAGGGTTTGCACAACCTCTTCTTTATGACTGGTTTCACACACTGACTAATAGACACTTTCCACTTCAGATTTTAATTAAAAGCTATAAAAGCAGTCAGCTGTAAGCCATGAATTTGTTGGCAACAAAAAAGTGCCATTATATAGTGGGAAGATCAAGCACTGTACAAATTTAGTGTGAAACCATGTTAAGTAGATCCATATGCCTGCTTTTAATGTAATTCTAAGATCTACATGGTAGCAGTGGGAGTACTAAAGTAAAGCAAAATGTCAATTAAAGCCAGGACACACAGTTTAAGTATAATCATGTTAATTCAGTGATATATGAAACTATTTCTTTTCAGATGTTTGCAAAGAAATCACAGCAAGTGAAAAAATATTTTTTTTCCCCTGAGCACGGCTGTAAGTATCCAGGTTGTTCCATAAAATGAAATGTTAAATTTATCTTAGTGAATATGAAATGTATTCAATATAGCATAGATTAGAACTGTAGAAGTCATTTAGAACAAAAAACATATTTAGTCATATATTGTCAATAAATAGAACTTTTAAAACTCATTTATTGTTCCTATGATTTACTACAAAAATTTAATAAAACTGTTATGGTGTGGAGCCTCTGTGTACTTTCATAACAGACATTTCATATTTGGAACTCAATCGGTTTTGATTGGAGGAATAAATAATCCTGTAGGATTTAGCTGTCTGTTAAGATCAAGGTAACATTTAATATCGACTTCCTAGCACAAAAATATTTACATATTTTAAGTTTAATTTAATAATTATTATTACAATTACCCAAAATATGCTTCTTATTTTTTATTTAAAAAACACATAACCACAATCAAAATACTTTTATTTAATGAGTCATAAATATTTGAGAAAATCTTTAACTTGATCCTTTGTTCTCTTCTGTAAGTAAAAAAAGAACATCCTTTTATTACAGTCCATACAAAAATTCTTAGGAAATGTTTTTATTCGATTTATTAATTTCATTTATTTGAGTAATTAATTTTGCCACTCATTGATTGTGGGTAAAAATCTTATGCAGTATACACTTCAGAATGTTATGATGGCATTTAACATCAGTGGCACAAGCTCACAGAACAGAAAATTTTCTCCTGTATTTACCTGGAAATATTTACTAAATATTATTTACTAAAAATTGCTGTAGTTACAGGAGATGCACAATTCACATAGAAATACAAGTCCATATCCATGAACTTTATCTGAGCTTTAATCGATGAAGTTTAACTGATGTCTGCCTCACCCAACTGGTATTGACTGATAATAAAAACATTGAGTTATTAAAACAGGGACTCAGTACATTAAGCCATATGATGTTGCTTTGTATCAGCTTCTCTGCAGAGAATCTCACTGGGAACTCAAACACAAATGATTTCTGAAGTCTGTTCTGATTACTTCATACCTCTATTCAAAAACACAGTCATCAGGGAGGTTGTGTAAATTGTACATAAAAGTAGACTCAGTAAAGCATTATATGTCTTCATCCTTTCATTTTTCTCCCAAAAAAGAAGCGACACTGACCTCTGAGAAGTGAAGGCAAATATCTCTGATCTTTCATGTTTGATTTCTACACAGCAGAAAGCTATTTATATGCCTGAAATTGAAATGCAGAGTAGAAACACGTTTGGCTTTGACAAATAAGGAAAGTTATGATCCACATATAGGCTTATCCTCTACATTTCTGAACCAGCCTTAATCTCCAGTAAATACTGAAAGCTTTTCTGAGGATATACTAAGGACTCCACTGGTAGTACAAACAGCTTTGGAGATAAGCGCGGGTGCCCCTAAGCAACTTGAAAGCTCTCAGAATCATTCTGTGCTGTGCAACTTATGCTGAAGAGTCATTTTATGTTAAAATTCTTTTCTACTCTGTAAAATTATGCCCAAGATGAAAGTGATGCAAAAATCTATTGTCATTTTAGTTATAAAATTTTAGCTCTTACTTAAGCTGCCAAAATCTTACCCAAGTGCCACTAGGAGGCTGCTCATAATCTACGAGGAATGTATAGTATTTACATCTATTACTGGTAAAAAATAAGGCAATGATAAGAGGAGAGAGACTAGTTTATGAATTCGGAGACACTCCAACAGTCATCTAATAACCAGTTATTCCATTGCTTCCAGCCAATGTTTTCCTATGATCCTTCTCACTTATTATTTAGCTAGTGAGCTACTCATGTGATGTCAGAAAAAAATAATATCTTAAAAAAATTATATTTTCTAGAGGAATATAAATTTCAGCTTCTGCAGGAAATTATTCTGGACCACAATTTCAGGTCAGTACTATGCATAAAAATATCATGATACTTTCTATAATGTCTAGTATCTGTACATCTGGAGATACAGAGTGTAGGTTGAAGATATAGGATGTAGGTGACTTCAGTTGAGGGACTGACTGCCATCTCCCACGTGCTAGGTGACCATTGTAAAAACTGGTCCGATTCACTGGGCTAGGAATCAGCTAAAATATTTCTTCACTGGTCATTTTGAAACAATGTGCTTTACAAACCTTTCTCAGTTTAGCAGAACTGTATGATAGGCTTAACTTTTCCCGCATGATCAGCCACTGGACTAGCCCCTTTTTGTAAGAATATAGAAACTTTCTTTGCTTTAGGAAGCTCTCAATTTTATTTTTCCTGTTGATATTTTTCCAAACACAGAAGATTCTGGAAGACTCTATGGGCGTGATGCTCCTGGGAAGTGATCAAACAATTCAGTGATGTCAGTGTAGTGTAAATAATAAGCTACGTAGCCAGCAGATCGCATAAGTAGTATTTGTGAAACATTCATCATTCAAATGAATGAAGAATCATTCAAATTCACAGACTCTTAGCACCCTTATCTGTTTTAAAGAGGTAACTCTACTAGCTTTGGCGATGCTACGTTGACATCAAAGATTCAGAGAGTTTTGTGGACCATTATAATACTTTCCCAACAACTGAACATAATTTTCAACTTGATTTTATACATAGATTTCCCAGATGTCAGTGAAATGACTGGACAACATGACTTTTACCAGTCTTTACAGATTTTCTGGCAACAATTCACCACCAACAACTCTTATTTAGTGAATTTAGCAAGAGCTGTACTGATGAAACTGTCATCTTCTTAAGTATGAAGTTTGTATAAGTTTTTCCATTGTTTAAGAACTGATATCAATTTATCCAATGTAAAGTCATCTAACTATTAGTTTTTCATGTATTATTACCTCAGCAGTATTTTGGTATTCTATAGTAGTCTCAGTAGTCCATACAGCTTCCCATCCATTCCTCAACTCATTCCTCCAACACTCAACTTAACAACAACACTGATTTCCAAAACTGATTTTGTGTCATGTTTATGAGAATGATTATATAAAATGGCTGATTAAAAAAATAAATCTGTAAATGATATTATCTATCATCTTTATTCACTGAAGATGAAATCAGAAGATTTGTAAGGTTAGTGAACTGATAGAGATTTGCTACCATAAAGTTTTGGAAAGCCCAACGCAATATAAACATATGAAAGAAGCAATTAAAAATTTTTTAAAAAAAATCATATTTTATTTCTTCGTGCAGAATATAAACAATTCCTTCTCTGCAGAGCTGCTTTCCAGCCCGGTAGCCCCAAACGCATATTGGTGCATGAGGTGGTTCCCCCTAGGTACAAGACTTTGCACTTACCCGTGGTGAAATTCATGGGGTTCCTCCCTTCATTTCACCAGCATGCATATAATGAAATTGTCAATAGTACATAGACAAAATAGGATTATTTAGTAAATATTTATATTCTATATAACACAAAATTTAAAAATTATGGGGTTTTTGATATCTAATTGCTATCTTTATTTTTTGCACTATCCACATATAAAAATTTAGTAAAATTTTTTGTCTTTAATGTAAAATTGTATATTGGGTACTGTATATTGGGTACTCTCCTCCTGAGCTGCATTCACTCTGTTTTTCACTTATTTTTCTGATAACTTCCTCAGCTGTATAAAGCTAACACCAATTATGCATATTACTGGTTAATAGATTCCTTAATTTATTTTGTCTTACTTGTCATGAACATGATAACCGTAATTTTAATTTTGAATCCCATTATTAATTTATTAATTTATCTTTATTCAAGCACAAAATATACTTTTCATATTACATAAGGTGTTATTTTGTGTTTAAAGAGTTTTCTTTTTCTTTTTTTTTTTTTTTTATCAGAAGTTCATTGGGTGTTTTTGGTTGCTGTTTGAGATATTTGATATGTGTCCCAGATCAGACAAGAATGAGGTTTTACATTTCTGCAGTGTGTGAGGCACTACCTAACTCTTTCCATGAGGAATACTTGGGCTATACTGAAATAAAATGAGAAGTTTTTAGGGAACATTTTACGTTAGATGCCAGATGGCACTCACGATATATGTTACTCAGAGCCACATCCAAAACACCTGCAGTCAGGAAAAAGAGTAGTCTAACCTGTAAGTTTCTCAAGAAGTGTTTAAATACTTAGACTATTGTCATCCCAAAATGACTGCCTGATTTTTGAACAAATTATTTACGTCATGCATGTAAAAGAAATTAGGGAGACATCAAGGGTCGGAAGGATGATCCAGGGAACTACAGGCCTGTCAGTCTGACCTCGGTGCCTGGGAAGGTGATGAAGCAGATCATCCTGAGTGTCATTATGCAGCACATGCAGGACGCCCAGGTGATCAGGCCCAGCCAGCACGGGTTTGTGAGGGGCAGGTCCTGCTTGACAAACCTGATCTCCTTCTATGACAAACTCACTCGCTTGGTAGATGAAGGAAAGGCTGTGGATGTTATTTACCTGGACTTTAGCAAGGCCTTTGATACAGTGTCCCA
>JAOQGH010000001.1:148670250-148686143 GCA_025769975.1 Gallinago jamesoni
TTTGTTTGTTTTTATTGGTTGGACTAGATGATCTTAAAAGGTCCCTTCCAACCTAGGTGATTCTGTGATTCTGTAATCATTTCTGTAGATGCATTATCTATCTATCTATCTATCTAACTATCTATCTATCTATCTATCTATCAACCTACCTATCTATCTACCTATCTATCTACCTACCTACCTACCTATCTACCTACTTACCTATCTATCTTTTTAACATAAGATGGTAAAATACTGGAACAGGTTGCCCAGAGAGGTTGTGGTATTTCCACCCTTGGAGGAACTCAGAATTTGACTTGACAAGCCCTAAGCTATTTGGCCTAACTGCTTTTAGCAACAGGTTGGATTAGATGACCTCAGAGATCCCTTCAATCCTACTTTATTCCCTTCTGTGGTTCTATATATACGGTAATTCTTTCTCTTTTGCTGGGAGTCTACCAGACACAGTCTACCGGAAGATCTTAGACATATTTTAGCAAGCATGAATTAAGCCACTGAAGTCAACATACACAAGAAGGCAACTAAGCGAGTCCATGCCTGTATTTTTTTCCATTAGGAACTAAGTGGTTTTCATAACAATTTTCAAAATCTACTTCTCTTCATTTGAGGTCATGTGAGGGATTATGTAGAATCCTGATCCTTTAGACAAATACAGAGATGGATCTCCTTCCCTTAGAAAACAAGTTTATCATGGGAGCTATCCATATTCAGGCCTGTCCCTCACTGAAATCAGTGTTCATGATTTTTACCTTTCAGTACAGATATTGGGGAGGATGATATGCATTGCAGAGAGATCTGAGTAGCAAAAATGAACTGATAAACTTCCTGAATGCAATTTATCTGGAGAAGTGTTGAAAGCCTATACAAGAAAACATACTCTTCCTAGTAGTAAATAAATAAAACAGAATCAAACCTTTTATTTGTTTAAAAGTTATGAATCATTGTTAGCAGTGTTTTTTGGTAACATTTGTGAAAAAAAATAATTATGAAAATGACTTCAAACCTGCAAATGCTGTGATACTTTATGTTAATCTTCCAATCAACAGTCCCTTTGTTTAGGTGACTCATGATCCAGTAGCTGCCATTAACTCTCAAAGCACTTGCTCTAGAACAACTTGAGAGGTTTTCAGACATTGTAATCTGACCACAAAAAATATTTACTTGATAATTTCAAATCATAAGCAAATCAATGTATCCACGCACAAAAAGTATACCCTTACATTCTCATAGCATTTGCTCTGAGAGTGGAATCAACCTTTGGAGTTACCTGACTTTCTCCATTTATGATAGGGATTATCTACGTAAGACTATATGCCTCATCAGTCATAATTAGTCAATGTAAATATTTGTTTCATTTCTTCAAGCTCTTACTAAAGCATGCTGAACAAGAAGTCTATCTATATAAATCTAGGTTATTCTGCAAGTGCATTCTTGACCCAAGATTTTTTTAAAGAAAAATCATATATTTAAAAATTACAGGGCTTCTTTATATTTCAGGGAGAAAAATATTTATATAATAGAATTGTACTCACCTGAAAAACTGATTGTATACATAATAAGCAGAAACATGCATAAGAATGTGGTTGTTTGTGATTCACTGCCCATTACTGATTGAGGGATTGGTATTCAATACTTACAGCTAATTTAAATAGACAAACCCCACAAGCTGTTCCACTAGAACTGTCACTGAAAACATTTGGGGTTATGAGAACAGTGATACCTGCATTATTTTTCTGCTTTAAAATATCTTCCTGTCAATAATTTAAGACTCGTGAATAAAGAGCAACACAAAGATTTATTCTATGAATGGGTACAGACTCATCAAGTAAGAAATGTCAGAAAAGTGAAGATAATCCAACATGAATGTTTCATCTTTTTTTTCTAGGTGGAGTCCATAGCAAAGAAATATGAAAATGACTATAAGTCTGCCTGACATTTAATACATTTTCTTCAATTGATGCAGTATCTGAAAGATTATGGGAGAAAAATATTTAAAAATTATGATTGTCATGGTAACTACCAGCTGATACTGTACCAATTCCACCAGGGATAGAGTTTCATTAAGGATCTGCTACAGCTGTAATGCAACAAAGGAAAATACTTCTTTGCTAACATTATGCTAGATTTTTATTAGTCTTTCAAAACCCATTGTCTTTTAGAAACATTCACACTATAGTATATATAATACATTTTTCCAAATATATATATACACTTAGAGCAAAAATAATGAGGTCCATTTGATTTCAGCACCACTAGTTTTTGTAAAGTCTTTTAACAGCCTAAGTATGGCAACAGTGTGCAATCTGGTTGATAAATATGCAACAAATGACAAATTAATAAGGGCTGGCCTTCCTCAACTACAGATACAAATGTTATTATAATGTTTTGGACATTAGTAAGTTCTGTCCACCTGGGGAAAGGTTGATTCAAATGGCTTATGGACGTACTAGAGAGTTATAAGCTGCCCTCTACATGAAGGGAGTGTACGATGAGCTACATCGTGGAGTTTAAAAAAAAACAAAACATCAAAATCATGGCTGTTAGATTAAGAGAGAAATGGATTTTGTTAAACTGCCAAATCCATTAAACTGTTTAACTATAGGGAAGAGTGTGTTACCGAAATCCCAGAGGGACTTCTGTTTAGATGATCTGGGAGCTGTTTTTCCAATGGATAGTGTGCACTTCCACATGTTAAGTTTCCTGATTGCTTTCATTCTTCTCCTTTTAGAGAGAAAATTGAGAATCTGTAAGATTTTGTCTTGTGAAATATTTAGAAGATTCTGTAACTCTACAAAGTCAACAACACATATGATGACACTGACAACAATGGATAGGACTAGAAAATATGGTCTGCTATTTTATTAATTTGCTTAATTTGTGAAATCAAACACCTAATGATAGAAACGTAAACAATGGAGCTCTAAACAGATTATACTAATAGTTACTTTTTATAGCTAAATGGTCTTTTCCTGCACATTTTAATCTGTTAAAAACTATATTTAATTTTCAGTGATGCCCCGTATTTAAAGCTGTGAACTAGAACTTTAGGCATATTTGGGTAAAAAAGATGCTTTATAGGAGCTATCAGTTAATCACTGAAATTTTTCATTGTCTTCTGGTTCTAGTATTTTTTCTACTAACTGGATTCCTTGCTTAGTTTATGAACCAGATTTCCTCTGATTCAAAACAGCTTGCCCTGAATTATTACTGCACACAATGGGAGAATTACTTTTTTAACTCCAGTGTAGGAAGGTTCTCCAACTTAGCTCTTGAGGAATTGAGCTAAGTTTTATACATTTGAACAGTGAGTTTGGATTATTTCTTGCAAACAGCTGTCAACTGTCCATAACATTATTATTTGTACAGTGGAGGTAAAATTTTTAAATTTGAACTAAAATTGAATTTTTACTGAGTTGTAAATAACTCTAATAAAGCAAAAAGTACACAGGAAACTTCAACTGTCAAAGTGTTATATAAAAGATTTGAAATCTAAACATTTCCAGCTTACATAATGTACTGATTTGATAAAATGATTCACTCACCGTCATGAAGGAGAAACAGATGCAAACTTAAAAAAATATAAGCAATAAGGAAAATAAATAAGCAGGATAAAAATGTGCAAATTTTTTTTTAACCAGACAAACTGATTTTAGAAAGGAGATTGATCGAAGGGACTAATATTAAATTTTAATAAATTTATGGTAAATATTTTTTCTTGACACAGTTCCAGTCCAGCTGAGAAGTGGAGAAGGTAAAGATTTATTCACACTTGATAATGGGAAGGATGGTTTGTTTTTTTTTATTTGCAGTGAATGCACAAGTCACTGTTAGCCAATTAGGTAGAATATAATAACACTCAAATTTTATTTGAATGGTTCTCCTTTGGTGTTACTAATAGCATTCATATTAAAAAAAATTAAAAACTGGGAAAATAAATGTCATATTTGAAATACTGGAAAGGTATTGAGTGTTGCTGCAAAAGAAAAAACTGCTAAAAACTTTACAGCATATTTCAGGAGAAATGATCACAGAACCATGGAATTATAGAATAATAGAATAGTTTGGGTGGGAAGGGTCCTTTAAATGTCATCTACTCCAACCCCCCTTCAATGAGCAGGGACGTCTTCAATTACATCCAGTTGCTCAGAGACCCATCCAACCTCACCTTGAATGTTTCCAGGGACAGGGCATCTACCACCTCTCTGGGAAACCTGTTCACCACCCTCACTGTAGAAATATCTTCCTTGTACCTAGTGTGAATCTACCCTCTTTTAGTTCAAAACCCTAACCTCTTCTTCTATCACAACAGGCTCTGCAGAAATGTTTGTTTCCATCTTTCTTATAAGCCCCCTTTAAGATTTGAAAGGCTGCAACATGCTCTCCACAGACCCTTCTCTTCCAGGCTGGAAAACACCAACTCTCATCCTGTTCTCATAAGAGAGGTGTTCCATCCCTCTAATCATTTATGTGACCTTCCTCTGGACCTGTTCCGACAGGTCCATGTCTTTCTTGTCCTGAGAGCTCCAGATCTAGATGCAGTACTCCAGGTGGGGTCTCAGCAGAGCAGAGAGGCAAAATCACCTCCCTTGACCTGCTGGTCACGCTTCTTTTTATGCAGCCCAGGACAGAGCTGGCTTTCTGGGCTGCAAGCAGGCATTGTTGGCTCATGTCAAGCTTTTCATCCACCAGTACCCTGAAGTCCTCCTCATCAGGGTTGCTCTCACTCCCTTCATCCCTCTGCCTGTATTGATACCAGAGGTTGCCCTGACCCAGGTGCAGCACCTTTCACTTGGCCTTGTTGAACCTCATGAGGTTCACATGTGCCCACTTCTTGAGCTTGTCTCCGTCCCACTGGATGTCATCCTATCCCTCAGATGTGTCAACCACACCACTTAGTTTAGTTCCATTTGCAAACTTGCTGAGGTTGCACTCAATTCCACTATCTGTGTAGTTGGTAAAGATATTGAAGAGTACTGGTCCCAATACAGTCCCCTGGGGGACACCAGTTGTTACCGATCTTGATCTGGTTATTGAGCCATTGACCACTACTCTCTGAATGTGATGATCCAACCAGTTCCTCATCTATGGAAGATTCCAACCATCAAAACCATATCTCACCAATTTATAGAGAAGGATGTTGTAAGGGACTGTGTCAAAGGCCTTACAGAAATCCAGATGACATCTGTAGCTCCTCCCTTGTTCACTGATGTAGTCACTCCATCATAGAAGGCCACTAGGTTGGACTTGCCTTGGGGAAGGCATTCTGGCTGTTTTGAATCACTTCCCTGTCCTCCATGTGCCTTAGCATAGCTTGTAGGAGGATCTGTTCCATGAATCTTCCCAGGCACAGAGATGGAGATGAAAAGTCAGTAGTTCCCAGAGTCCTCCTTTGTGATCTTTTTAAAAATGGGTGCAATGTTTCCCTTTTTCCAGTCACCAGAATCTTCACTTGACTGCCATGACTTTTTAAATATCCTTGGGAGTGGCTTGGCAACTACATCAGCCAATTCCCTCAGGACTCTGGGATGCACCTTGTCAGGTCCCATAGACTTTTGTATGATCATGTTCTTCAGGTATTCATGAACCTGAACTTCTTTTGCAGTGGGAGGGACTCTGTTCCCCTAGGCCCTGCCTTGCAGCCCATCCACTTGAGAGATGCAGGAAGAGAGGTTACCAGTAAAGACTGACTTGTTGAGTACCTCAGCCTTCTCCTTGTTCATTGTTACTAGTCTTGCTTAACAGGGGGAGTATGCTTTCTTTGACCTTTTCTGGCTGACATACCTGTAGATGTCCTTCTTACTATTCTTTGTGTCCCTTGAGAAGTTCAGCTCAATCTGTGCCTTGCTCTTCCTGACCCTATCCCTACACAACCAGGCAGCATCCCCATACTCTTCCCAGGATAGCTGTCCCTGCTTTCAATGCCTGTGCATTTCTTTCTAGACCTTTAGTTTGACCAATAGGTCTCAACTCAACCATGCATATAGAATTGTTTTTCCTGAAAAAAAAATGAAAAAAAATGAAATACTGGAAAAAGTATCTTTTCTCCTCACAAAGCAATTGGTGTCCTCAATCTGTTGTTATTTTAAAATATACAGTGCAGCTTAACTTCTATTTACAAATTTATCACTCCTCCTTAACATACCAAAGACAAACAGGCAAAAATCATTCACATCCACAAAAACCAGAAACTGAAATTTGCAATATTCTGCATTGACTTTTCTAAGCAGTGAATTCACAGGCACTCTGGAATTTTAAAAATATTAGGACTCCAGATTAAAAATATAAAAGACAATACCAATACATATTATCTTTCTTTCAGTGGAACTCTTGCACAGTGCTTTCTTCCAAAACCTACAGACTTTCAGAATATGCTGTTTCTACAGCAAGATATCAAGTAAAACACAAATACACTTAATACTGTTATCTACTTTCCTATCAGCACCATGTCTAATCAAGCTTTTGTAACAGCTGGAAGCCATGTCTATTCTTCGCCTTTGGATTTGTCAAAAGACTATTAAAATACGATGAATATATTAAAAATGCCCTCCCACGACCTGCTGGCCATGCTTCCTTTGATGCAGCCCAGGATGCTGTTGGCTTTCTGGACTGTGAGTGCACATTGCCGACTCGTGTTGAGCTTCTCATCCACAAGCACTCCCAGGTTCTTTTCTTCAGGGCTGCTCTCCAGCCATTCTCTGCCCAACCTGTATTTGTGCTTGGGATTGCTTTGATGCAGGTGCAGGACCTTGCACTTGGCTTGGTTGAACTCCATGAGATTTACACAGGCCCACTTACCAATCCTGTCCAAGTCCCTCTAGATGGCATCCCTTCCCCCCAGTGTGTTGACCGTGCCACACAGCTTGGTGTCATCAACAAACTTGCTGAGGGTGCACTTTGTCCCCCTGTCCACATCACCATCAAAGATGTCAAACAACACCAGTCCCAGTACTGACCCCTGAGGGGTCATCACTGGTTTGCACTTAGACATCGAGCCCTTGACCACAAACCTTTGAGAGCAGCCATCCAGGCAGTTCCTTATCCACCGAGTGGTCCATCCATCAAATCCATGACTTTCCAATTTTAAGACCAGGATGTCATGTTTACTTACTGCTTTGTTTTCTGCTATTCCCCTGGTAAATTCTAATATACAATTTTGCTTCTTGTACTCTTGTACACTTGTACTACACAGTGTTTCTGAGCAGAAATAATTAATTTAGAAATCATCATTCTATATAAAAGATTAGCGTGTCCCCTTATGTAGACTGTGTAGATTTTGTCAGCCTTAAATTTCACCCAGAAATTTTCCCTGGTCACTTAGTACTCCAAAACACTTCTTGTTTTATTGAACCATCTTTAGTAATTTTTAACAGTGACAAACATTGTCATTTCACTATTCACATCACTTACCTGAACATTCAAATGAGAAAGATCAGGGATGTAATTTTATTCATTACAAAAATACTTATTTTTAAATAACGCGGTTTATAGTAATTTTAGCAGGTCGTAATATCATACAGCACTTGTCAAACTGCCATACTTGCTTTGAGGTCTAAATTTTTAAGAAAGCACAGCAAATTTGGGATTGACTTGAGTGAGATTTACTAAATATTTGGTTTTAAACCCAAACTTAAGCATGTTGCTCTATAGGGGTGTTAGCTGGCATGTAAAATTAAAAAAATAAAGTGAAGAAAAACCTCCACAAAACTATGAATTCATACTTTTCATGCACTGATTGTTTTTTGGATTATATTGTGATGGAATACTGAAGTATTCTAATTAAAAAATAGTTCTTAAAATCAGCACTAAAATATATCTGATTTTTAAATACAGTCCGCTTTCTGACTCTTCTTTCTGAATGTTATTAACTCTGTGGACCAAGAAAAAAGGCTTTAAAATCCAGCAATACAGGATATCACAGAGCAATTGCGAGAAATAGTACAAACCACAGGCTGGTCCAGAGTATTTCATTTTATGCACTAAAGGTAATGTCTTATGCATTAATTGTACAAAGTCACTTTTGTGATTTAAAGTACCTAATAATGAATGAAGCAGCTTCTTCCTAGGGATTTTAAAAGCTCTGTATTGTATGACACCAACGTTGTCACTGTCAGTTAATAATCCCATTCTCATTGAACAGCACTAACAATGTAAAATCACTCTTTCAAAAAAAGACCCTCCTCCTAAACTAGGAAAAATAACAGTAAGATACATTGCTAAAGTTTTCCTACAGAGCTATTTTCCCACTTCATAAGCAGGGATAAGAAAATGCAGCTAACTAACTGTAGGTTAAAATTAGAAAAGGTACAAATAAACAAATTGTCTGTGGTTCATGCATAATTCAAAATGAGAACAAAGGCTAAATTATAATTCATCAGATAAATTAATTAATTATAATAATTCAACATTCCCTGCTTATAAGTATGCAAGTGCTTTGCAGTCTACACAGACACAATAAACGTTTTATTCTCTAGACTTCTACAGTCATGACTACACTAGACATTATGACCCTTGAAAAGTTTAAACTGCAAATTAGGTCACTGTACAGATTTTCTTTTTTGAATTACCTGACCCTGTTGCAAAGAGGTAAACATTTGTCATTTATTTTGAAGAGATATGGAAATAGGCACCCAGCATTAAACTGTTCATAATTTGAATTATGATATATTCTTCAATGCAATGTGTAAAACATAAATGGAATTGATTTTTTGTGATAGAGCTGAAGGAAAAAAAAAAGTGTTATATTTTTCTTTTGATTAGATGTACAGAGATATACAGTATGATTAGTCTTAGAAGATCTGTGTGGTGAATTAAAGTGATCTATTAGTAAGTCAATAAAGAAAGAGAGCTAGAGAGGTATTGTTTAACATGCGCGTTTCCTGTTGCCACATATTGCTGACAAAGTTATTTGTCTTTTGATTAATAGAAGACAAGGAAAGATTTTTACAGAATACTGTGGGATTGAATGTCTTCCAGTGCCTTAGACTAAACACACTTGGTCATATCCTGCCAGAGAATTTACTGCCAGTATGTTTCCCTGAAAATGAAGAAACAGTGTGTTTAAATGAACAATCAATCTCAAAGAAAGAACAGAAGAAAGTATTTGCCAATGTGGCATTCAGTGATTTTCACACTTAAGGAACAGGTTTTAATGATTTATTTTTCTATATTGCATAGAAGCCAAGAACAAAATTATAAGCCCTCCAACTGGCAAAATATTAGAAATAAGACCTTAATCTAGTTTCCTCAAAAATTGTAAGGGGCTCACTGAAAATTTGAGTCAGCCACTTAAGGTTTTCTGTTTCTGGTTTCTTTTAATTATATTCATTGCTACTCGGCGTGGTATACTTGATATGCATATATAAAGATATACAAATCTGCATGATTTGTTACACTTGTTACAAAAAAATTAAATTATAAATTTGGTGAATAATAAATTACTTGGGTTTAATTTTAATGAACACTTAAATCTTGCCTCTATTATCTGTCTTCATGGGAAGTTGAGTATGACATGAGAGGCAGAATAACAGAATATCAGGTGTTAGAAGAGTTACCTGCAAGATTAACTGTTGCCTTCTCCTTGGCCATACATTAGATCATTTTATTATAAGATAGTTTTACAATACACAGATAACTGGATTTACATCTTAGTTAAAACTTTGATCAACCTAACGAGGTTGTTTCACAGGAGACCTTACCATTTATATATTAGATAAGATTATGTGAAATTTTTTAATCAAAGTTTTCCTTAAGAGCTTTTTTCCCTTAGAAAATATTATCTTCATTAATAGGAAAGCCAGAGAAAATTGTTCTGCGCTTTACTACCCTAACACTTCCTGGAAACAAATTTTACATATTTTTTTATAGCTTCTGCTTTATCAGGGTCTTAGTTTTGTTTCGTTTATGAAGATTTACAAACATGGTGGAACTGCAACTCTATGCATATTGCATAGAAAATCTTAAATCAGTGCTAATCATGCTTGGCTTCAGTTTCAGCTAAGCTGTATTATTAGAAAAGAAGGGGGAAAAAAAGCTTGGTTTAAAATTAAATTCTGCAGACCAAGGTGACCAAAAAAGCAGCAGCAAAACAGGCAAAAATGAACCAATGACTTAACTTACCACGTACAGCTCTGCCGACACCTCTCGTTATGGTGTCTGTACTCACCTCACTCTCAAGAAAAACAATTGTTCCTTCAGAGACAGAGAGGCAATCATATAGCACAGCCACTGCATAACTTTTAGGACAGGCCTGTCAAGCAATGATTTACACTTCTCTCTGCAACTTCAAATCCTCCATTATCACATCTGTAAGAACATGACTATTCTATGGATTTTAGGAAAATTTGCTGAAACAGTTATTTCAGATACTTTTCTTGCAAAAAAATAGATGTACTGATTTTTTCTGGATATCTCTATATCTCCCAAGTCTCCTTTTGCAGAAGTGAAGCACAGATGCAGGGTAGTGGGTTTTTTTCAGCTCTAGTACTCACTTGAAATCAACTTGTACTTTTAAAGCTGCTTTGGCTAAAAGCTTGTTTTTGAATGAGAAACCTGAGATTTCCACTTCATGAAAGCTGACTTGAATCAAAGAATGCTACAACCAAACTTAAAACTATTTAAGAGTAACTGGGAAAGAGTTGTGATCCTGGATTACAGAGCACCTACTCATTTTTTTTCTCTGGAGGTAGTGCTTTATTTTGGTGCTAGAACAGATACCAATGCAGCTAAAGAGAAATTAAAATTCTTTCTCTAATGGCAAGAATTCCTGTCATAACCTGTATTCTTTTAAAGAAAATGTATAGTTAAGACACTGGTGTAACAGAAAGTACATGCATTCCTGCAATTATGTGCATTACTTAAATGATATCCAAGCCTTCCATTCAAGTGCCAATACTGACAAACATAATACTGTGTATATGCATAGGAAAATATAGGTATATTCAAAAATTAATTAATTAATTTTAATGAATGCATTAATTTTGATTTCATAATGATCACAGAAGCCCAAAAGGTGGTTGCTTGACTTTTTTAAAATTTATTTTTATGTTGTTTGTGATAACATATTTCTTTTGACTTGTGGTGGTACGTTAACAGTGACTTTAATTCTGTCCTAAAAGAAAGAGAGGAAGCAAGCATAGTTTTCAGTGAAGCTGACATAAGAAATTTTCTGGCAAATTTTAGGGAATTAAAAAAACTAAAAAGGAAAAAAGTAAAAAAAAATGTATGGAGGGCAAGGATTTTGACACTGCTTCCCACAGTATTCTTGTATTCAATTTGGGACATTGCTGTCTGGATGCACGGACAACTATGTAGAAAATCTGGTTAGTTGGATAGATGGAGTCAGATGATCCATCTGGTTAGTCCATAACACTGTACCTAGAGGCCATTAAAAGTAGCATATTACAAAGGACTGCATTAGCACCTGCACTATACAACTTATTTATCAATGACCTGAGGGAGGTGAACAGAGCGCACTAGTCAAGTTTGTGAATCACACCAAACCAGGGGGATGAGTCAATACATTCTAGGACAGGGCTGTCATCCAGAAGGATGTAAGCAGGCAGAAAGAATGGATGAACAGGAATCTTATGAAACTCAGAAAAGTCCTTCACCTGGGAAGAAAGACCCCCCTCTCAGCAATACAGGCTGGGGACACACTTGTGTGGAGTCCAGCTATGTGGAAAAGGAGTTAGAGGCTTTAGTTGCCAGTGAGTTGATTGTGAGCCAGAAGTGTACCCTAACAACATCTGGAATTGTATTAGCAAGATATCAAGGGATTGTTTATCTCCTACTCTGCTCTTGTTAAAATCACTTGTCTTAACAAGTTGAAGCCCCCTGATACAGGAAGAGCATTGATAAACTGCAGCAAGTTCAGCAGATCCCACAAAGACAGTCGGGGCTGGAACAATTGCACCACGAGAAGAGACTGCAGGAGAGGGACTTGTCCAACTTGGGGCACAAATGGCTTCAGGGGCAACCAGTAGCCCTTGAAAAAGGAGAACAAAGCTATGTTTTTCATAGTGGAGTGTCAAATAGCAAACTTCAGCTCCTAATGCCTTGAAGGTTCCATTCAACATATGTTACTGCTTACCAGTGACTAATTTCGTAATTATAGGAGATATTTGAAATATTTAGTGTAGATTCACTTATATATTCAATGTAAAGATCATCCTATATATGAAATGCAACTTGTACCATATCAGAAGTATTTGTACAATTTGAGGAAAGTGTTAATTATATATTTTTAATTTCTTCCTATTTTCAGTTAATCAGAAGAAGAGCAACAACTGAAAAATCACAGATAAGACAGTCAGTTATTAGGAGTTGAAAGAAAAAAACAATCTCTGTGTTTGATTCATAAAATTTGTATTGCTTCATTTCTCAAATTTTCACAGTTCAACCACATATTATTTTAAATTCTAAAACAAAAAAATATTATTTAGTATAAAAAAAACATGAATTCAAATATATGAAAACATTTTAATGCAAAGATAATTCAATACACAAAGAAAAAATTTCCTAAATAATATAGTTCAACTAAGATACTGACTTATTGTCATTGGTAACAGAGCAACTAGTAAAATTATATGCACATTAGAGAAAAAGTTTAGCTTTTTTATTTATTTTAATTTTCAGAGAATCCAAAATCTATCCATATTTTTTGTCTATAGACATTAAAAACATGCAAATCAAGCAAACACAAAACCCCCATTTCCTCTCATTTCCTTCTCCCTTTCTCTCCACTCAAATCTACAAACTATAAGATTTCTAAAGTGATGGAAAAAGAACATCTTTTTCTGACCATAGGTGGTCAACATCTGTAGAAACATTCATTGGACATTTTCTTAATCAAACAATGGCTCTCGTTTCAAATCTGTGATGAAATAAACATCTTTCATTGATTATTTTGTATTTTTAGGTTCTAAATAATCCTACACATGATAACAAAAGATGAAGTTTTAATCAAAAATTAACTCCAAGCAAGAAGCTGACATTAGTCAACCAGTATCATCCTTCATGTTATGATTTCTTAGCCATGTATGTCTGACAATTCCTCAAAGGCCCAATTACTTCCACATTTTCTGAAGATCAACTCGTTTAGCTTATACTTAATATTTTGTTTTCCTCCTCCTTAAACTTAGAATAATGTTTGCTTTCCAAATGCACAAGCATGCAGGCAGCAGCAAATTAATCCTAAAGTAATACGTATATGAAGAGGAAATTGTGTCTTGCAAGGTGAAAAGTATACTCCAAAGCAGGAAAGGACCTCTGTTCAGTGGTTGTAGCATATTTAAAAATAAATGTTATTGCAACCAGAGCAGAGATGTTAGCATTGAGCTTGAATATGCAAAATAAAAGCCATAATATGATGTTACTAATATATAACTAAGGCAAAGTTAATTCCTTCCCAAAACTTGGACTTAGTAGTGTATTAAAAATTGTAAACTCTAACCTGAACTATTTTCTTACTGAAACATACCAGCACCATACATGTACCATAATTGCATTCTGAATGTTAAGTTCTTTACTGGGACACTCTAAATGTCAGAATAACATTGAGGGAATGCAAGTTTTAAATTCTGTAGGATTCTGATCTAGGCTTCAGCTGCAATATTCAGTGACTACAGAAAAGAGAAAGTATGGTAATGTGTGTCACATTGAACCATTCAGCAATGAAAAATGTAAAAGCTCACATAATAGGAAGAAATATGTCTTTTCCCTTTTTTTAAGTACCCTTCCAAATATTCTGAAGAAACCAACAAATTCAAGATCAGTTATGAGCAGTTATGAGTGACTGTATGTGCTTTTGTGATTGACCATTCTTGACAATGTAACTGAAAATCTGTGAAACTGTGGAATGAAATTCTTCTATAAACATCCTCCAGGGAAAATAAAAGTGACTTGAAGACAATTGTTTCAGTCAAATCATTATGAAAATGAAAATGCTTGGGTAGTATAGGCAAAAAAGCTCCACGTTGTCCTTATTTTCTTTAAAAAGATTTGAGTTTGCTAAATTTCAGATTCATGTAGTGTAACATCCTTATTTTTTAATAAGAAAAATATAAATCTGAGCAGTGTAGATGAATCACTGTCAACAATGAAACCTTTTCTGTAAATAATAAAACTCTGTCCCCACTTCTGATGCTGATTACTATTACTCGTAGGTATTCTGTTTGTCTTCTTCAAATATTCTTTCAATAAGTTTCCAGCTCTTTATAATTTGATTTAATAGGAGGGACCCACAAAATAATACTGAAATTCTTTTCTTGTGCTGTTAGCTAGACTATTTGTTCTTCTTCTTGGCACTTGAACGATTAATGAATAGGAGATTCTGTCATGGTTAATTGATGCAGTTTCCATTATTCCAACAATTGAATTACCATTAAGAGCTGTGGTATTAAGCTTTTTGCTGTGTCATTCTTTCATTATCATCAGTAAGTTTGCTGTATTTCCTAAAATGTAGCTTTTTTTCAAACACAAATATGAATTCATTTTATGGCTCACATTGTTTAATACAGATTTTATTAAGAAATTGTAAGAGAGTTTACAGCATTCTCTGTCCTGTGATGATATGTTACTGGGAGAATTTAAAAGTTGTCATGAAAATTCTTTTTAACATTCTTTTAACATTTTTAAAAAACAAAACAAAACAAAACAAAAACTTATATAAAAATCCATTTAATTTATTTCACATAGTCCTAACAGGCAATTGAAATATGTCGCAAATCTATTGTTCATTAACAAAAATCCCCATGCCACAGAAACCCAAAGCAGGTGCAGTTCTTTTTTCTGAATTTATGATTCGGAAAGATATTTCTACAACAGGAAATCTTTGAAACTGAAGGAATCAGATAAATTAAAATGCTTTAAACTTTTCAGCATTTTAATTAATAGATATAGATAAATATTTGAGTATATCCAAATGCTTATTTTTCTTTTAGAGTTTTAGGTGAATTAAAAACGGAAAGTAACAGATTCTTTTCAATGGTGATCACCTGGAATTTCCTCAAACGAGCAAAAAAATAAAAAGAGGGGAGGGAAAGGTGGAGAGAAAGAAATAGGAAAAAAAAGAGAGATTTCAGTGAGATATGTTTTATTTGACACATTCTCCCTATGGAACAATTAATTTGGGGAATTTAATGGAGTTTTTCAATAACTGATAGAGCCGTGCAATGTTTCTCCATTCTTCTATTAAAATATTCTAATTAAATCAGTCATCCTAGTCCCATCTGTTATATACTGCTCTCATGTGGGGTGGCTGCTGGATTCTCTCCAGGGCAGCCACTGTATTTAGCTCCCTTCATGGCTGGTTGGATGTCAGACACAGCAGAATCTTGTTCTCGGTTAGAAATTACTGGTAAAATATATTTTGCTGTTACATCACACATGAAAGAAACCCCAGGACAATCTGCCCATCATAAAAAGCTGAAGCTTGAAAAGATGAACTGAATTATATCTCCCTGTTATTTTCTGTGGTGTTGGATTGCTTTTTTAATTCTTTTGAGACAGGAAAGGTGAGATACTTTTTGTAGAAAAAGAGGTATCTAATTAGCTATCGGAGTATACTTTGAGCACTCTTCTCCTCCATGTCGAAGAAGAGGTTCCTTTATAAATATTGCTGCAGACACTGTTTAGCAAAGGAATGTTAACTAAGTGAAGGATTAGTTACGGAACCACAATGGCGATAGAAATCAAACACACTCACAAATCCATGCAAGCGGATCAGAGAGCTGGCTGTCACCAGCCCGGTTGCTTACGACACTTTGGACAAAACCCTGGTTCCACTGAAATCACTGCATTTTACACTGACTTCAACACGACTGGGATTTCAGTCACTGAAAATAATCTATGCGCATCTGTCAACTAACTTAAACTAAATACTCATCATTCACTCC
>JAOQGH010000001.1:148686246-148843796 GCA_025769975.1 Gallinago jamesoni
GACTGGGATTTCAGTCACTGAAAATAATCTATGCGCATCTGTCAACTAACTTAAACTAAATACTCATCATTCACTCCCTAGTATAAATGAGCTTTACTTTTTTTCAAGGTCAGATTTGTTTAAATGAGTTCAGATCTGATTACCCATCTCAGGAAGAAGACACCATCCCTTTAGATAACCACACAGCCATGGTGAGAGACACACATTCAAGTGGAAAGATTTATACATTAAGATAGTAGTTTATATTCTACGTGTGTAAAATTTGGGTAAATATGTAGAGTTATCTTTAACCAACTTTAACTAAACCAACTAACCAGCAGTTGATTCACTTAAACTTTTATGTTTCTCAGGCTTTCATAATTTTTCCTTAAAACTCCCAGACAACTCACTGTATCTATTTTCATGAATAGAATACAAATACTTGTCAAACAGTGAAATGTATCTAGTCTGAACTGCTTTGTGCAGCCTCTGTAAACACTCCTTCCTTTACAGGAGTCATGGGATAAGAAAAGCATTTTACAGATTTGCACATGTAAAGTATAACCTTACAGAGTCTAGTAAAGTTTAATGGATAGCCAAGAGTCAAAGTAGAGCCTGTGGACAGTATTTCTGAAAACAAACAAGGAAGGAAGTGCTCAGCATACCCAAGTATTTGCAGATAATTATTGAAGAGTGGTTCTTATTGACATAATAATACTACTTTTGTTCTTTTTTAATGTGGTCCATGAAAGTCCAAAGTTCCTAGAGAACTAGAACTAGGACTAGTTCTTTAGGAAGAACTAGGAACTAGTTCCTAGTGGGAACCAGCATTTCCCACTAAAAATTGTGGCCACTTAGTGTGCAGACTGTCTACAAAACTATGTATATAATGGGTGAGACATTTGATTCTCTGAATCAGCTTTATGCATTTTTCACTTTTAAACAATCAAAGAGGTAAAGTATATATTTTCATTGAAAAAATGCTCTGGCTAAGTAATTAGGCGATCCTCCCTTCACCTTAAAGAAAACCCCACTCATCCAATGAAGGTGTAATATAACTAAATGATCAAAAATATTTAATCTGTCTTCACTTAGAAATACATCACAAAATGCAGTTTCATGACAGTTATTCTTCTTCTTTTAATTTCAAATAATAATTAAAAATTTTAGTTATAATACAAGGTTTTTCAAACCATTTCATAATTAATCTTTATTCTTATTGATCATGGATTATTCTGGGTTATTGAATTTGAATATTGTTTTTATTGTTTTATTTTCATTAACTGTCATCTTTCTTTTCCTTTTCTCAATTTTCACTGTTATTATCACTGCATAATTAATGATTAATGCTGGAGTCTGCAATTTTACTCTTATTTGTGTTGGTTCTTTGCTTCTGATTGTTTTTATAGCTTCAGTGGCTTCTGTTAGAGATCAAAAGTCCTTGCCTTTTCTCAGCCAGATGGTACAGTTTCCATGTTCAGTGGGAGGGCCACCTTTCAAAGGCCAGCTGGATAAAAACAAAGTAAGAAGCAAATAGTAGGAAACCACATTTTCAATAGAAAACCTTCAGAAATATCAAGGCAACCACAAAAGTCAGGAGATGAAGTGGCAGAATAGACAAGAGCTGAAACATGTAATATGAGTTCTGATATTTAATATAATTTTGGTAATTCACAAGATATGCATTGCTCTATTGCATGCTACCAAGAGACCCACTGAAAAATAAAGTAACATAAAGGTTATTTCATGATGAAAAATGATTCCGTTATGTAACTGACTTTTCATAGTATAAAAATTGGTGATAGAGAATATTTATTAAACCATTGACTCATTTTACTGCTATTGAAGAACTGATAGATAATTTAGATATCGCAAACATGTACATTTGATTTGGATGTGTTCCTGAATTATCACTGAGAATTTATTCCTTGGGAAATAGAGCTTATTCTGGATTAATTTTACCTAATATTTAGCTATATCTAGTTATTTTTTTTAATTTTGATTCAGATGATTTTACTTCTCTCTACATCCATCTTGTAATTGTCTTTTTTCTTTTGGTATCAAGTCCATTTCAAATATATTTTTTTTCCAAAATTTGATTTAGTTATGAAATATTTCTCTTCCTCTTCTCCAGGAAGATCCATCTGGATCAAATTCTGAATTTTCATGTTCAGACACCAGTACCTATTTCTACACTGCTCTGTGCACACTCATGTACTGTTGCAAGAATGAAAAATGGATGTAAAAGACAACAAAATTAGAATGGTAGAGTTTCATGACACTTTGTACAACAGCAGATCATTGTAATCCATTCTTTATTTAGTTTTTAAACAGACATATAAAATATTTTACTATTGCTTGGTGGTTTTTTTGGTTTTGTTTTGTCTTGTTTTGCTTTTTCAAAATTCCTATAAAAATATAAAAGTACATTCAAGAAGGTATTTTAGATTTTCTGAGATACAGGGAGCTATATGAGTGAAGCAGAAAAAAATCATTCCAAATAGAAACAAGTTCTCAATTCCTAGAGAAGCCCTAGAGGACTAGAGATAATGGACTTTAAAACCGTGACATTTTTATGTACTGAAAGTTATCTGTAATTTTAAAGATATTTTTATAATTCTCCTTGAGTCCTCTTCCATGAAACTCAGAACAGGTAAAACATTTAGTGTCATACACAATTGTAATGTAAACTAATCCCAAATAAAAGTATTGGGTAGTATAAAGTATTCACTTTTTTTTTTTTTTTTTTGCTGGTCTCTCTTGAATGAAACATGCTGTAGCAGTATGAGTATTGTATGTTATATTATTTTTCTTTGTGTATGGAAGCTAAGTGTTTACCCTTCATTACCAGATAAAATACATGCCTTAAAGAGGCATTTTTCTCCTTCTCCAACATAGCATTCCCAAAATAGCTTTTTCAGGAAGCATTTATCAACCCAAGCTGACCAGGCCAGGGAATAAAATGGTAAGCTGTCCTCCAAGCCACATCAAGCACTTTTTTCTGGTAAAGAGAGACGGGATGATGATGAATACTGAAGGCGAGCCTTGGTTTTGTAGCAGGTAGTCTGAACAAGCCAAACTAAAATGCTTCTAGCCTAGCTCTCACAAAGAAAGACCTCACCTACATGGACACTCTCTCCTGCTGGAGGCTTTCTGTGCTTCTACTGTTCTTCCCTGACTAGCAATTGAGTGCAAGCAATCAGTCTCTTAAAAGGTCTCTAAAATTTAGATGCATATTATGTTCTAAAATTGGTTTATATTGCGCACTTATATACTACATCACACTTTTCTACTCCACATATATTAACAATCTTGAAAAGGAATGTTTTCTCTCAAAATGAATTTTAAAAAAAAATTAAAAAACATGACAACAAAATTACTTACAAAAAATACAAAATATTTTCATGGCAAATATAAAAGATGCTGCTGCTGCTTTTACCCATTTCCAATCAATTTCCAGATCTATGTATCATATGCATAGGAATGTTTGCCATGTGTTAATACCTATTGGGATATACATTTTTTTCAACAACTAAGACTTTTGTTTGTGATTATTTGTTTTGGCTAGTAAAAACCTTTTTTGAAAGTGAAATGGCACATTTTCCTTGTCTGTTCTTATCTTGCTCATATAAGATGTATCTAACCTTGGCTTTGGTTGAGTAACAACTCTGAGCCTCTGAGCTAAACACCTGATGGACAGGGAGCAATTTAATGTAAATAATGCACAAGATGACATGTGGCATCTGTGTAACATGTCAACAATGGAACAGTTCAAAAGCATGTTGACATCACAGGGTCTGTTCATTATCTAGTGCAAAGCAGTCAGGCAAGTATAGAGGAAGATAGCATTTAGAGGTAAAGTGAGCAGATTTATGTATTTTTGGAAGAACAAGTAAGGCAGTCCGAGCATGAGTAAACTATCTACAGAGATGAAAATGTCTTTTTAATTAAATTTCAAGGAAATAAGAATTCTTGTGTCAAAGATGGAAACTAATCTGCAGCTGCATAGTAGTCTTCTACATTAGCCATATTAAGTAAATCGTGATTATTTCAAACTAAATGAAATATTATAAATGTACCGGTCTATAACTGGAAATACTACAATCTATACATTAAGTAATACCATCTTTCTATGATTAGAAATGATAGCTACTGAGGATTTCTCAACTAAACAATCTGTCCTTTGAGCCCTGAAATGTAAACTGATTTTTTTTCATCCAGGCATACTGAATAAGGAATTGCAGTGCAGCTCTTTAGAGTCTTTAAACAAAAATTGACACAAAGATCTGCAAGAAGCAGAAACAGAAGTTTTCCAGGAGCCAAAATGGAGAAAATCAACATGGCCAATTTTGCTTAATTTTGATGGAGCTGTGAATTATGAAAATAAAATTTTCTTAGTAACCTCAGTAGAGAGGGGTTATCTGTTTGCTTACTAGTATAATTGCTTTATAACCAGTTCAAAAAACAGTTATTGAATTGAAAGATTAAATATTTTTTGATTTCTCAAAATTCAGAGCTAATTGGAGGGTAGTTCTAATTAGGGCCACAGATTTTTTAGATTTTGCTATACCTTCAAACCCACTTCCTTATTTCTACCCACTCATATACCCTTCTTCCTCTGTCTTCTAACTCTCCCCTCATTCAGGACCAAGTTCCAAGTGAAGTGTGAAGTGTGTCATTGACAATTTATACTCATTGTTGCTCAGTACAGTTGTACTCCAAGTAAATCTACTCTAAGTAAATATTGAAATTATATGACAAAAAAAAAAAGTAATGGAAATAACTGTAAGGTATTTTGTGACCTTTTACAGAATTCCCATATGGTAAATATTTTCTGAAAGAAAACATTTAACAATTAATTGATAACACATGCAGCTAAGATACAATAGTTATGGTTAATATAGTAAAATCCACAATCATCACTTCTAAGAGGAGTAATATTAAAATGTCAGGTATCACCAGAAGTTCTGAGAAGGCAAGTACAAATCCTGAATGTTTCAAAGTCACTGTCAAAACTAATTAGTTTGTAAATTAACAATTCAATAGGCACTGGGCTATGTCTTCCAACTGCTTCTTTTAATAAATGAGAATATTTTATTACAATACACTTTAGGGAGAGCTGGAAATTATTTCAACATTCTTAAAACTTTTTTCACAAGTCACAAACCAGAAATACTATGTTCTGTGCAAGTATCTCAAGAAGGAAAGAAGACAGGGAGTTGGGGCATTGTGTGGGCAGGGGCTTTGCAGGGGGTGCAGGGAGGAGAGGTAAGAGAAAGAAAGATAGGGCAAAAGAAAGGAAGGCAATTCAGGCACATAAATTTATTTCTGCAATCAACACTGCAAGTATGATATGAGAGTCTGGTTACAGACTCATTCAGATGAAAGACAAAAATATGTCATGGTTTCATGTCATAGCAAATATGGGATGTTGTCTAACTTGGAAAAACACCCAACTTAACGACTAGTGTTTATAACAATGGTTAATAATCTTTCCAAATGCCATTTTGTCCTAATAAAAACCCTGTCTAGGTAGATTACTGTTCATTTTCACAATAATGTTTAGACTGGAACAGTCTAAAATAGATGTTACCATGGGAAAAGGAAAGAATAAAAAATATCAAAAAACATTAGGTTAAATCTGTTCTATCTTGAATTGAATTCTGGTATGAAGACTTGTATGAAACATACTTACATCTTTCCAAGACACAATTATAGAAAGCTTCTGCTCACTTTCTCATTTTTAGCCCAAAATAGGACTGGAGGACTTCTAAAACGGCTCTTCGGGAAAACTCTGATGATTCAGAAAGCAAGTAAAATCTGAATGGAAATCACATAACCTAAGCAAGATTTCACAGAAGGCAGAATTTCAAAAGAGCATAAAGTATTGAATGAGTAGTATGAATGACTAAGAGACCCTCATCTCAAATATGGTGTTAATGTGGGAAGTAACAGGTAACCTATTCAATGTACGTGTTCCTTTCATATGTTCCTTTCACAGGTTCCTTTCACATGTTCCTTTCACACGTTCCTTTCACACTGACACTGGAGAAATGTAGTTGTAGCTTTACGGTATGGAAAAATGTGAAGATGTCTAACAGAGGGACTAAATAAAAACTGTAGCTAATTTTTCACAATTTTCCTTTTCACTTTCTGGGAAAATCCTGGTTATGGATTTTGTAGATGTGTCACATATGTTTCTAAATACTATGTATCAATAGAGGCTACTGGCTCCTAGAATTTATGGACATGTAAGATTCATTTTCCTGGCACAAGAATCAAAAGATGACTGTCAAGTTAAAGAAAACAATGAAGTAAAGTGGTTCTGTTGTCCACATCAGCTTCATGATTTCTTTGCCTGTATCTTTCATTCTCTCTTTTGGGACTTGACTTGATGTAAGATGTGAAGAAGGGTTTTAAGATTAAATTTCTTTCTGTGTTAATCCTTTAAGCTCTTCCCTTTGGACTCCAAACTTCAATGACAGACTGTTCATTCACAGTGTCCAAAATAAATTTTTTTAAGAATGAGCAACTAAAGCATTGTTGCTAAGTTCTCACTTAGCTGTCTAAACTTTGGTCTTATTTTCAAAGGCAAAAATCCTTCTACTAGAGAAACCAAAGAATTACTTATTTACAGAGAAAGTATGAAAGAGAGAGATGACCTTTCACAGTTAAGTGACTGTGAACAAGCTAAGAGGAATGTTTTCACTGTGCTTAATGATCAGTGGCAGACCTCTCAGAGTAAAACAGTAAATAATAATTTCCAGGAGCTTCTACCATCTTATGAAACACTTCAAAGCTAACATGCTTTTATCTGATGTATGTAGTGACATTTGACATGTCTTCTAATAAGAGAGCTAATTGTTCTTGCGTGTTTCTCTCCCCCTGATGTTGATAAAGGCTGCCTCTCCCCGCCTTGTCATTCCAGTCCTTACCATTGGGTTTGGTCAGCCCCTAGCCTTTCTCGGCCAGTGTACCTGCAATCTCCTTCTGCCTGGTAAGGTTTTATATATGTTCAGTATTACCACTGGGCTGGTGTGGACTGTGAGGCATGAGGAAAGAGGAATTGTCCAGTGTGATTGAAACTACCCAATTGATTACCAGGAAGGTCCTGAAGGTTTCCTTTATCTACCTATACTTCAAAATAAAAATAAAATTAAATTATTGAAAACCAAGACATTATCATACAGATTATAAGACAACTGGAACTATCTTGTGTTTTCATGACTATACTATCTAAATAGAAATTATTATGATTAATACTACAAGATCTTTCAAATTACAGTTTATATTCTAGATTTTGCAACTTTCTGTGGAAAAAACACTCACCTTCAAATAGTATTTTATATGTTTTGTTTTACCATGACACTTACCTTCAAAGATAATTTTAACTAAATTTCTTCAAATTGTCTAAAAAATTTAAGAGAAATTGAGCACTGTACCATTTCAATACAAATACTCTACCCTATCATGAGCTCTGTGAAGATGGGAAACACTTACTTACTTACTTATGTTTTCTTACTTCTTTTTTAAATAAAAAATCTGGTATGAAGGTAGCAGTTCTATCACTTTGAAAACTACCTATAGTGCATTAATGCAGAGCATTAGATTAGAATTCTATGGATGGTGAAGAATTCTCTTTAATGTGATTTCAGCTTTATTCTATCAGGATATTCCAGAGACACGTCCTGTAAAACAAATTCATTCTCTTTCTCTCTCCCCTCTTCCTTATCCCTCCTCCTCAGAAAGACAGGGAAAATGCTTGTTTTCCATTTTTGCAAGGTATTATGATAAAGTTTTAACTTTCCAAAATCTATTTTCTAAGGCTTTTTTCTTTTCCTTTGATGCAGAAATATTTTTTATTCTGTCTCCATAGTTCTTGTACAAGATTTTTAAGTCATTAGTCCTATACCCTAAAGGTTATATATTTTAATGAAATGAATATGTACATATTTACAACTGGACATGATCATTCTTATCTGCACTACCTATTTTTCAATGCATCAGACTTTCTTCATGATGCATAAAGTTTTCTATTTCTTGTCTTCACTTTTTATCAAGGCATACATGAAAAAGAAGAGATCAAAGACAACATATCCAATTTTATATAGCAATACTTTAAAAGTATAATTTCTATTAAAAAAAATAATACTGTTTCTCTAATCTGCTAATACATTATGTGGAAGTTGAAAGATATCATCTTCTGAAAAAGAAAAGAAAATTATACTTTTTTCCTCTTTGTCACCTGAGGTTAATTCCACTGAACTAATGAGACTTTCAGAATGATCCCTATTAAGTAAAGCTGATTTTATGAGGACTGTTTATAAATATTTAGGAACCAAAACCATCATATTAAACCTTGGAAAGTGACTCTACACAAATATTGTCTGACAGTGACCTAATTAGAGTCATTTGCATACTAATGAGACTTTGAAAGAGATAAGCAATAGCATGCTTGTAATAGATAATTAATTTGTGTTTCAAAATAAGCTATGGTTATTTAACCACAATTCATATGACACATTGAATTAGAGAAGTTGAGCAAGTTATTTTATAACAATAAACAACTGTTACAGCTTTTCAGATCTACTTAAACTTCCATTTAACAAATTTCATTTACATTGAAAAGTTAAGGCTGTACATTAAGCTTTTGATTTTGAAGTTTGTTTTGAAAAAAAAGAGAACTAGGGAATAAAGCACTTCTGCACATGATAAAAGCAGCACAACCTGTCCCATATGTTGCCCCTCATTTAGTATGCATATCAACACATCAGGCTCCACAGCTGGTGTATGGTTTCTTTCTCCTCTTAATCATTTTCCTGAAGTCACATATTGTTTTATTTGTGCAATACATGGCCATACTTCATAACGTCTTCCATTGCTTAGTTGCTTTCTGAACTTTCATTGTCAGAAGAGAAGAAACGATGGGTTTAACTCTATATAAAAGACACGGCGTTGTGGTTCTTGACATATCTTTAGCAAGGTACTACAGTCTTCAAAACACTGAATTTCACCACATTTTCTGTAGAAATGATGATGATGAAACCATAAGCCTCAGTTGGCTGCAATACAAAGCATTAGCTTACTTAAACTATATATAATTGAAAATTCAAAGTGTGTAAGTGCTGTTTCAGGTTACAAAATTGTATTTTTCAAGGCTCTGATATATAATGGAGAAAATACATCTTTGTGACAGGTATAAATCATCTGTCTCATCATCATTTATATGTCTGAAAATTTTTTTACTGATATGTAAACCATGAATTTAAGTCTCAGGCTAATCCTTTTTCTATATTCCTCTTCTATACAAAGGTGACCATGTATCTGTACAGCTTCTCTTTAAAGACTTTTTTTTATATTAGGGGTAGAATAAGGATACATGATTAATGATTAACATATTTTTAACCATTACTAAATAGTTATGTGGAAATGTAAAAATAATTCAGTCTGTCATTCTAGCCATAAAATTAAAGACACATCTTCATTGATTTTACTTTCTTCTTAAAAGAAGCACTTAGCAGTGCTTTTTAGCTGTAGAATTTTTGTGGCACAAAAAGCACTAAGTAATGGTGTTGCAAACATTCGAAGTTGTGTGATCATAGCGAAACATTATCAAGTTGCTTAATTTTTTTCCCTGTACTATGATTGACTATGTCCCACAGTGCTGTCATGGGATAAAGAGAGGACCCTGGTCATTTTACTTGAGTATTTGGAGGTACAGGCTATACAGACAAAGCCAAAGGAAAAAGGGATGAAAGAAAATCTGAAATTTGTATACTTTTAACAAACGCTTATCTGGATGTGGGCAGGTAAGTCTGTGTCTGATGAGATCAACAACTAATAGTAGGTGTTATATTTCCTTTCTTTTGATTGGCACTTAGAACAATTCACAACAGGTAAATTTTAAACAGGTAAAAACCAAGTTATCTGCAGGTAGCAGATAACTTAGATTCCATGCTAAATCCACACTTTCTTTGTCTGTGAGCAGTGTACTGTCTTTGTTTTAGCGGCAAAGGTAGTTTAACACACTCCCATCTCACACATGCCAGCCATTTGTTCCTGCCCCTGCAAGACAAATTAAATGTCCCTGACATATCACCACTTGTGGTGATAAAGCTGCTTGAGAAGTTAGACTGCAAAAGGCTAATAAAAATGGTGCAAGTTTAAAATAATCCTAACAATGAAGTAGTCTATGTGTTAAGTGTACCAGTGCACTTTGACAAAGAGCTTTGTCAGAGAAATTGAAAGGAAGGCATATTATAACTCAAGAATGAGTGGCTGGAGACAGGAATTTCCTTCATAAGCCATCTTTACACCTAAAGCCAGGGTAACTGTGCCCACATTTCCTCTGTTACACTTGGAAACTGCATGGAATTTCTTTTCATTCTTACTTAAGTATATCATTGTTCCCATTCCTTTAGTGAAATTAACCAAAGAGTTAAGTTTAAACATATTTTTATAGGCTAAGTCTGGGCTTAGTCTTTCCGGGAAGACAGTTTATTAAAAAATGCAATAGTGAGATTTATATTAAAAACAACAAAATAATGGGAGGCAAGGCAAACTTGTGCTGGAAATATTCTCCTAAAACTCCAAGACCTTGGTGAGACACAAGGCCGTAGTCTTTGAAGGAACTTTCCAGGTGGATGAATATCTCTTTCTGTGTATATGGATTTCCTGATAAACAAAAGGGAAGTAAAGCTTACCATGCAGCTATACTTCATCCAAGGGGCATGGTGAAGTGTACCTCCCTAACATGTGTTCAAGACTATGAATGTCAGATGAAAGGTGTGTCAAAAAAAAGATTAAGAGTATCGATGTCTACTACACTTTCCTCTTTCATGATGCAAATCATGAGGCATAAAGTAAGTGCCAGTTAATTCACTGCAACTGACTATAGAACTACAAAGGATTTACCATGATTTATTAAAATTCTTCTGCTAGAATATCTTCCTCTTCAAAACCATTAATCTCTGTTTCATGTAAAGCTGAGGCTTGCCTTTGGTCTATTTTCATAAAGTTAAGTCACTCTACATAAAACATTGCTGTTAACAATTACAATGTGCTTAGCAATGCTAAAAATATGCACTAAAGATGTAATTATACAGTACACAGTTCATATAATAAAAGGCCTCCACAGAGAATTCTGGGCATTTTATTTATCTTCATGGTGAATGAAAGGTCACCAACCAAGAGTGACATTAACATGCATTTACAGCAATGAGCTGTCTACCTTTGTAGCCACAAATCTACCTAGATGATTAATATAATGTTTGAATAGGTCCACAGAAAACAAAAAGGGGGCTGGTTAAAGAGCAGTAGTAGCTAATGATAGACTTTTTCTTCATAGAATTTCCATATATAGGCAATATGTAGCAGACTGATTTTGAAAAGAATAGCAAGAAGTTTTCATAGAGGATGTGTTGGAAAAATCATTCACTTTGATATTTTTTTAAATGCAGAGAAAGCAACCTGAAATAGAGGATATAGGTGCCTTGTGGGATTTAGACTTCTTTTTTTTGTTTTAGCTGACACAGGAACCATACTTTTTGAAAATATAATATTGAGTTGTGAGATAATTTAGTTCTTCAGAAATTCAATCAGAAAAGTGAAGGGTAGAGAAATTAAACTTGACATTAATAAATTAAACTGTGTCAATATATTGATATCCCTCAGAAAAATTATAGTGATCTTATCTGTAGAATTGGAATAAAAATAAAATCATCATATTATTTTAAAATAGAATGCTTTCAGTGTTTTTTAGCACTGTTTTGGTAGGTTATACAGTGAAAAATTGTATCAGAATAAAATATTTCTATTATAATGTCATTTTTTTTATGCGAGCTTGGTGAAATGGTAAACTCTGATCTAAGTTTAAGAAACATTCTAGCTGCAAGCTACAGAAATTAAACCTTAATGCATAAAGCTGGAGAAACCTTTAGAAAACAATCTGACAAAACAGATGAAAGAGGTATAAGGAAAGATTGTAAGAGTAGTTCCTTTGAGCTCTCCCAAAAAGTCCCGTTAATAGACACTATGACACACTCTTTCCATCAAGCAACACTAAAGATAGACTTAAAGTTTATCAATTAAGATAGTTAACTCTTCCTGATTTTTGCCTAAGGAAATTCATTACATCATGCAGCAATTTTAATATGACTGGTCTTAGCCAAGGTAGCAATTGGATCTTATTTAGTCTAATCTGATCTGACCAAACAAAAAAAAAACAAAACCAAAACTCTGGGCTGGACTGGAGCTATATCCTTTAGAAAGTTATAACTTGAAATTTCTCTACAGCTAAAATCCTTGCACAAATTTTTACATGAAAATGTGGCCTACAAAGTCACTAAGAGTTACCAATGCACAGAAGCAGAGGTGCCAGCAGTAACAGGACAACTCATTTAGGTAAGGGCTGGTCTTTCAACAGCCATGGTACATGATTAAACAGCAATGATGAGAAATAAAATTCTTCACAGGTCTGAAAACTGTTTTTACATTACAATTAAACCTGAAATTAATTCTTGGTGAACCAATAGATGTTCATCAAACATAGCGAAATATTCAGTATTGTTATAGTTTTGATAGAAGTCACAAGGCCATTAGATTAGTTAGACCAACCTCATGTACATCACAGACCACTAGGTTGCATCCCACTAAAACTCTTTTTAATCATGAACATGCATCATACTAAAACTTTGCTCATATTATGCTAAAATGCATATTCTAGCAGACCAAAATACACCTTGGTTTGGTAAAAAAATTCAGAACCTTGAGATCTGGGACTGACTTTAAAAGGGATGTATGGAATATCTGCCAGAGGACTTGAGCCTCAGGTTACTTAGTGGAAAGAAATTAGGAAAAGCAAAAAGACAAAATACAAAGAAAAGGCAGGTTAGATAGGGCAAAAAAAGGTGTTTGGTTCCATTAGCTATAAGACCTATGAGGTTAGTTTGACATGGTAAAATGGTTTGGATAGGAATAGCAGAAAGGAATTCTGTAAATACTGGGGAATATTTCGTGACAAGTCAATTTCTAATTGCAGGGCTAATTGAGTCTGAGGACTAATTGTGCTCCTCATTTCAAATATCTCTACACCCTGAGGTTGATAAACAATGCAAACCTCACATTTTTCTTGTGAAGTACAGAAGGGACATTTTATTTATGTTTTTTGCTTGAGATGGACCACTCAGTGGATAATTTGATTAATTTTTTATTTTTATTTTTTGCTTCAGTGCAACACTTGGTGGATAAGAAACTGTCTGGCTGGCTGCTCTCAAAGGGTTGTGGGCCAGTGTGAACCTCATGAAGTTCAACCAGGCCAAGTGCAAGGTCCTGCATGTGTATCAAAGCAATCCCAAGCACAAATACAGGTTGGAAGGAAACAGCTGGAGAACAGCCCTGAGGAGAAGAACATGGGGGTGTTGGTGGATGAGAAGCTCAACATGAGTCGTTGATGTGTACTCACAGCCCAGAAAGCCAACCACATCCTGGGCTGCATCAAAAGATGCATGGCCAGCAGGTCGAGGGAGGTGTTTCTACCCCTTTGCTCTGGTGAGACTCCACCTGGAGTACTGTGTCCAGCTCTGGAATCCTCAGCACAGGAAGGCCATGAGCCTGTTGAAATGGGTCCAGAGAAGGGCCATGAAGCTGATCAGAGATCTGGAGGACCTCTGCTATGAGGACAGGCTGAGAAAGCTGGGGTTGTTCAGCCTAGAGAAAAGAAAGCTCTGGGAAGACCTTATTATCGCCTTTCAGTACCTGAAGGGGGCCTACAGGAGAGTTGGAGAGGCACTCTTTTTCAGGCAGTGTAGTAATAGAATGAGGGCTAACGGTTTTAAACTGTGAGAACGGAGATTTAGATTAGATCTAAGAAAGAAATTTTGTAATGTGAGGATAATGAGGTTCTGGAACCAGTTGCCCAGAGAAATTGTGGATACCCTATCCCTGGAAGAGTTCAAGGTCAGGCTGGAAGGGGCTTTGAGCAACCTGGTGTAGTGGGAGGTGTCCCTGCCCATGGCATAGCTGTTGGAATTAGATGATCTTTAAGGTCCTTTCCAACTCTAACAATTCTATGATTCTGTGAAACTAAAATATGTTGCTGATCAGAGTAGGATTACATTACTTAAAAACCATTTCATATAACCGTGTTGCATGTTCTGTCTGCTAGATATGAAGACACCTTTCCTCTACTTATGTAAGAGTTAAACAATTTTACATAGTATTTTCCCCTGACTGTCACGGTCTTTAATAATGGGCTCAAAACTACCAGTTGTTTTCATAAAACATTAGTATATAATGTGTCCGTGCCAGTAAATCTGTTTTTCTTCAACTTTGAGAGAAATTTTTTATTGCTATTGCATTACCAAAAATATGCACTTAAGAAGCCTTTGTTCAAGTATTCAAACTGTGGAAGGTTTGTTTGGACGGAAAAGCCACAGGTTATTTTTCTGTTCTTAGGCTATGTGTTGCAAGTAGTTTTTCAGAGGCAATATTTAAAATTATCAAAATACTGAAAGCTAATGGAAAAAACTCACAAATTTCTTTAGAAAGATTCTAAGAAGTGTTGGGTGAACAAATGTGTGCTTTTGCTTTATTAAACTGCCTTTACCTTGACCAAAGAGGTATTTTCCACCTTATTTCCCACAACATCCCCCCCTGACCCTCCCCACACCCCAACCTGCTGAGGAGGGAAGTGATAGAGCAGCTTGATGGGTACCTGACATCAAGCCAAAGTCAACCCACCACAGCATAATTAAGAAGTTACTGAAAAAGCACGTTTGGTTTCAAAGAAACCAAGACAATCACAGTCCTTTCACATATTTTTTTTTTTCTCACTTTGCATCAGAGGTCTGAAAAGTGCTGTAGCATCAAAGAGAGCAGTGTGGGCTATTCATATTTTTCAGGAAATGCTAACAAACAGCAATTTCCTCCTCTCCACAGTTCAACCAAAGTCAAAATGATAGTTTTCCCAGGACTCTCTCTCCAACATTCAATCTCCCATTTTCCTACTTTCAGGCAGCAAAATTCAACTTTGTTTGCATTCTTAGAAGTTCTGAGCTAATGGCACCAACTAATTTCAGTGTTCACGAGAAAATACAGCAGACAGCAATAGTTGTGGGACCTCTTATTTGCTCTGCCTTAACACCAATCTTCAAACTCCTGTTCTGTTCAAACACAAAACTGTAAAATGGTTCTTTATCCCAAGATCATGTATTCTACAGAGTTACAAAAAGCAATGAACATTAGTCTAAATGGAGCTTTTTGTGTTCATGGTTAATTTGCTACACATAACCAAACTACCTGGTTTACTATTAGATGGGGTAATTCATCTAAGCCAGACTCATTTTCCACCGTCCTTTTCTTCCACTAGGGCAAGTTATACTTTAAAACAGAGTCATTTAAAATTGAAATAGCATTCATTACCATTACCAAACAAAAGAAGACAACTTCTTCAAAACATTTTTCAAATTTTGCAATCTCTTTTTAGTATATTTGAAAGACTTAGGCTTTTGGTTTTTTGGTTTTGATTTTATTTTTTCCATTTTATTCTGCAGGATGGCAGTTGTCAAGCATGTACACTAAGCTTGAAAGACAACAGACAAAAATCCACTTGAAGAAACTGAGAGGAAGTCTGAGTACTAGCATGAATTATTCTGAAGAGATACACAATAACCTCGGAATATATAATATGACGTTTTAGATTATATCAGAGGGGAAAAATTATACTGTTCCTGTCTTGTCCTGAAGAGAAAGATAGCAATGCAAAGCAATTAATCTATTAGAGAAAGAAATATTTTTCCCTTGATATTTCACTTCGTTTTTTATTATGCTTACCTGAAAACCTTTTAAGAGTAACCTAAAATCAGTGTTTAGACTAGCAGCTTTTTATGGTTTACAACACACATACAGCAGCTTTATGGCTGATTTTAGCTTTAAATGCTACCAATCTCACACTTTGTTAACTGTAAGTCATTTTTCTTTCTTAATTCATAGAAGAAGTTTCACTACTTGGAGAACCTTTCAATGATGCCAGAGCATTAAGGGATCTCTTTGTTATCTCTGTGATGAATTTGAATATTGTTAGTCTGACTGTGTATCTTACTGTCCACTGAGGTGAAAAGGGAGTCCTAAGCAGTCAGTTCCTCGTAATGGCTGGAAAGCACCAGCTGTTCACAGGAATCAAAGCATATGAAGATTGTGTTTATCATTAATAGGAAAACTGCCATATTTAGCTATTAACAGAATTTTCCTTCTACCCTGTGTTTTGCTTGCCTACTAACGACAAAGCCTACAAATAATAAGTCAAATAGTAACAGACCAGAAATGCCTACTAAAGTTCACTAAATTTGATTTTTCAAGAAAGAAAGGAAGAGAAATCAAATAATCTTTTATGGTAATCATTGATGCTATTCTTGATTCAGATATTTCCCCTTTTTCTTCTCTAAGATTCCACTATTTCTTTGGTCATTACAAATACACTTTTGCCTTCTTTCTGTGTTATAGAAATTTTTATTTCTTACTTGGTTTCCTGAAATCTGCTTCTTCTGCACAGTTGCAATATTGGGCTAAGTTACTGCTGCACAGTTTATAGGAATTCACTGTAAACACCTCAAATCATAGTTTCCTTCAGTGATCTCCTTTTCTTTTTAAGTCTTCAGATATTTATCTAGGTTTTTGGTTTTTCAGGTTTGCCTTCATTTTCCACTCTTAATGAAGTATTTATTACCTAACAAAGGGAATAATAGACCAAAGTACAGAAGAAGTCATTAGCAATAGTTTTTGCCCCTCATCAGTTTCCCCGTACATCTCCTCATTCCAAATTTTTTGGAATCTACTGATGGGAAGAATAATGAATTACTATATTCTGGTGTTTTGTTCTTTATTTTTCTTTCCCCCAACCCTTACATAATGACTCAATGAGCATATCAGCCTACTAGTTTCCTGCTAGCATCCCACAACTTCATGCACCGATATTCTCTTGATAACTCCAAAAAACAGGGACTGGTGTCAGCAGAGAGGATGGGAGGGGGCAGTGGAGAAAACAGTTAGGGATCCCAATGAAATGAGACACCTCTACTTGAGGTCACAAAATCTATACTTATTTACTTGCTCTGCCAAAACATCCTCTTCTTAATGATCTGTCTCACTTCAACTAGAGTCTATCTTATATTGGTATACTGCTGCGAAAATGCTTCATAATATTACAACATAAATAAAAAACCCTAATGCTCTGGAACTAGAAGAAAAGGTGAATAAAAAACTACGAGAGCCAACCCATAGAGCATGATATTATTTTATAGTACTTGGGTTTTTTTCAGTATTATGTCTAAGTGAAATGCCTCTCTTCTTCTTCTAAAATGCTATACACAATCACAAGCATAGACAAATATCAAAAAATGAACCTCATTTATTACTTAATGCCTTCAACTATTATGCATTTAGCAAAGCAACACATAAACTTGGTTAAATCTGTATCTGAATCAAAAGTTCAGACTCTGCTGAACTGTAAACTCTGTGGTGATGAATCCTGATGCCTCACCTAAATCAGACCTCAGACTTTCCAGTTGAGCTACCACTAGGTTTTATTAGCTCACATTTCACTTTTCATCCTCAGTGCAAAAGTAATAGAGAAAAGTGTTTCTGCTAACTGGATTCACACATGCCATGAGTTCTGTTACTGAAGATTCCTCATTTTATGGCTATAGGTTAAAAATGATGGTATGTAACCCTCCCGTCAGCTGAGAAAATACAGACCCAATCATTAAGAATGTTGTAAGGAGCTGCTCTTTTCAATGCATAACCTAACTCTGTGAGGGACTGCATTAAAAGTCACCTTGGAGATGTGCGATAGTATCTAGCAGCACATTACAGAAATGACATTTCCTTAAAAACAAAGGTCATATGTTCTGTTCACTGCAGGTAAAAATAGCAGAGGCCTCTAGCAGTGCTCTCGTGCAGCTTGTTCATGGCCTCATAGCACAGAGAAGTCAACTGCAGAATTCGAAAGTTGCAATTCTCCTGAAATAATTCAATTTTCCAAACAGGCATTTGGTTACTTTAAGGCCTGTGGTTCTCACCATTAATATTTCTCTTGTATAATACATGGCAGTGGATTTTCTGGGTCACTGAACAAGTGTGCCATGTGAAAACTGAGGGAAAAGCAAAAATTGAGAACATCGGTGGTTTGGTTATCATAAATGTAAGTAAGCAGTATGTACAAAGGCAAAAAATAATCCTTTTTGTTGCATAAAGCAGCACTTCAAAGGAAATGTAAACACATCTGCACTTTATACCGTGTGCATTAGACAAAACAAAAATACCACAAAATTCTGCTGAGAGACTCTGAAAGGGGGCATAATTAACCACCATTACATTCACTTAGGCTTCATCAGTTCCAGAATCTCTTTGACCTCCTTACCAACACATGAATATAATGGAATCTACATTGGTCAGGTACATACTGATCTTTTAGAGGAAAATGCAATTAAATTAAGAATAGGTCTCTTTTCCATTCAAATGTTCATACTGCCTTCTTTTAGTTGCTTTAACTGTTATGCTTCTCTTTTCTGACATTTCGGGTTATAAATTACATTGCCTCAGACTTCTAGTGACAATTTCATGGTAATATATAAAAGGGTGTAAACAGATTTTAACAAGGTGTGAGTTTGAGTCTAACAGTCAGTTCTGGCATAAGTCAATTTGGCTGATGTCAGTAGAATCACAATTACAGTGGAGTAACTGAAAGAAGAATTTCATCCAAATTATTTATTAGACACATTACCAATATAATCTTTGTATAAATCTACTACCTTTAAACAATTTCCTTATAAGTTTGATCCAGGTTGGGTTTTGGGTTTTTTTTTTGCATAATATGTGAAGATCTTGGAACCACTGTTAAACAAATTTATAAACTGACAAAAATAAATGAAGACAAATTAAGCTATTGGGTTATTGCTTATCAGCACTGGTTTCTCAGCACAAGGAATGATCTGCAAGCCCCTGTAGAAATAAGATAACTATTCTGACATGCAGGTGTTTCAGATGGTAACTATAAAACTGCAGGTCAGTATAACTATACCTCAGCATATTTTTTATTTCTTTTTCGTAGAATCTCTTGAAAAATATTGCATTATGACCTCCCTGATCTACAGTACATTTTAATTTCTATATATTGAATTTGTATGAGGACAGGTTTAACCTGTATGAAGGATTTTGCAAAATCATTCTGAAAAATACTCTAGGATTCCCTTGGTGCAGTTTCCTGTGGAAGTCAGCTTGTTTGTTTGTTCATTTGAACTATTCTGATGCAAGTGCTTTCACAGAATGCAGTCATTAAACAATGGTGGCAAAATACAAGACATCTTGTGCAGCTACTTGAATACAGATTTTCATTAATCAATTATACAAAGCCACCGGGCATGATCATTTCCCAAACATGTATCAGATCACAGATCTTAGAAGGCACTAATTGGCACAGGATGATTTTACACTTCACCTAATAATCCACAAGATGTGATCATACACCCGTAGAGGAGGCTTGAGAGGCCTGAGTTAGACTTTCCATTTGTCTATTGAATTACAAACTGATCTCAGGCAAATTACTTCCTTGCACTGAGACTCAAATAACTAGATGTAAAATTGAATTCTTGATATTTTTCTGCTTTTAATTTTAAATTTCAATTGCATGACATCACCAAAAGTTATAAAAAGAAGAGTTAATAATGTCCACTCTCATGTATCTCATTGTTTCACAGATTCCATTTATTACATATGGTTTTGATTAATCTAATCTGTATGATGTTGCAGACAGCAGCACAGCAAGAAAAGATACATGCATAGATATGACTTATTGCATTTAGTGCAATTACTATTCTATTCCAAAAAGTCCTATTTATTTACTTTTTGTTTTCTATTATATCACTCAAGCAGGATCTACATAGATTTTTTTTTTTATTTTTTTTTTTTTAATTTTCTATTAAGTCCCGGGAAAGGAAAGCCATGATACTGTGATTCATCTTTGCCACAGAAATTTTTACATTGCGGAAAGTAATTGTATAGTATTTTTTCATTTGTATTTTCCCTATAAAATTGTCCCTGCCTATCAAATATTCTATATGGAGATTTCAGGTAATGTTTAAATTAAAATTCTGTTGCACACTATTAGATTACACAGGAAATAGGAATTTATCAAATAGGAATTATGTATCATTAGGATGGTGTGCAGTTTTTCAAAAGCTGAGTTCTCTGCATAAGATTATAATATTGATAAAAACACCTGTGAAATTTATTGTGGGTTTTTTTGGTTGTACCTCTACACTTTAAAAAAAAAAATCAAAATCCTTCTATTATTTTACAGTAAAATAATCAGTTTGATTCTTTTGATTTATTGATATTGCTTGTTTTTTTCTTTAATATTACCAGTTACTTCCTCTTCTGGAAAAAGTCTGCACCCAAATTATTTCACTTTTAGTTTCTGTTTTGGTTATTATTACTGGTTATTTGTAGGCTAAAAAACCTGGTAGACTGTGTGAAGAATTAATGAACTTTCTTTTTTCTTTTTTTTTTATTAGAAAGAAGATAAATTGTTGCCTTGAAGAGTCAGAGCCAACCTGTAACTACTGAAACCAGATGCGCAGACCACATGATCATCATCACACCTTTATCTACAGGTTTCTATAAACTTTTTGAAGAGATTTCAAAGAAGAAGTGAAGAATAAAAAAGTGCTTTTCCACACATGATAGAAAATGTAATGCAGTGGTAAAAAAATTCAACAAGTACACAGTTAAACAGCACAGCTGATGGAAGACTGTCAGTAATCAATGTGGTTCTTGCAAATGTGAAATAAATCAGTAGGGTAGTTTAATTGATGCCTTTTTTTCTTTATTTTCTTATCTTAAACTACATCTAAACCTCTTCATAAACCTTTTCCCATCTTGTCTTCACATCAGCCACTGGACATTTGTATTACTGATGCAGGCAAATTCTTCAAGACCCCCAAGCTTCTGTTGTAATTAGTCCTTTTACTTTGATCTCCACGTTGTTTTGTCTGAGCCCAGCTAAACTCTAGACTCCTCTGGGCAGGAACTGTGTGCAAAACACACTGTTGAGACCCTGTAAAAACTAATATCCTTTGTGAAATAGCTCTTAAAGCCCAGATTTATGATATAAAATATGAACTACTATCTCAATAGACATACAGAAAAAATGGAATATAGCAATGTAGGACAAATCATGTTAGAAAATAAATAGTAATAATAAAAAAACCCCTCAAAATTAAAATTATGGTTTTTGAAAATAGGAAAAAGAATTTGAAAATTCTTTGGTTTCCATCTTAGACTCTTGTTCTGCCAAATTTTTGGTTCTCCCTGCCAAAGATCTTGCTAATTAATTCCTAGTTATAACATTTTGAGTAGAAAGAGGTGTGTTTGTGTTTAATTCCGTATCTAACAATCTTAAAAACCACTAGATGAATTGTTGGCTCCCACTCCTGAATCTTTTCTTCTTTCGTATCATCTGGTCCAAAAATCTCATCTGCTGTCCTTTTTCCCTTTTTTACAAGTCTTTTTTAATACCTCTACTAAGAATTGGACTAGTTTCTTCCCATTTGAGATATCTTGTAGACTACAATCAGTTACAGATATTTAATTATACAGTGTGAATCCTGAACTCACACACAGCAGGTAAGGTTTCATTTCTTGAGATTTGTCAGGTGGGATTTTGGGGGCCTAAACAGAGGCAGTTAGTGCTGAGGCACCCAGGAATCTGAGACATCTGCATCAGAGAGTGATATATAATGTAAAACCATGGGGGAACTTTTGCTACCCTGGACTAGCAGGTGGGAGCCTGGAAAAATTCCCTAGAGCCACTAAAGTGATTGATACTATATAATCATGCTTTACCAATGCATAAAAGCTCACAAGCTGAGAACCAAACATGATTCTTATATGAGAGGCAGCAAGAGGTGAAGTTACATGAGAAAATATATTTGTGAATGTCCTTTTTATAATTTGTGTATATGTAATGTAACTGTGTGAGATATGTGTTAGTCTAAGGAGGTTAAAAATAAGCATTAGTTGGTTCTGCTTACTCCTAAAGTAGAGGTTACCTGAATTTATACTTAAAAAAAAATACCCAAAAAACCCCGAATTTTTGAAAAATTAAGTCATACCATCAGTCTTCACCTAGCTATTCAATTTTCCATCAATTTACTTATTATTCAAAAGTCTCCCATCTCATTGCAGCCACGACAGCATTACTTCCTCACATTTTTAACTAAATGGAAGCCTTGAATATTTTTGTACATATTTCACTCTAAACACATGAGTACCAAAGATTTTAGTCATACAGGTGCATAAAGATGAGCATATGTACACATCTTTCCATGATTAGAACATATGGTTTACAGGTTATGAACTGATGCAGTACCAGCTAAGCAGGAAAGAAGTATTTCTACAGCATAATAATTTGTTTTCTTTTCATGATGGATAGAGTTAGCTATGTCTAAGAAAATATAGATTTGTTTAAACATCAGCTTTGGTCTCTCATGATATGGAAATGCCCTCGAGTCAGAAATGTATTGTAAAGATATTAAAGTTGGAATTTAGGTAGAAATACAAGATAGTTTCAGCAATTATAAGGAAGGTTTAAATATGGTATATCAATTTATGTTGTTTACAGCATTAAGAAAACTTCAGTGGAATTTTAAGCCTGTCGTGGGAACAGACTGATTAACCAACCGTAACTTTAACAGAGTCCTTTAGCAGCCCTGGCATCCAACCTTGATCTGTTTTAATTACCTTTTAAACATTCCAAGACCAATTGTTACAGGCAGCACAAGTTAAAAAGCAAACATTATTTGAGCTGATAATGTCAAAGCCAAAAATGAGTCTTAATGTCAATATGTTTGTTCCACAGTCTTAGCTATATGACCAAATGAAAAGAGAAATTTAACCGTGCAAAGTGGGGTGACACCATGACAATATTTCTGGCAAAAGAAAATAAGTCAATGTTAACAGTGCTCATTCTCCTGCAGAAATGTCATTTTTCTACACCCAAATCAATTTAGACTTGACTCTGCTTCCATACCACAGTGAATTGGTGGTAATTCTTCTGAAGTCAGGTGTAAAAATAATATGGAAAAGAGATAATTTCTTTAATTACATGATACTCTTAAATCTCCTCACTTAATTATCTCCAAAGGTCAGATTATTCTTAATTTTCTAGGGTAGACAGTAACAGAAGAGGAAGAAATATGTTTACTTTGTTGTGCTTAGCTTCTCATTATACTAACAATTGTAGCATTTTGCAATTCCAACCTATGTGGTGATGCGATGGAGACCAGCTCCAGGGCAGGTAAGACTGCACTGGGAGAAGGCATCTGTAGCTAAAAAGGCCAACAAAAAGCTCTTCTGGGGGCTTTTGAAGCTGGGCAAAGCCCCCTACTTGTGCTGGGGGCTGCCAGCTGGTGGGCGAGCTGCTGAGTAAGCCTGGGCACAGCCAGCTCCTCCCGCGGTCCATCAGACCACCAGGTTATAAGAAGACTCAGGGAGGGCAGAGGCTCAGGGGAATATCTAGTGCTTGCTTGTGTGCCCTGGCGGGTGCCTTAACCAGCTGCAGCTCATACAGTTGAGCATTGAACCTCTGCCAGTCTACAAGGTAAGCTCAACCTCCTCTAAGCTTTCAGGAAGCTAGGGCACTCATCCCAGCTGACCCTCAAGTCTAAAAGTGTAAATTGCTTGCATATTTCCAGCCATGGGTACTACCTGGTCAAAGGCTGTTGTTAGAAAAGGAAAAGCAGTGGGCACCCAGAAGGAGGCCTCATGCAAACATGGGGGTATCCAGGCCTCTGACTGCAGAGAGTGCCACAGGCACTGGCAATGGAGGGCAGCGGGGACAACACCTGTGTCTGATGAGAACAGGTGAATGATCTGCTCCTACAGGTGGATGAGCTGAAGGATGGAGAGGCTGAGAAGTATAAGGGAGTGTGAGAGAGAGATTGACTGGTGGGCGCACTCCCTAAGGGTAAGGGAACAGGATGAGCCCTCACATAAATCAGAGGGCCCTCTCCCCTCTTCTCACCAGGCAGCAAGAGGTGATCTCAGAATAAGAGGAGTGGAAACAGGTCCCTGCTGGGCAAAGCAGGTGACTGCCCTCCCAACCCCTCACAGCTCCCCAGTTACCCTTGCAGAACAAATATGGAGTCCTGAAGGAGGAACTGGCTGCTGAAAAGGAAGATGATAAATGCCAGAAAGACTGAGTCGCCATAGACCCTACATCAAAACTAGCACTAAAAGGAAAAACAGACAGGTCATTGTCATTGGTGAATCTCTACTGAGGGGTGTGGAGGGGCCAATATGCCTTGAGCTGCTTCACAGGGAAGTCTGCTGCCTCCCTGGAGCAAGAGTTAGGGATGTGTTGGGCAAACTTCCTGCCCTAGTAAAACCCTCTGATTATTACCCCCTCTTAGTATTTCAGGTGGGTAGCAAAGAAGTGGGGAGAAGGAGCCCGAAATCAATTAAAAGAGATTTTAGAGCCTTAGGATGGATGCTTAAGGGATCAGGAACACAAGTTGTGTTCTCCTCTATCCCTTCATTAACAATGATGAATGAGGAAACAGACAGGAAGAGTCACCAGGTCAATTTGTGGCCCTGGGACTGGTGATATTGGCAGGGTCTTGGGTTTTTTAATCATAGGCTGCTGTATGAGACACCTGATCTGCTGGTGGCAGGTGGGAGGCATCTGTCCCAGAGGGGAAAAAGAATTTTGGGGCAGGAGTTAGCAGGGGGATGATGAGGGGGGAGGGGGAGATAAATGGGATTGAGAGGATTAAACCCAGGAAGCATGCCAGTGCTTGAGGGACGGGAGAGTAGTGAGGACTCTGTTCTCTCATTTGGGTTGATTTACAGGACACCAGTCCTGCTTGCACGGGGAGGGGAAAGCCTACTGCTAGCAAGGCTTTGCAGTCCATTGTCTCAGTGGCAGTGGGGGATGGTGATACACATGGTAACGAAGACATAAGAAGTAGTAATAGGGAGGCAACTACAGAAGGGACTGAGCCCAGTCGGGTGGGAAATAGGGCTCATCCCCCCAAAAAAAGTAGCAGGACAACTAGCCTAGCTGAAGTGCATCTACAAAAATGCACGCAGCATGGGCAACAAACAGAAGGACCTGGAAGCCATTGTGCGGCAGGAAAACTACAATGTAGTTGCCATCACAGAAATGTGGTGGGACGAATCGCATGACTGGAGTGCTGCAATGCATGGATACTAGCTCTTCAGAAGGGACAGGCAAGGAAGAAGAGGAGAAGGGGTAACCCTCTGTGTTAGGGAGGATTATGAATGCCTAGAACTAATTGAGGGTAAAAGTAGAGTTGAATGCCTATGGGTAAGAATCAGGGGGAGGGCCAGTAAGGCCGATATTATGGTGGGAGTCTGTTACAGACCACCCAACCAGGATGTACAGGTAGATTAAATGTTCTATAAGCAGCTAGCAGAGTTCTCAAGATCGTTTGCCCTTGTCCTGGTGGGAGACATCAACCTACCACATATCAGCTGGGAACACAATGCAGCTGAGAGGGAACAGTCTAGAAGGTTCCTGGAGTGTGTCAGGTATAACTTCCAGTTGGTGAGGGAGCCAACTAGGGAAGGAGCACTACTAGATCTGCTGTTTGTAAATAGAGAAGGACTTATGGGGGATGTGATGGTTGGAGGCCGTCTGGGGCAAAATGACCACAAAATGATTCTCAGGGAGGTGAGAAGGGGAACCAGCAGGACTGCCATCATGGACTTCCAGAGGGCAGACTTTGGTCTTTTCAAAAGTCTGCTTGACATACATAGTCCCTTGGGAGGCAGCCCTGAAGGGCAAAGGAGTCCAGGAAGGCTAGACGTTTTTAAGGAGGAAGACTTAAAAGCCCAGGCACAGGCTGTCCCTGCGCAAAGTAAGACGAGCCGTTGGGGGAAGAGACTGGCCTGGCTGAACAAAGAGATAAGGTCACAGCTCAGGAAAAAAAAGAGAGTTTATGGCCTTTGGAAAAAAGAGGCAGGCCACTCAGGAAGATTATAAAGGTGTAGCAAGGTTATGTAGGGAAAAGATTAAAAAGACCAAAGCCCAGCTTGAACTTAACCTGGCCTTGGATGTTAAAAACAACAAAAAGAATTTCAATCAATATATTAGTAGCAAGAGGAGGACTCAGGACAGCCTCCATCCACTATTGGATATGGGAGGTAACATAGTGACAAAGGACGAGGAGAAGGCTGAGATACTGAATGCCTTTTTTGCCTCAGTCTTTAGTAGGGGAGTAGGGTGTTCCTTGAGTACCCAGACCCCTGAGACAGGAGATAAGGGCAGGGAGCAGAATGAAGCCCCTGTAATCCAAAGGGAAGCGGTGAGGGACCTGCTCCAGCACCTAGACACAAACAAGTCTATGGGCCCGGATGGGATTCACCCAAGGGTACTGAGGGAGCTGGCAGAAGTGCTTGCGGAGCCACTTTCCATCCTTTACCAGCAGTCCTGGCAAACTGGGGAGGTCCCAGCCGACTGGCGTCTAGCAAATGTGACGCCCATCCACAAGAAGGGTCGGAAGGATGATCCGGGGAACTATAGGCCTGTCAGTCTGACCTTGGTGGCTGGGAAGGTCATGGAACAGATCATCCTGAGTGCCATTATGCACCGCATGAAGGACGCCCAGGTGATCAGGCCCAGCCAGCACGGGTTCACGAGGGGTAGGTCCTGCTGGACAAACCTGATCTCCTTTTATGAAAAAGTGACCCGCTTGCTAGATGAAGGAAAGGCTGTGGATGTTGTTTACCTAGACTTTAGTAAGGCCTTTGATACAATCTCCCACAGTATCCTCCTGGAGAAACTGGCTGCCCATGGCTTAGGTGGGAATACTCTCCACTGAGTTAAAAACTGGCTGGAGGGCTGGGCCCAGAGAGTGGTGGTGAATGGAATTAAGTCCAGAGGGGATGGAGTGCACCGTCAGTAAGTTTGCAGATGACACCAAGCTGGTGGGAGTGTTGACCTGCTGGAGGATAGAGAGGCTTTGCAGAGGGATCTGAACAGGCTGGATTGATGGGCTGAGACCAACAGGATGAGTTTCAATAAGGCCAAGCACCAGGTCCTGCACTTAGGTCACAACAACCCCAGGCAGCTCTACAGGCTTGGGGAAGGATGGCTGGAGAGCTGCCTGGTGGAAAAGGACCTGGGGGTATTGGTTGACTGTCAGCTGAACACGAGCCAGCAGTGTGCTCAGGTGGCCAAGAAGGTCAACAGCATCCTGGTTTGTATCAGGAACAGTGTGGTGAGTAGGACTCAGGAGGTGATCATTCCCCTGTACTCAGCACTGGTGAGGCCTCACCTCTAGTATTATGTCCAGTTTTGAGCTCCTTACCACAAAAAAAAAGACATTGAGGTGCTGGAGCAGGTCCAGAGAAGGGCATCGAAGCTGGTGAGGGGTATGGAGAGTAAGTCTTATGAGAATAAGCTGAGGGAGCTGGGCTTGTTCAGTCTGGAGAAGAGGAGGCTGAAGGAAGACCTTATTGTGCTTGGTAACTACTTGAAGGGGGGATGTAGAGAGGCAGGGGTTGGTCTCGTCTTCCAAGTCACAGGAGATAGGACAAGGGGCAATGGCCTCAAGTTGCTCCAGGGGAGGTTTAGATTGGATATTAGGAAACATTTCTTCACCAAAAGGGTTATCAAGCATTGGAATGGGCTGGCCAGGGAAGTGGTTGAGGCATCATCCCTGGAGGCATTCAAAACACGGGTTGACATGGTCCTTAGGAATATGGTTTAGTGATTCTTATTTCTTATTTATTTTTTTGTCAGAGTTAGGTTGATGGTTGGACTAGATGATCTTTAAGGTCCCTTCCAACCTAGATGATTCTATGATTCTATGCACAGCTGTATGGCAGCTTTAGTTAGTAGCTTTAGTCATTTAGCTGCAAATAAGCACAGGACCAATTATCTAGTTCCTCTTTCTTGACTTAGGGTCGAAATAATTAAAATCATCTAAGGAGATTTAGCAAATGTTTGCAATTTGAATACTACAGAAAACCATGTCTCATGTTATCTCCCTCCTTACTGCTGTGATCAGACCCAACATGCATTTCTGAACTTGAGTACGAATTAGTTGTATTTGTTCTGGGGCTTTGTGTGATGATGGTTTAATTAAATAAATAACACATTTCTTATCTGTACATATTTTCCATTCATTTCTCTCACTTGAACTACATATCTAACTTGTATCATAAACTTCAGATGACTAAATTTGTTGAAAACGTTTTGTATCACCTGCAAATTAGATGTGTTTTGTATCTCAGCAACTACTGTGCAATAGCAATGATTTAATATTTTAGTAAAAGTCAGCAGAAACTTCCATTGTCTTACTCTGTTACTGTGGTAACTAATTCTTAGTACTTTAATCACAGTAGTGAAATAAAGAGTTTTCAAAGAATAGAAGCAGCATCTACTCTAGAAGTATAAAGTTTCAAAGAGTCAGAGCTTTTATTGGCAATTTCCTATGAAATATATTTTTTAAAGGATGTAATCTGGCAATTTTAAAATTAGTAATCTAGCAAAAATTTCTTTCTGCATTACAAATGTATAGAAACTATTTCTATCTTGTGTGACTAAATATAATGGAAGAAGTCTCAGTGGAGATTGGCAAATGTGATGTGCCCATGAAGCTCAGAAAATTATTCTGGGTGTTACTGGCCACACCTGCCACAAAGAAGCTGATTTCATCTCATCACAAAGGGAACAGCTATGATAAACAGCTATGTCAGCTGAGTGGATCAGCTAGTGGTGTAAATGTTCCTCCCTGAGTTCATTAAAGAGTGTGAATATTTCCCTGAGACAGCCAGGTCAGTACAGAGGAGGACAATGTGAATATGTGGCTCAACCCAATATGGAGTATGAAAACCAAACAACTAACAAAAGAATTTTTAAGAAAGCAAAGGGCATGAGCTGACTTCAACTCACATAATCCTTCCCAAGAAGAGGGAAAACACAGCATCTTGTCCATGAACATATAGAGACCGGTAATGGGATGCCTGGGATGCCCCTCTAAAGTGCCTGTATGCTAACATACACAGCATGGGAAATAAACTCTAAGAGTTAGAAATCTTTGTGGAGTTGCAGGGCTACAACCTTGCTGGGAGGTGTGGTGGGATGCCTCCCATGACTAGAGTGTTGCAATAGAGGGACACGGGACAAGGTGGGAAGGTAAGGAGGAGGGTAGTTGCCCTTTATGTGTATAAGCAGCTGGAGTGCATGGAGCTCTGCTGGGGAAAGGATGAGGAGTCAACTGAGAATTTGTGGGTTGGGATTAAAGAGAGAACAGATAAAGATAGGGAAGGTAATGCAGACAGTTGAGACTTTAACCTAGAGAGGAGGAAGCTCAGGCGGATCTTATGAACATACATAAGTAACTGGAAAGGCAGGCATGGAGAAGAAAGAGCCAGACTCTATTCAGTGGTGTCCAGTGACAGGACAAGAGGCAATGGGTACAAACAGATCAAACAGGAGAAAACAATAGGAGCATCGGGACACACTGAACATCAGGAAATGCTTTTGTAAGGATGACCAAACACTGGTACAGGTTGCCCAGGGAGGTTGTGTAATCTCCATCCTTGCAGATATTCAAAAGCAGTCTGGACACAGTGCTGGACAACTGGCTTTTGGTGATCAGGCTCAAGCTGTGGCTTGGACCAGATGACCTTCAGAGGTGCCTTCCAACCTCAATCATTCTGTGAATCACATTGATATTGACATTGAACTATATATTGCAATTGCTATGTTTTGTTATTTATGTTGTGCTTTCTATATATTTTGTGTCCCTCTTCTTAGTCAAGAATCCCATGTAATACAAAATATCTTATATTAAATAAATTTCATGTTAATCATTACACTCTCCATGCATGGAATATCTAAAAGAACCTGGTTAGAGAGAGTTGGACTCTGACAACTTGTCATAAAGATCTCTAACAATAATTCTTACAAGCAGAGCTAATTCATTTTACTATAATTATCTATGGTACATGAAAAGTTAATTCCATATGGAAGAATCAAATACTCATAACTCTGTGCAACAACAAGTTTGGTAGTCCTGTATTTTATTTTCCCAAGCTGGCTCTGGTCCATATCTTAGCCATCAGGATTATATTCTTTTCTTCCGTATTTCAATACTAAGTGAGTTTCTTTAAGGAAGAAACTCTAAAGTATGCAATAACATTTTTGCTCTTTTTATTTGATTTGGTACCTCAATGCCAGACAGTCTGAGTGGCCTGTGCATTTATTTCCTATATAAAACCATAAAAATCAGTGAAACAATGACGGACTGTAGGCTTGCACGAATTAGTTTCCACTTCTCAATGGGTAACAATTTCAGAAATCAATCCCCTTTGATCTCCTAAGTCTCTTCTTACTGTCTTTGCTAGAAGCCCAGTGTTGCCAGCAATTCTTTCAAAAGATGGATTTAACTGTGGGGAAAACTGATGCTGGCATGGAGTTTATTTTCTTTTTTTTTTTTCTTTTTTTTGTTAAACTCAAATATCCCAACATTATTAGCTTTAAAATATATATGATGTATATAATTTAATGAGGAATGTAAACTTTTTCAAAACCTACATGATCTGCTTAACTTCCAACAACCACAGGGAGGATCAGTCACTAGGGTTCGCCTAGGCTCCTTGGATGTCCAAGCCATAAATGTTTTTGGTTTTTCCGTCTCATTGATTCAGCACATTACCCTTTTTTTCTCCACAGAGCAGTAACAGCCCATTTTTCATTTATTTTTCTCATGTAATGGTATGACATTTAATATTTCCAGTTAATTTGTACTGATGAATACCTAGCTAAAGTAAATCTATTTTTCAAAGAAAAGTATGGGCATAAACATTGAAAAATATTTCATTAAGTCAGTGACCTTTTTAGAATGAATTCCTGTTGATAAAATAAAACTGGATAGCACCTAAAGGCAGAAATAAGGGAAATAGAATTTTCATGTGTATTGGTTTCCAAGATTGATATCCAGGAAGAAAACTAGAGGGACAGCTTACCTCAAAAACACAGAAAAGCATCTACAACATTCCTTCTATCTCTGAGCACCATAAAATGTAGATTTTTATTTGCCTTTAGTTTTTAATAATAGCAAATTCCCAGTGTCTGGTTCATTTTAATTTCATACCCAGAAATACTGGATTTTAACACTATAATTTTATCAGTTGAGTTTTACATTTATGCAAGCATGGAACTAATGTACTTTTGAACCTTTTTCTTTCAATGGAAGGAAAAATATATACTGGAGTAAAACACAGCAAACATTTTAACTATTTCCTTCTCATAGTCCACAATCCAATAGTTTAGCTGCTCTGTGAATCTGCTGATACGAAGCAGGCTGCTGGCAGTGGTCTTCCAGATTATCATCAGACCCTCAAGGGAAAATAATCATTTCACTAATGACAACTTTTAAAGTAAACAGTATTTCTATAAAATCACAACATCAGCATTTGGGTAGACTAGAATCTCATTTATTTACATCAATAAAATATGCACCTTAGGACATGCTAGGTCACAGTTGAGTAATGCATTGCATTTTCCAGTGTTTTTAGAAGGAATGAATAATGACAGTGGAAAGACTTAGGTTCATTAAAGAAAAACAAATTTGGAGCACTGCAGCTCTTTATTTAGAAAGAGCTTGTGATATGAGCTGACAGTTCCTTTGTTTAGACAAGTGTCATAGTTTTATTTCACTGACCAAACTTTCTGAAGTCAAATAGAGCAATGTTTCTGCATGCACACTAGGTAAATGACAGCATCAACAGGAAAACAACAGTTTCGAACTACGGTTTGGAAATAAACTCTAAAGTAAATAATCTTGTTTTGAAAGGAATGACATCATTTGACTTAATCTGAATTTTTTCCAAGGGCTAGCTGCAAATGGGATAGCTGAAATTTGGTTTTCAAATCTCTGAGTTTTGTCTTTAATTGTAGTTTCATTCTCTAGCCCCCTGTTGTGCCCACAATCCTATTTGTTCTAAAAATCACGCTAGTGAGTATTTAGGCATTTAATGATCCATGCTGTGATACCGAATGGAAGTCTGTCTTTTACTTCCCTTTTCTAAAGGCAACGTCTATTGCTTTTTATTGGGGTCCAAATCTGACTCCTAATGTGCAATTTCTCTTTGTACAAAGCAGTGGCTTTAAGAAAACAGGCAGAAATTGAGACCAAGAGCTTAGGAGTAGGAATAGAAACAAATGAAATGAAACAACAAGAAGCTATTTCAAAAAAAGGATTTACCCAAGGATTTTTGATGAAATACTGGTATAGATTTAAAGGACAGAACCAAGTCTGCTGTCTTTTCATAGTAAGAAATTTTCCTGCAACAGTTAGTTGCAATTCTTTCAATGCTGACTGGAAGCTGTTTCAGTATTCAAAGTCCTCCAATGCTACCAATGTCCTCCCACTCTCTGGAGTGAGTTTTCAACAGTCAGTAAATGCATTTCTTCCTATGTAAGCACCATCTGCTATCTAACACAGTTATTTTTCTTCCTGGCTGTTTACACAGAGGATGTATTCATAGAGACATGCATTTCCTGTGCCAGGTACCACTTAGCTTTGCCAGCCAAACCACTTTCTCTCATGTCCCATCTATTCTGTGCATTCTAGTAGACAACAGAAACCCAAAACTTTGCACTAAAGGGCTTATGTTGGAAGAGGGTGTGCTCTAGCTTTGTTGTGCAGTGCTGTGCTCAAACCAATTGCTGGATTAGGAAGCAGGACTGAACAGCTCTGGTCTGCTGTCATGCTGATATAGGTATCCTGCTCCCATGATGCCTGTATTATCCAGGAAGCTCCACTCTCTTGGTCTGGGCTACATAACATTATAGCTTTACTCTACTTCTGTTTCACTTTGAATAAATATTTCCAGACACAGATTATAAATTGCGCGTGATACTTTAACTTAGGACTTTTCCATTCTTGTTTCTTAAAATTCTCCTGTAATTATTGGGTGCACTTTATCTGCAAACTTTGGATCTGCGCACTTGTTCACAACTTTTCTGCAATTAACAGTTGAAGCCATTTTTTTTTTCTTTCCCCCTTAGCTGATCAGAATGCAATTTCTAGCAGACATAACTGCTAGTAATCTCTTATTACTGGTTGTATTTTATGTCTTTGGACTCTTAGTCATCAACCATTTTGTCCATGATACAGCCCTCAAGTCACTTAACTCTTGCTTTATTTAAAACATTGAAAACAGATCATAAATACATCACAATATTTATGCCACATTCGCTTGGTCAACGCACTGTATTCATAAACTATTAATGAACATGACTATATTTACAGTATAGAAAAAAAAATACAGCAATACCTATTACGTATAATTTCCTGCTGCTTACTGTTTAGTTTAACATGCACATTGCTGTTTCCTCTCTTTAATATTTATGACTTTAGTTTACAAAGTCATGAAGTTACATTTGCCAGACAGTAAGGACTCAGTAACCTCTTTTTATACAAAAAACATGCTTATTTCAAGAAAGTCTTAGTTTCTTCCTGTGCATATGCAGACCTTAGTAAAATCTCATAGCTTTTCCTCCACAAGACTGGAAAAATAAATAAATAAAATAAAAAATAGAGGATCCAAAGATGGCCACATCCTTGTCATAGTCTTAGTTTCTTCCTGTGCTTTTTTGTACTGATTTCAAATCCTTCATTTCAAAGATAGCAGCCAAAATCATCTTTTCTTCTGCTAGTTCAAAAATATTCTTCCTCTCTGGAGGGAATTTTACCACTGCCCACAGTAGCATAGCATCAGAATTACTTTGTTTGTGCTTCTCTTAATGCCTTATTTGCTGGTCATTTTTGTCTTTCTTGCCCACTTAGCTTTTGTGTTCTCCTTGCATCCTCAAACTGGCCACCACTATCTACTTTTCTGCTTCAAAAAGCTTTGAGCTTTTTGAGTGTTTTCTCTTCATGCCCACATAGGCACACACTTTTCTTTAAACCTTTGCACATGAACATCCTAAAAAAACAACATATGTACTTTCATCTGTAACAAGTGAAGAGAATGGCAGATAATTAAACTTTCATTAAAAAGAAATCAAGCCATAAAAGTGTTTATATGTCTTGCTTAATGTTAGAAGTGAACCATTGGAATGGTAAATTCTTGGAACAGGCTTAAAGAGAAATTGCCCACGTTTGTTTGCTTTCATTTTAATCTGATTTGAGAGAGATTAAAAAACTACAGTGTCTCATAAGTTAGACCAAACATGCCTCTGAGATATCCTCCCAAAAGTTATCATAAGATAAAGAAAACAAATGCACTTTCCTGTTTCTTCCAGAAGACACCACCAGAACGCACCACCTGTCAGGTCATTCTAGTGACTAAATTAGATGCTCTTTTTAAGGTAAGGTAGTGCATCATGAAAGAATAAGAGCATGAAGTAAGAGAACTGCTGTCATCATGAAACACTGAAATAAGGATCCTAGATTGTAATATCTCAGGTTTTAAAACAAAGTTTGCAGGTTTTACCTCTGAAGGGAAAAGAAACCCCAAAATATTTCTTCTCCCTTTTCTTATTATGAAATTAAGAAACAAAAAAAAATCTTTTCTTTTATAATTTTTTAATGAATCCTACTCTTAGGCTTGCACATTCAGGCTGTATTTTTACAGACCTTTCTATTTCCTTCCTATAAGATGTCTGTCAGGCCCTTGCCAAGATCCTGCCTACAGAGATTCTTTTGCATTCTTTCTACAAATCAAGCACATCCTAGCCTGAGAGGAAAAAAAGTGTAAAGTACATCTCTTGAGCTTGAACTGAGCCTTAAAATCAAATTTGGCTTTACCAACCCGGAAACAACTGTGCAAGGAACCGGTTTAAACAAGCCTGCTGCTGTAACTGTTATATTCCTACATCACATCTTCCATCTGTGGTATCAATCCAATCTCTACCTACATACTGTAGTCTAAAATCCTTCTCCCTACAATTATATCAGTAAGAAAATATGTCCAAGTCATGTTATTGCCTAGACAGACCAAATCTTACCTTTAAATACTTTCCCCAAGAGGTAATATGAGAATATTGATGAATGTTTCAGAACATTACAATTTTGATAAAATTAAAAATGTTTACTACTAGCAAGTTATGCCTGAGAACACCCTAATTACTATGAAAAACCTTAGGGTGTGCAATTATTTAGAAACAATTGAGTTAATAATTAATGAATATCTACATTCTTCCATGAAAATCCAAAATTAAACCAAAATGAAATTATAAAATTTAGGATAAGTTCTCTAAGTTTCCTCAATCACTTTTTGAAAGTAAGCACAGTTTTTAAAATTTTCCTCCCCCTCTAAATCTGTAATAATGCATTATTTTTGTTCTTTATTGAATTGGACAAAAAGTCTTACAAATATTTTTAGTTTCTTTTGTTTCTATTTTGAAATAACCTGACAATGAATCAAAATATTTAATTAACATTTCAGAATAAAAGAATAGCTGCAGTTAGAGGGGACCTTAGAAAACATCTAAGCAGGCCAAATTCAGCTCTCTTGAAGGTTTTTTGCCTTAAAAAATAGTTGCCAATTTTTAAAATTACTGAAATCTTCCACAGATGAAATCTAGATTTCAAAAATTTAGTGAAATAATATTATTAGATAGTATCTTTTATCTATTGTGGTTTAAGAGGCTTAATCTCAAAAACAGCAGCATACTTACTACAGTTGACTGTTTGATGAATATTTCTCAGAAGCCTGTAATGTCAATTCAATTAAACTGGGCTTCTTCAAACCTCAACATTCAGTATGACTATTCAAGAAAGAGTTTTAAGTAATTTAATAAGCGAATTGATTTATATTACATACTGATTATGTACACTGTCTGCTTATGTTGGTGCACAGAGATACATAAAATCAGTATATATTAGGAGAACATGTGAATTATTTTTTTTTCCAAAGTATACTCAGATAATGATGTGCATTACGTAATAAATTGTAGCCATCTTTACAGGCATTTTTTTTTTCTTACATCTGTAACACTTGGTTTGGGTTTTGAGAAGAATACATGATTTATTTTTACTAGATATCATTTTTTTGTTTTGTTTTGTCACAAAGTTGTATTTACCATTTCTTTTCCTAGCTTCAACTATTTGAACCTCTCAGTACTGTATGACAAGTTTTTGATCAATTAAATTAAAAAAAAAAACAGTTAAGAAAGAATATTATGTAACAATACACACATTTTCTGGAAGATTTTTTCTGGAGAAAAAACAATTATAGTTACTATTTCATTTATTTTTATTAATCAAGGAAGTGTAATGCACTTGAATACAACAATGCAAAAATTTTAAACATCCACCAAAAAAGGCCATAAAATAAATAAAGACACAGAAAAGGGAAAGAAGAAGGGAACAGAGTACAAACTCATAGCAGCTAAATCAGGTGTATAAAAGGATATTGGAAAATTTAAGACAAAGATTAAAAGACATATAGCTTTAGATTATAATATTGATTTTCAATTGGCTTTTCAAATTCTAATTTATACCAACAAGAAAGTATATAGACTAGGAGGCCTCCAATATGAACAATAGTAATAAAAATTGCAGGTGAATTTTCACCATTTTGTGACAAATTTGGTCACTGATAAGTGGTAAAATTTAAATATTCCTAAAGCAATACAGGTGGTTCATGTTCTATCTCTATTTTCAACCTTGAAAAAAATGGTTTCATGAATCACTACAAGGCACTCCAGAATTTTCTGCTCCTTTTCCATTCCCTTGGCATTTCATTGGCATGTTTTGCATTTCCTTTCCTGCAGAACACAGAGACCTACAACATCTAGCACTTTTAGTTAATGTATTCACAGCACATCTGCTGAACTGGCACACTTGTGATCTGTGCTATGGGAGGGCCCCAAGTGTAGCCCTAATGTTGTAAAGACATAACTATAGAGGTTTTGTGGCCAGAAGGAACGATCAGCTCAACCATTATGATGCTCACAGGTCTATGGGTTTTGCACATCTATAAATCCACTAGCATTTGTTGATCTAAATCAGTCCACCTTAAATAGCTTAGCTCATGAGTTAGTTATAATCAAATTGAGCTTTACACTTCATCACAGTCTACTGAACCCAGAGCACCTTATTTTATTTCTTTCTGCCTAATAGATTGAAAGTCTTGGTATGAAGAATTTTATAAAATTTAAGACCGTCTTACAGTACAGACACTGGTATAAGACTGTGCATCTGGCATTTAAAGAAATAAAGAATATCAAAAAGTATTCATTGTGTTTCAAAAATATTTGCTGAGCTCAAATAAAACAGAAAAGTAGCTATATATACTTAAATTAATCACATCTCAAAACACTGACTGTTGTAGGTAATTTTTTCTTTGAAAGACAGGAAAATCATATTATTTAATGCATAGTAGAATGTGATCATTACATTAATATGCTTTATCTGCTTATTTGAGGAGGAAAACACAAGTAGTGTCATGGACACTGGTGCGATTCTCCTTCTGGTTCTTTGAAAACTAGGTTAAATGTATACCAGGTTTTCTACAGGAATGAATCAGTTGGGCACTCATACACCATCACATCATAACCTAGAGCAGGGAAAACATACCCTGAACACATACTCATGCTGTGAAATTGCATGTGTAGTTCTGACAAGCATTAAAGAGAAAAAAAAAAAGAAAAAAAAACAACACAAATTTCACAACAAAAAAATATCTATGGCCACAGGACCACTACCAGGTACAATAAAAGACTGCAGCCACAGTCTCTATTGTGTGCATATGGACAGTGAGTGCTGAATAACATTACTCCTGAGCAGTATCAGCCCAAGCCACTCTGTATTGCCTTGCTGGGGAACCAAAGAGCCAGGGACTGCAGTCTGCTTTGACATAATGTTATGTTGTCTACAGTGCATACTGGATTAGTGTCAATATGGTCCAGGTGCTCCCCTTTCCTCTAACCATACTACTTGGACTAATTATTTTGCTACAAGCCCTGCACAGCCACCTCCAACCTATGTCTTGGCTTCAGTGTCTCACTAGGGCATTCCAGCAATATTCCAACTATTTGACACTGCTTGATATTTACATATGTATGACATGGAACTCTCTTTTCCCAGAAAAAGCCTGGAAAACTCATAATCACATTCATATAGTTCTTGTCCACTCAATTTTGGCTTCCCACCATTTCCCTCTTGTCAGCATATCTGAGCAAATTAAACCATGACTGCTTATTAAGTATCATACTTAACCACTTTCCAAACTGACTTCATGAAGATCAGCACATTCATCCATCCACCTAATCTATCAATTTAAATAATTAGGACTTGAAGAAATTAAAGTAGTCCAATCAATTGAATCAAAAAAGAAAATATTTCAACTTTTCAATATCTTTCTTCAACTACTAAAAGCAGAAAATGTCTGTTGTGAAGCACAGCTGCTGTCTGCTTACTAATTCTGCTATCTGGTTCTGGGCCAAATGCACACTGGAATGCATGCGAATCCAATTATTGGCCTTTTCCCCCAAAACATCTGAAATTAAACTTGAATATACTTAATAACATGCTTATTTATCACCCACCTAAAAAGCAAATGTTATTTTCAGTGCCTCACTGCCCAGATCACCTGGAAGTGAAAAAGTTTCATGCTGCTGAAACTCCTAATCCAGTTTTCACTGACATATCAGTATCCTGTAGTAAAACAAAACCAAAAACTTTTTTTTTAAAAAAAAGGCTTTCTTTTTACAGTAAGAAAATATTTCCCACATATGTAAATGGGATCAAAAGATTGGAGAAAGATAGCTGGAGTATTACACTCAGCCTACTGCAATTGCAAGCAAAAAAGGGATAGAGGTTTAATCCAAAAGGGTCAACAGAATACTGAATTTATTTATTACCTTATACCACAGCCACAGAAAAATTCCCATTGATCTACCGTTTGAGTTTCAGTCTGTTTTATATACAATATCTTCAATTACATGGATAGTCTTTGCCTAATTCTAATTTTCTGTATGCTAATTCTAATATTTATACTAGACATGTCTCCAAAGTAACAGCTCACAGAGTTCAAACAAAAGACACAAGTTCAGATTGAAGTAGAAAAGTCTCAATCCTATGATTGATATCCCTAAAAATAATCATATACACCAATTCTTGTCAGGCCTTAGGAGACTCTAAAACTGCGGAAAGAGTGAACAAAGGAAAGAACATCAGGATCAATCAACCCACCTTTCATTCTAACCAGCATGCAGATGAAAGGCATGAGAGTGGGAGGAAGATGGCCCAAAAACAGGATCTGTGTGGTTTGTCTCCTACTACTTTTTTGAGAGGTTTATGAAATCTTCAAGAAACTGGAGGATTAGCTTCATAAAACTAGCGTTGCACAGTAATGTAACTGTTTGAAAATTTATCTCATATTTTAAATTTAGTTATTATATTGTCATTGATATTCAAGGCAACAAACTCCTTTGCAGCCATGTAATTCAGCAGAATCAGTCAAGAACTGAAACTCTAGCTATTTAACAATAAGAATCAGTCTCTTCTGAAATATCTAAACAATTTAGAATTGAGTGATCCCCAAAATGTGAAGACCTGATTGAATAAAAAGTTACTGTTCTGATAACATTTATCTGATCGTGTTTAACCTGTCTCCATAGTTCAGCAATGATCTGTTTAGTTATTAAAGTCATGTATCACATTATATAAATATTTTATTTTTCAGATTTTTAAGGCAAGACTAACATTTCTACAGTAATACAATTTTTTGTTGAGCTAATCAGAACTTTAAACCACAGCCAATTTAATAGTAAGAACCAAAATTTCACATTAAATGTAAACATCAATCAATTTTATGTTAATAAAGTCTTACCAGTAAATTGGCGGTTAAAATTTTTATTTAGTTTACTATGTCTCTGATTATATTGTGTATATTCAGACTATGGAGATATCAAATAAATGTCTGAATTCCTAATCGTATGAATAAGAGTCCCTGCACTAATATGGCATATCAGCATTCAAAGCCAACTAGAAAATGTCTCATTCTGATGTCTAAAGATCTTGAAACTCCATTTTCCCTCTAATGCAATTATAGAAAATCACACATACTCAGAAGAAAGCAAATACTAGGATCCAGACCCCAAAAGGCTCTTAAGTACCTAACTTCAAGCAAATTAAGCGGGAATTAGGTATTTACATACCTTGTGGATCTAGTACTAAACTGCTTTCAATTTTATTCTCCCTATTAAATGAACAATAACAGCTTATTCTGGTCCCTGTACCATAGACTTAGCTATTGTCACAGGAAATGGTTTTGCCTGTACATTCCGAACTTTACCCATGGGATAAATTTTGGAGAGAGAGAAAAAAAACCAGCAAGATTGGAAGGTATCTATTTAGCCATCTGATGTGACTGGCAGAAGGATGAGAAGGGAGTTGGACAGCTGCAGTTGCCACCACTCCATTTGTCACCTGCAGCACCCACAGGGAATCTGGCGTGGGCGGCCACAGCAGCTGTGCCTTGGCCCACTCTGGTTTGCTACCTCACCTTCCTACTCAGCAACTTGTCAGGCACTGCAGGCATGCTGCTGAGGGAAAAATAGAAAGAGACAGCTGCTTTGCAGGATACTTGAGACTTCCACAAGAGCCGAGGCTCTCCTGGGGAAGTGGGATACGCTGCTGCTTGTGCAAGTAGCCTGAGACTGCTGCAAGTGCAGGAGCATCTGTTCACATTAAAAGAGTTGCCCTTCCTGGACAAGGGACTCAACCCCTCAGTCCAGCCATTACATCCCAGCTGAAGTGTTACACACTTTCACAGGAAGGAGAAATGGAAATGGTGTCACCATTCAGGCATATATCCATGGTGAACTGAAAAACAGAATGAACTTTCAATTAGAAAGATACAGAAAACTATTGAAGAGAGGAACAAACAACGAACCAAATTTCCAATAGCACAAAACCACAGACTTGAAAGTCTTGAGCTGAGAGCATGACTCTGCTAGTCTCACATTTTATCTGTAATGGTCAAGTGGAAACAAGACAACATCATGTTTCTGGACCTCCATTTAAAACTCCCAGCTTCAGAAATATTTTGATTCTGTGATCCCACCCACATACCTACATTGGTAATTTGTTACATTTTTCACTAAAATCATCTGGCAAATAAAATAAAGGAGATTAAATTTCACAGTTTGAGATTACAAAGACAATAGTTATAGCATATGACTTTTTTTCCATGCTGACTTGGTGGCTTACCTGGCAATCTCATTTTTTCAAACTCTTAAACCACAAGGAAAAAAAAACCTATCCTCACCTCAAAAAAAGGACCTAATGGTTACAAATTAGCCAACATGGCAAGTACAATACTTTTTCAGAGAACCGTTCAGTTTTACTCCTTTTTCTAGCACAAAGCTATTATGTTCCAGTCTATGATTCCATTGAAGGTTATTATAAAAAACCACCTTCATGCAACTCATCATACTGTAACTTCAATGCCCTAGATATCCTGTTCCTAAGGATTTTATTGTATTGCTCACTGAATGAACTTTGAAAACATGGGTAAGAGTTATCAGCATTTCATACTACTAACCTTGAAGATGTCCCATGAATCAAAATAAATCAGGCAGCTACAGTTAGCTCTACTTCTGCACTTGTAAATTATGAGTGTTATTCCATTCATAAAAACCAAACCAAACAAACAAACAAAAAAAAACCCCTACCAATGAACAAATAACCAAACAAAAAACTTTAACTCAATTTTCCATTCTATTATTGTGGAAATGTGCTAGCCCTGTAGTTCACCATTAGTGTTTATTTACAGGGATCTAATGAATGCAAGCAAATATCTGCATTGTCATTTTCAGGATTCTTTTCTCAAACAGACTTGTTTTTGCAGTACTTTGATGTTTTAGCTTCAGGCCATATGCAATATGTCATTGACAACCAAATTTTAGTGATTCTTCGTGAGAGGCAAGGTAATATTGCCACACTAAAGGAAGGAAAAGCTTGTTGGCAGGAAAAAAATCTAATGTTACAGTTGAAAAATAAAAATTCAGGTTGCATGCAAAAAGCAGGTCACAGTATAACTGGCCACTTTAATGAGTTACATAACCATTTGGCACCCACAATAAAACTCAGAAAATTAGTTTTCTATCATTTCTAAGGTAATTTCCACTTATTCCCTTTAATAATAGATAACATTTATTTAACCTTTCATATCAAAACTGGTCCTCCTTGAAAGATATTGTGCCAGATAATTCAGAATAATGAGGGTTGTGTTCTTAAATATTTAAAAATATATACTGTTACAATTAATTTAAAACCATGTATGAGTCTCAAAACAGATTAACACATGCTTTGTTCAGTTTTGTGACCCTCACTACAAGGAAAACATTAAGGTGTTGGAGCATGTCTAGAGAAGGACAATGAAGATGGTGAGGGGTCTGAAGAACAAGTCTTATGAGGAGAGGCTGAGGGAACCAGGGTTGTTTAGCCTGGAGAAAAAGTGTCTGAGGGCCGACCTATCACTTTCTGCAACTACCTGAAAGGAGGTTGTAGAGTGATGGGGGTCAGTCTCTTCTCCCAAGTAACAAGCAGTAGAACAAGAGGAAACAGCCTTAAGTTGCACCGGGGGAGATTTAAATTGGGTATTAGAAAAAAATCTCCACTAAAAGTCTATCAAGACCTGGAACAGGGAAGTGGTTGAGCCACCATCCCTGGAGGTATTTAAAAGATGGGTAGATGTAGCATTGAGGGACACAGTTTAGCGGTAGACTTGGCAGTGTTAGGTTTATGGTTGGCCTTGTTCATCTTAAAGGTCTTTTCCAACCTAAATGATTCTGTGAGTTTATGATTCAATATAACACAACATATTGGTTTGGGGGGGGGGGTGTTTCAACTATATAGTGATGCCAGGTTTATTCATATAGAAGTTGGATTTTGCTATCATCCATTTACTTTAGGACATGCCTTCTTCAGTACCTCTACCACATGATACTACTTTTTTAGTGCAGTTTAACATTTGTTGTTGTCATCTTGTCCCTTTCCAAGCATTAAGCACTTTTCTGACTAGAAGTACAAGGTACATTCAAGGTTGTATTAATTAGTTATCTAAATTGTTCATGAAGTCCATCATCCCCATTTCCTGTACACAAACATCAGGGAGAATATTTCTTAAAACCTGTCAGGAGCACAGTAAAATATTCAACCACATAAAGACAGTAATATAAAAACATGAAGAAATCCTAACGATACATTGTGAGCTTCTCCAGACAGACCACTAGATGGACTTTAATTTGAATGGCCTTAATTTTCTGAGATCTTAAATTTATCTCATTTAAAGTACATTCAGAAGTAGAATCTTAGCCTTTTCTTGGTAAGTGCTTACAGGGAAAGAGAGATCTTTTTTATCTCAATGAGAGCCGTCAGGGATATGGATACACTAATACTATTCAAATAAAACTGAAAATACACACAATGGCCTCCTGCTAATAAGTGTTGCAAAGTTGTGTTTGTTTTGAAGTTCTTGGTATTAATTACTTCAATGTTATGAAACTGAGCCCAGGGAATGATTATTTGGGCATTTTTATCACTGACAGCTGAATGCTAATGTGGATTATTTTTATATTGCCCAACTGTATTTCAGCAAATTAAGCCATAACTGTGTCCGCATTTTGAATACATTTAGAAAATAGTTGTCTTTTTTCATGACATATTTTTTAATACTGCCTAACCACTAGTATTACCATGTTCCCAAGGAAGCTACATTATAAGTAAAACAATAAACATGCAAATCTTTAATCAAGATAACCACTTTCAATGTGTATACCAGGTGTACAAAACCACTTAACTTACATGTTTATCCATCTTTAAGTTATGCATTATTTTACAGTAACTTTTTCATATCCTGCAATGAGAAAAAAAAATACCTGGAGGCAAATATCAAGGATTTGATCCTTCAAATATTAATGCTCCTAGTTAGTGAGAGTGAATTAAAACTCATTCGGTACATTGCTTTGACCATCCCAGTGCTTACTCTCAATAATTAGGATTTAGTTCTCCTTATATGTTCCATGACTGTTTTGGAAGTATCTTTCTCACTGAAACAAATCCTTCTCACACTAGGGGAGGGACTATAGCTTACTTCAAAGCAGCTAGCTTAGGTGTTTTCTAGATAGCAAGATGAACAAGACTTCATTGCAGATCAGATGTCCATGAATTCACCCAGGTACTTTGGAAAATTTTGTAGCCATTCATGTTTGAGTTTTAAAATATAGCGTCACTGTTTGTTTTGTTAAGACATTCAGCTTTGGGGAGTTCTTCTTTTCTTGAAAAGGCTCATGAAATAGCAAAAGTGATTATATATTTCTACTAGCAGATTGTGACAGATAGAGCATAATCTAGAATTATATCATCTGGAACACATTTTTGTCAAGAAATGTTAAAGGTGACTGCCATGTTACTGGGGAAAAAGAAAGAAAAGATCACTGTTGTTTCAGCTGGCAGATTGCCACAAAATACTGCTGTATGGCTTTCTTCTGACTGACCAGCAGATTATAAATCCATGTAAAGCCAAAAACAAGGATTAGAAAAATAATACCTTACTGTAAAAATTAAAAGAGACCAAAATTAGAGTGAAAGTCAAATGAACTGCAAAAATTACTCTCTTCTGTATTTGTAGAGGCAAATCCAACTGAGCAAAGCCAAACCCCTCTCTTCTGGAGAACACAAAGAAGGTGAGGAAAAAAGAACTGGAAATTTGTGTATTTATAGCTACTGCAGATATACATGGGCCAGACTCTGGTCCCTCACTGACCAGAGGCTCTAGTGTACAAAACAATCTAAATTTCAGTAATTCTCTGCTACATGAATCCTTTTGGGAACTGCAGCATATTGAGCTAGAAGAAGGAGATCTGAAGGTCTATTGAGTTATTTCTACATCACTATTTAAGCTTGACCTTCAAGCTTAAAGCTAGTGTTTATTAGTTGAGGTGAGAACCATTTTCTAGTCTATATTGTGGGATCTGGAAGTACGTTCCATTATTTCGATCCACAGGCCTGTCATATCCCCATTCTGACTCTATATTGGGATGACACTCACTAGTTTCCATGAATATATAGCCTGGCTTCATATGTTGCAAAGAAATCAAGCATTCCAGTGGCTTCCCAGATCCTTGTGGCTGGACACCTGTCCACAACTCAACCAGAGTTGTTCTCACCTACTCAGGAACCCAGCATGGTTAATGCAACTTCTGCACTCTGGATCCTCCACCAAAACATTTCTAAGAATGTCTTATTTCTCTTTCTGGCACAGTTTTCAGAAAAGGCAAATAAGTGGTGAGAAAGAGAAAGCTGTTCCATGCTGAAGGTTTGCAGGAAGTAGTATGAATGTTCTGCAGGAACGATTAAGAACTAGAAGACCTAGCTGTACCTTAATTCTGGTTCAACATAGCCTCAAGTTCAGACTGACCAAGGAATGGCAATCTGAGGTGGGGGATGTAGGTTTGAGGGATATCTAAGATCAACTTTCTCAGAGAAACACACTCTGTTCTTTCCTGAAATTGTTCCCCTCATTCATGTCTGTGTCCAAGCCTTGCTGAAATGTGGTTATTTTGACTATTCAGCCAAGAAGACCGCAGTTTTCTTCTTTTAAGACAATGCTAAAATTTGGATTCTCTTAATTGAGTTATCACACCAGGGACTTGACAGTGCCACATCCAGTGAAGTCTTATAAATAAAAAAAAAATGAATGGAATGAGATGAGAAAAGCAGGTTTTACTCTTTTAAAATTTGTGTTGTTTGTTTTTTATAATTGTAAATAGTGTCTATATCAGATGTATTACTGCACTGAGATTGAAAACTTGATCAGTAAATCTTTTGCACCAAAATCACCTTTCTAGCATAAGTTTACAGTTTTTAGTCAGTTAAGGTTAGCAGAAATGAGGATTGGAATGGTGCATACTTTTGAACACAGGTTCATACACTAATGATATATAGTTACCTTTTCTGTCTCTAAAGAATTCTCTAAACATTTGTCATTTCTAATGGAGATTCTGTTAGCTAAGTTATCATCACAGAATTATGAACAAAACTATTCAGATGTAAGTACTAAAATGATTTCAATGCTTAATGAGAAATAAGATATGAAAAAAAATACTCTAACTTGGAAACAAGACTTTCTTCTGAATTAATGTTTTTCTTGTATCATACATAACTGCAAAACCTGAACCTGCTCATGAGGTACCACCTTCTATAAGGGCACAAGTTTATCAGAAAGTTTATTCATAAGAAATGCCAGAAGAGTACTGCCAGAAAATTCATGTTTCAAGACACATTCATGCACATGTATGATTGGTACATAAAACAGACAGTAGGAATGTCATTTCATGAGCTTTCAAAGCATTTCCTGGATTATTTTTTTTAATGTAAGTTATATTTTCTTTTGGTTTGGTTTTGTTGTTAATTATAAGACAAAAAGTGTAATTCCAAAGGAAATCTTTTTAAAATAGAAAATATGTTTGTATTTGCTAGAATAATAGAATTATGATTTTATTCCCCCCCCTTTCCTTTTGTAACTTTATTCTGTGAGAAGAGGTCTGCATAAACCTTCATTTAAATTAAAATTATTCTTACTCTCATTTCAGTTGTAAATCTCAGTGCAGCCCTAAAATGGCTAGGAGACTGACTATGCTATATAACATTTTTTATTATTTAGCATTCTCCATAGAATTTCTGTGTGTAAATGGTCATAATGGAAACAACAGCCCTTTTTCTATATTTTTTTCTCTTGAGACCATGGAATTATTCCAAAGATTAAGTTAACCCATTTTATTTATGATAGCAAATTGTATTTGGAGATTATACAATGGATTCGTCAGTGAGCTGTAGCTGCTTTGTGTCTCTCTGGCACCGCTAAGCAGCTGTAACTTCTCTGCACTGGTTGGCTTTGCAGCTGCTTTCTGCTGCCAGCATGACACAAAGCAGCAAAAGTGCCCTGGTGAATCTGGTCTGTACCTGATAGCCCTTAGATTAGATATATATCTTTACACATCACTGCTCAGGACTTTGGAAATTTCGTTTACAGACCAGACAACATAATGAGAAGAACAGGACAGACAAACTGACAAGGTTACTGGCTTTTTTTTCAAAGGGGTTAGATACAGATGCAGTTCAAAGCCTTTAGACCAGGCATTCCTCACGTATTTCTCAAGGATTTATATACTGTATATACGGCACATTACAGAGATATCATGATTTCTTGTTGCCCGTACTAAGTCCTTCCTTTCCAGAGGTTTTGATTAGACCTTGACTAAATTATAGCACACTCTACTTTCTTCTATGAGAAATACTGTGGTTTTTTTTTTTTCTTTCACAACCATAACTGTTCTGCTGTTTGGATCAGTTTACTTCTTAGTGTTGTGGGTTTTTTTTTTTTTCATCTGTTAAAGATGATAGCTTTCTCTGAGTAAATCTAATCTGAGTACTCAGACTTTCAGCTGTGTTGCCATGCTCTCATTGAATCCAGAAGTATCAACTTGCCTTGGGCACTTCAGAACTCAGGAAAGGAAGGTGACCTGCTCCAGGCATTCACAGAATGATTCAAAAACCACCAATCCACCTTGATTACTTCCAGCTGTACTTTGAGTCCTGCTTGAAGCATTTCTGGGCTGTGTCAGGAAGAAGAGACTACTTTTGTACAACTCCAAACAGAGTTAGCTGTACTATCCTCTCTAAGTCAGACGAACAAATGGTTTTCATGGTATGTGCATCAAACAACTCAGTATAACAGTCTTTCCTTTTTTTTCTTTTTATCAGAATTAATTAAAAATCCGTTTAGTGGAGCAAAGCAAAGGAAGAAATAATGCCTATTGTAGTTTTTTTATCTCTTTTTTTCCTTCTTCCATAAGAAAAAAATCTTTTAAAAATGTCAACACGCTGAATCTTATTCTGGCCTACTAAATATATCTATAAAATATTACAGACTTAACTACTGTCATTATACAAATAAAACTATTTTTTGAAACTAGATAATATATTGCAATGATTGCCTTTTTTTGCAATTTCTTAGAACTGCAGAACTAATTATTACAGCAAAGAAAATAGAAGAAAACATGTAATTATCTGTATCCCTGCAATGTCAAAAGAGTTGTTTGTTTGTTCTTTTTTTTAATTCTTTTTTATTTCACTTTTTAAGAGGTGGAGGATTACTCCTTGCTTTTAAAAAGGAAAGATTTATTTCCATGGTAACTATGAGTGTCTAGACAAACACTGTGTTTAGTATAATGAAGTTACAACATAACCTTCACCTGTTATGTGTTGATTGTTATGCAAAATACTCCCTGTAGTGAGGGTGGGGATAATGGTCTTGTTTAGGGGCAACACATACCATGTAAAGATTAAAATAGTGATATAAAACCAGTGGCACTATAATAATAAAAGCATATTTTTAATGTTGATATAGTTATCTCTATATGGAATCAATCAAATTATGCATATAAGTAGATGTAGACATACATAGAAAGCTCTGAAGCAAATTACTTTTCCACTATAAATAATATTTTTTTGAGGACCTATTCTCAAATTATGACTATCTTTGGGATTAGTCTTTCCAGTTTTACAGAAAACGACTTACAGGTTCCTTATTCACTTGAAATCTTTAGCTGGGTTGATTTATTCCTATACCATAATGGCTGAAAATGGAGATCCCTTAGGATATAATCTTTTCATGAGGAAAGAAGAATTTATTTTTTTAAATACTTAAAATTTTTATTTTACTTTATTCTGTCAACATTGTAACATTTCACAAAATTAATTGAGTTGCCTTCTTTTTATATTAGGGGTTTTTATTTTGTTTGGTTTTTCTTAGGGGGAGGAGAGGAGGAATTGAGGTGTCCGAGGATAAAGAGCTGAGGATATCTAGTCTATGTATAAGCATCTAAATCCAGAAAGAGAAATCCTTCCTTTGCTCTTTATCCACTGATATGTTTAAGCAGGTTAATTTATTCATAAGGTTCTCTGGTTATGCACGGTAAGAGAAGTTCTGTGAAAATTAGGCAAATAACAATCCTGTTCCTCTGAAAGCATAATCTGAAGATAAGTAACAGTTTTTAACTGGACATAACCCAGTTAGAGACAGGAGGGGCCAGGATGCTAATGCACTTGGTCCTACAGAAGTGCTGGTCCAGAATAGCACCCATTGCATAAGATCTGTGCTCACATCTCCCAGTCTGACGGATACTTTTTAAAGAGGTACACATACAGCATAAACACCTTCTATATTTATAACCCAAACCATTCAGCTAGCAGCACCAATTAACCTTGATCACCTATTCACATGATAAAATCTTTGTTAGTTGGCAAAGAGAAATACAGTCCTTTGCCAGATCTGTAAAGTCACATCCTGTTGGGGTTAATTAAAGTTGAGACAAATGAATGGTTAGCCACTTAGTTTGCACTCTCAGAAGGCTATGGTAGAACAAAATTAATGCCAAAATGCAATCCTGCCTCTCAAACAATATACCTCCTGATATCTCATACCTCACTTAGCCCTGCCACTCGACAAGATGCTTGATAAGAAGTCAGGATCTTGGAACAGTCCTGACGTGACTGGTCTTTCTAGAGATAAAACTGATGCTAGTTTACTGGATGGCAATTTTTACAGAACAATTTGAGATTACTCATCATTGAGGTGAATTCGTAAATAAGATTTCGGCAAGGCAAACTCAGACTTGCTATAGGTATTTTGAATCTATATTTAAACCAAACTCCTGAAAGGCTGAGATATTCTCATTCTTAATAACCACAAAGGTGTACAAAAAAAAAATATTAAAAAATCGTTTCAACTCAGTAATTACAACAAGTTCAGGCAGTTAACTTTAGTTGCTGCGTTTAGCAGACCTCAGTGAAAACAACTCAGCCTGCACTTTTGTTGAGAGCCAAAAATAATTAGGTGTTCTGTAACAGTATAATAGTTACCATGTAATTACATGAAATTGGAGAATGTATTTGATATTTATGTACCGTAATTTAAAAGCACTGACAATAGTACTAATGACTGAATAAAATAAACCCGCACAGCCATGGCAACCTGTTCTAACATGTAGCAGTTTAGAGAGATAATACTGGAAGGAAAGGAGGAGGCACAGCACATGTTGTTTTCTTACCTTTTTCTTTCTTCTTTTTTTCTAAAGAGAGTACTTGTTCTTAAAAACATACTTCATTTGCTCATTAAAAAGCAGAAAAGTCTATAAAACAAAAACAAACCTTCCTCCTGACTGGATGTGTTACATCTGAAGCTAAATATAGATTATCATTGAAGCAAGATGGTCAGCACGTGTCTTTTGAGTAGCATGTGGCTCTTAAACAGTTCCAGTGTCTCCCCGTGCTGGGTGTGCGCTATGTGTCCGGTAGGAAGGAAGCTGAAAAATCCCAGCCTCCAGCTGTGGAAGGAAGCAAGTCAGCCAGCACTGTGGAGGTCAGTATTGCCCCATTGCCCCAGGCTGCAAATCCTTGCTTGTCCAGTCCCAACCCATAGTGCACTGAGCTTTCACTTGGCATCTCTCTCCAGACTGGATGCTACATATCTGGTGATTGTCAGTCTGATGAGCATAACAACATCTGAAAAGCACTGGAATCTTAAAATAAAATCTTGTATGATTTTGCATCATATTCATGAGAGTAATTTGCTTTTCCAATTACAGCTTAAAGTAGCAAGAGTGATAACACTACAGCACAGAGCTTTTTCCATGTTATTAAGACAACTTTCCTTGAAAAGAGATTCAGGGACTTGTTCTCTGCATTTCTCATGTTAGTCGGAAAGCAGATGCTCGTGCCTGCAACACAAACAACAGACATTTTCTTCTGCTGTTTTATATGTAAGTTTAAGTGCACTAATTTCTAAAAACTTTTGTTTAGATTTGTAATAAATGACCAAAGTTACTGCAATTAAAAATATAATTCTGATTTCATGGAACAAGACTTCTTGTCTATGACTTCTAAAAGGTATGAATACATAAAATATTTTACAAGACTTTTAAATGCTTGATGATAGAGATTCAGCATGGTCTATTCTCATGCTGGATGGCCAGGAACAAGAGGCCTCTTTTATTATTCGCTGTAAAACCAATGAAATGGAACCAATTGAAATATTCTGCACAGAATCACAGACGCAGGATAATAGAGCTTTTTTGAATGGTAAGAACACAACAAAGTACATCTCAAGAGCTTTGTTTGTATGGATCAGACCTCTCCTCAGAATGGACTGTCTGAAGAGGCTTTGCTTAATGCACTGTTTAATGGCACGGCTCTTCAAGCTTTCCCCACTCCATTATGACATGTGCACTATTGCTCCTTGGCTATGAGAACAGAAGCAAAACAACAGGAAAAAAGGCTGTGGTTTACTTAACCCAAATGACTTCCACTCATTTTCCAAAATGCACAAGTATCTAACAATGGAAAATGTTAGACCAGATCAACATTCACAACATATGAACTTATAATCATGGTGGTGGTATAGGGGGAAAGACCTTCTACACATCAAAGACTTGTTTATATGGTGGAAATGATAGGATTTTCACTGGAAATTGAAATCACATAAACCTTGTGATTATGATGCCATGTGTAAGGTACAAATTGCAAAGTAATGGCAAATTTTCTGTTACTGCTGTGCGGTCTGAATGTATAAATAAGGCACAAATTTGATATAATAATCCTTCTACAGCAATTTGTACTCCTTTTGTTTGTATGAACTGTGTTCTTGAATGCCTTAGCAGAACTTGAGACCGTAAATACCTCTAATAATTATATGTGGGCACTGCTTATGTAAGCACACATTTTAGCCAGCATTACAAATTATATGGTATAGTGAAGTGGTGAGTACCACTAATTACATAAAAATGCTTGTCATCTATTAAGTACTGTTTCTGTTTTCAATAAAGAATGACCAGGGAAGGAGGTGAAGGAGATGTAGAGAAACATTGATGTAAGGGAGACTTGTACTTTGCTTCAAACAGTCCGTCTTTCACAAAGAAATCAGACCGTCTTAGGGCATATGCATGTGAATTCTTTACGAAGTCCAGTATGCATTGAATCCTGAAGGCTTAATTGTAAATTATTTCAAGACAAGAGTTTGCAATAGTTTGGATTTGGATCCCAATTCAATCCTACTGGGGATACTATAGCAACTAGATAATTACTTCCTCTTTCTAGCAGAGACAAAAGAATAGATAAAAAATAAAAGACAAAAGACTAAAGACAAAAGAAGAGAACATACTGTACTAGTGCAATCTGATTAAATGTAATTGACTGTTAAGTCTAACTGATCAGAAACTTGGAATCATGGAACAGTCAGCACAATATGCTGCTTTTCATGATACTCAAGATCATTAATCTAGAAGTGCACTTTTATCTTCCACTGCAAAAGATCAGTAGTATTCTTAATTAAATAATTATCCCTTAATATTTACATCCTGACTACATTAAAGAAAAACCTCAGATGAACAAATTTGATGTAAAAGTCTTCTGAATAGGGATGTCTTATGGCTTACATGTTATGTAAAAGGATTTTTCTGACTTCTTCCATGATTATTTATCATCTCAATAGTGAAGAAAGTATATTTTAAACAATATATGGCAAAATCACTATCCACTTTTTCCTACACAAATTAAGGCACTCATATCATATTAGTGTGTCTCCTACGTGACCAGGACTACTGAAGCTGAGAGCCAAATTGGATTTCATAGCATTCATTGGCTATGGTTAACAGGCTGTACATTGCCTTTCTGTACTCCAAGGTATGCATTGCTCATCATCTCCCTGCAGCCAACAGAGAGAAGTAGCTCCCATCACATATTAGGCAGCAGTAGGTTCAGGAAGTGATCTGCCTAACTCAAAAAATGACACCCACTGTCCACTGGTGGTGCAGGGAGCTGGGGACTGCAAGCTCTGAGTCAACTGATCCTTTGTATTACCAGTTGTTTTTTTTCTCACCTCTCCATCCCATACACACAATTCTTCCCTTCACACTTATAATTGCACACACTTATAATTGCATACCTCCCTCTTCTTGCTTATCATCTCTAGCTTCTTCTTTTGTGTCCGTTCTCAAACATGCTCTTCCTTATGGTACTTATAATTCAGTATAATCCTTATCCTCTACACAATCTTTACACAATATCTACAGCAGCAGAGCTTCAGTTCAGGTTAAAATGTTTCCACTTGTTTTTCAGACTGTTTACAGCTAAACTTCCTGCAAATGAAGTACTAGGGAAAATATTTGTGCATTCATATTCCTCTTTATTTACTTATACATCAATCTGAAAACCACATTAAAAGTTTTTATAAAAATAAATTAGAATACAATATAATACAAATATAAACTTATCATAATAGAGAAAAAAGAGAGCTGAGTTTGAGAAGCCAGAAGAATGGAAACTGTAAACACACCAAAATATGTTTTCTTTGAGTCCCTGTAACAGATATTTGTATCTGTAGGACCTTCTTTTGGATGTCTTCACTTATTCATTTCAGGGTTTTGTAATGTGCTACACATACAACTTTTTTACATAGCCTTGTACATTAAAAAAGTCACTGATATTTCAAAGAAAATATTCAATTCTGCACAAATGTGTTCTGTTTCCACTGTATTTGCATACACATAGGTACACACTGATTTTTGGAGCATATATCTATTATTTTGAATACAGTTAATGTCTATTAGTTGCTCAAAAAATAAAGTTTGTGCATAAATGGCATATAGAAGCCATATTTTTTACTTTAATGCCAAAAATGTTGCCATTTTTTGCTGGTTTTGAGACCTAAAAGAATACATACATTAATATCTGGTATCAAATTTATTACACAGCTCAACTAAATCCTCTAATCACCTTTTGTTAACATATCAAAAAGTAAGGATTCAGCATAGATCAGGAAAATTACCTGCAATATTTTGGTTGAAATAGAATTATTTTTTCTTCCACATATATTCAGAGTTTTCTTTTCTTTACAATTTAGATTTTTTAGTTTATTTGTGATTGCTTTTACAGCATGGTCCAGGGGTTTAAAACTATAACATATTAAGAAGGACTTCTTAAAACTGAACTGTCATTCTTATTATTCCCTACCCTTGGCCTTGTATTTTTCTCTTTGTCTCACAATTCCCAAGCTACTTCTGCTACTCTTCTTCTGGCTCTTTTTTTTTGGCCAGAACTGCTAACTTCGAAAGAAAATCATAATAAACCGATTTTCACTTTTATTTTTAATCCAGGATTAGTAGGTTGCATTGACAATTACGAGCTGTTGATATTCTTTCTCTTCTAATTTGTGGGTACTCTCCTGTTGGGTCTATTATCTTCTCAGCCTTTGTTTTACTACTTAATACTGTTAGCAAATGTCGGCATTCATCAGTATCACAGTTTGTTTTACTGCAGGAAATGTATTCAGCTGAATAGAAATGATAGGTGAAATGCCATTAGAGAAACAGTGTTAAGAACTAAGACTCAGTTCTTCAAGATGATGTTTTTATGATTATGTTATAGCTCCCAAAGGATTACCCTTTGCTGATAGTCACAAAAATTTTAATACACTGGTATGACCTATCTTCCTAGTACTTGCTTCACGTTATCTCCCAAAGGACAGAGAAGGCATACAGAAAAAAAAAAGAACATTCCCACAGTACATCTGACCACCCATAGAGAATTTTTTTACTGCTCAAGAACTTGGTAAAGGCTCTGTAGCAAATGCACTGAAACTGCCAGTTTTCTATAGTGTGGGTTGTACCACTTGTCCCAACCTAAGAGTGTCATGGAAAGGGAAGGGAAGACAAGGGAAGGCAATTGAAAGAAAACGGAAGACAGAAGGGAAAGAGAATGAGGGAAAGGAATGAAGAAAGGGAAAAGGCCAGGCAAAAGAAAGGGAAATACATGAATACGTGTCTCACACTGTTGTTCAGTTAATATGGCTGAACTTAGATACAGAACAAAATGTTCATGCAAGAGTTGAATAAGGGATAAGATAACATTTCAAGCAGTGGGAAAAAGGTCTGGTAATAGGGATAGCATAATTTAAAGAATTCTTGTATGTCCTATGAAGTTAATCTTAAATTTGTGTGGGGTGTATAAGCATGAGTGCTGAATATGTACATTGGACAGAGAGAAGAACAGGAAGTGAGACATTATTTAGGATTACAGGAATGCATTTACAATAAGAGAAAGACCAGTTTTAGCTATTCCTTCTGTTAATATTTTTGTCTCTAAAGTTAATCAGGTAAAATGAGAGATTCCATCCTGTAACAATGTGGGCACTGGTGCTTGATGAACATTCTCAAGAATGAAAGATTTTTGTGTTCCCTAAATTCTCCTGTTAAAAACTAGCCAAAGACTTAATTCCAATCAGAGTTTCTTCAACTTTTGGGTGCTAAATATTGCTAACTAAGGTTATAAATTTAGATTCACAACAGTAAACAGCAGTTCCTCCCTACAGCCTGATGTTAGATGTGATTCTTTTTAAATTGTATAACCTTAATCACAGCATTCTCATTAGTTTATACCACAACAGCTAGCTTAGTATTTAACTGTATCATAACTTTTGTAAATTGCATTCATCAATAACTCATTTTCTCTTTCCACATTATATGAAAGTGATAATTTATCCTTTGTAAGCTTTATATGGAGTGAATATAGACTTGAATTAGGAAAAAAACAGGATGCAAAAGACTGAAGGAAGTGGTCTCAACTCAACGAAGTTTAGAACAAAGCTAATTGCTTATTTAGTATATTAGTCAATTGTTATGAATTATATTCAGCATTGTAGTATTAATTAGAAAAATAGTAGATAAAATCAAAGATTGAAGATGGATAGATACATATTCGTAGCTTACAACAAATGGAAACAGTTCTAAATGCTGCAGCTATTTTGCAGCAAACAGTTTTTTGCCACCTTGTACCAAAGTGGTAGTGAATGTCAAGCCAGTTAATCACAGCCTTTTTTCCTAACTTGTAACCTTTTTCTACAGCTTTCCTCTCTACACTGCCTCGATCTCCATTAAAGCTGTACAGGCTGCTCAAAAGGCAGAGCTTGCTAAAAGCACTCATGGGAGGACCAACGTGTAAAATGCATGTAACAGTTCATTATTTTCAGGAGTAAGTACAAGCAGCATTGTGATAATATTTTAAATAAGCAGTGAATAGACAATACAGACCACTACATGCTGGTCCTAATGTATCTGGAAGGATTTTTGTTTTTAATGACTATTTTACTATGTTTTGGTTGACTTCATTACAAACTTTTTTTTATATGTGAACTTTTGTAACCTGGTTTCTAACACAAAGCAGCAGGGAAAATAATTTGATAGAAAAACAAATCAAGAAGTAAATATCTGGAATCATATTGTGCACACAGAACTGTGCATGGTACCAGTCAAAATTAATAAACCAAACCAGTTAATAGATTTCAGTTACCATGTATTATGCTTTTCGTTGCTTGGCTGGGGGGATGGGTGCTTGGTTTTTGTGCTTTGGTGGGTTTTTTTCCCAAAAAGGTTATGTAAAGTCAAAGTCACTTGCTTATTGGCTGGTATTTACCTTGGTAAATAATAAGGTATTGCCTTATTGAGTCAAAATCTTCTTTTGACTGAGGAGCTGTACCTGGTATATGATATGGACATATACTTTCAGAGTTATAGCTAGGTATTTACTCCCTATAGAAGTTCTATGAACAAATAAATAAATAAAATGCTTATGAAAGTTTTATCCAGACATTTTATCTCCTAATTTCATTAAGACTATTTAATGTAATATTAAGGGATAAAGGCACAAGTAATCTAAAACAACAACAAAGTTTTACAATATCCCAGTCTGAAAAATAGGTGTGGTACCTGCTAGATTTATATACAAAAAATATTCCTTTTGCATTTCTGCATACCAAGAAAAACGATTCATAGCTCCAAGAATAAAGATATATCTTAGCAAGCTACACTAAACTAACAAGGAATAAGACACATAAATAACATAAAACAGAAACATTCATGGTTAATAAAAATAAAGAAATGAAACTATGATGGAAAATAATTGAAAAAAAGGTGTAGTTTGCTCACATCTTAAAATAACTGTATTCATTTTTGTCCACGGTTAGAATTCTCTTACCCTCACACATGAAAAGTCATGATGAAAATTTTCAATTTGCCTTTCAGTAAAATAGTGTATATTGACCATGTTATGACATAGGCACTTCCAAATTGTGCAAAAAGCATGCACAGACGTCTCTGGATGAAGTTGATGTGTATTTCAGGATCTAGGAGACTTATTAACCCAGGTGAAATGGTATTTGAGAACAGAAAATCTGCTTCCCAGCTTGGGATGGGTAGGCATACTATCAGTACTGAGTTAATAAACATTCCTGGAAGTGAACATGACAGAGAGCAAAGATCTGCAATCCAGCCCTGCACTATTGAGCTGACCTTGTGAAGTTGCATTGTTTATGTTGTTCTTTTAGCTAGGTTGTCCCAAAACTTCATTGTCACAAATGATGGAAATTGGTTAAATATTTAATTAGAGCAGATTATTTTTTGAGGTTTTCCCTTACTCCCTACACACTTGTAGACAATTTTCCCTTTATACTTTGAAAAAGACATTTATCTTTTTCTTATTCTACAGAAATACTCTTATGCTATTACTCTAAAAAATAATGATGACCCACAAATTTAATGCTAAAGAATCGATCAGACTCAATAAAAGAGCAAGGACCATAACCTAGGCATCATCTTTGAATCAGCCTGCTCTCCAGAGCCTCATAGCCCAGCTACATCTAATTTTTGTTGATTCATTCTGCATAATACCTAAAAGATACCATACTCCTCTCTGTCTACGCAGTTAAATCTCTCCCTAGATTCTCATCATCTCCTATTTCACTTATTGGAAAGTCTTACTTTTCAGCCTTGAGAGATAATCTTGCCTCACTCAAATCTGTTCAGAATGCTACTGTTAAGGAATATTTTCCTAGCTCACTTCTCCTCTCTTTATGTCCTTCCACTGATTTTTTGTCTCATCAAATATAAACTATTTGTCTTTATTAACAGGTACCCTAATGGCCAATCCTCACACTATGTACCTACACTTCTTTTTTTTCGTAAGCCCCAGTCTGCCTACCTTCATCACTCTTGTTACAATTTGCAGCAAGCAATTTCAGGCTTACTCTCACACTGCCTTTCATGCCTGGGAGGATCTCCTTTAAAAGCCCCCTAGAGCTATCTTGTAATCCACCATCAATTCTCTTCCTGAAACTGTTATTGGCCATGATGCATAAAAGAAACCAAAGCCCCTAAGCATTTGGTGTGCTAAAACATAGCATATATTGTTAAGCAATGTTTGTCTCATGACTTCCTTGCCATGCTCTATTTGCATCCTACATTCAGTACTTAGGCTGTGATCTGAACTGGGGCAAGAAAACACTTTAGCTCTGCTTCACACCTCATAGCATAGAAGGGTCACAATTCATTATTTAGATTCCTAGAAATTACGTGAATACAGACAGTGTCAGACGATGCTATTCTTGTATTTCTAGCACTCTACTATTAGGTATCCATTTCTTGTGATGAATTTGCTTTTTTATTTTTAAAGGCACAAATAAAATGTATTTTGAAAAAAATATTTAAAATACACATAAAAGTGTATATTAAAACATTTAATTTTATTAGAATAGACTGATTTACAGTAATTTTAAATTACTGGATAGGTAGGATCCCTTTGGCTATGTTATAAACATCACTATCCAAGCCAGTTTACATACACAACCAAGGGAGAAAAAACATCACAGAGTTATACCCCAAAATTTCCTGTTGGTATGCTCTGCCAAAAGAGAGTCCCTGTGTGGCAGGCTTTAATGTCAATAGACTTTTAAAGTTAAACTAAATTTTACCTATCTTTTGTCCTTACACTGTGTTCCAACTACAATAACAAGCTCAGTAACAGACAATAGCCAGTTTTAAAGCAAATATAATGTATTTATGTCAAACCTAGCTGCAAGCATTAAGAACATTGAATCAGGATACCATGATACCCAAGACTTTGTATAGATCTGCCCACATTCCTTCCATGGGTTTCTTTTCCCTAGGTGCAGGGAAGAGTCTGTTGCACATCAAGACCTGCTGCTTTATAGAATCACAATGCAAGCAGGCATGAATTTATGTCTGGCAACTGGAAGACATTCTAGGTTGCCTAGAGAAATGAAAACACTTCAATTTATAAAATCTTTTAATTTAATGTTTAATTTTTTATTTTTTTTTTTTAAATAAGGGCTACAATACTCTACAAAATGAACTGGCTATTGATTTTGAAATACAGATTATTTCAAGAGAAATTTAATGTGAAAACAAATAACTCAAAAGCAATAACTGATGAAAGCTGAAAACTCTTTGCTCATCTCTTAATTCCAACTTGGCAATGTGAATGATCTTCCACAGTAGAAGAAGATATTTCAGCCATAGATAAAAGGCTTTATGTGACTGTCATAGAAATTAGCTGTGCAAACATAAACAAGCTCAAAACATCATTAACATAGTAAACATACAAAACTTTGCAAAAAGTTTCTCATTGAGAAATTTCTAAAAAAATTTTAGTCTCTTGATGTAATGTAATTTGAATGTCTAACATGCTAAGAAAAACTGAAAATAAGGATAATATTACCATGAAGAGAAATAAAGGTGAGTTTCATACTTTTTATTGTATCCATTACAAAAATGATAATTTTTTTAAGATTTTTAAAAACAGACAGTTCATGCTACTTCTAGCACAGAAATCCAGAAAGTAAGACTTCTGGATAAGAATAATGGGCAAAATTTTCACTTAAATTATGTGAAAAATATGCCCAGGCCATTACTGCATCTGTCACAGACGAGGAAACTACAGTTATGCATCGTTTATCCATTCTATCATTTCAAGGTCTAACTATTCCAGGGAGGTCACAAATTCACTGGCTATCATCAAGAACTAGATTCTGTGCTTGGTACTATGAATTAGTGTGGAAGAAACCATAATGTGTGTGTAGCCAGGCAGCTGGTTACACATCTGATCTAGCTCAAGTGTGTAGATAATGTTGCTTTAATTTGTTTGAAACTTATGCTCCCTAAAATAATTTAAGATTGACCCTTTTCATAGGAAGTATATGGAAGCATAGCCATTCCAAGAGCCCAAGAAGCAAACTCACCTGTGCTAATAAGATATAAAGGAAGTGATGTTTTTGACTGGTATCAATGCGCTGTGGAAGCAATTAAAGAGGTCACTGCGGTTTCTGCTGTGCAGTTATGCTAGACATACAGATCACAGGAAGAAGATAATTAGAAATGCTTTTATGTAAATGACCCAAAATATTTCAGTGTAGCATACATGGATGAAGCTTAGGACTATTAAGCTGACCTGAGTATTTCTAGTCTTACTGACTAGCATCTGAGAGAAGAGGTTTCTTCTTTGCCCAATATGTCATTTGTGTAAAACAATTTCCTATAGGGCCTATAAATGGATTTTTCCCAATGAGAAGGTCAGAATATTAAAATCTTGCTTGAAGACTGCCCAGTTTAAACTCACCTGAGACCATCCACCTGGCCTGGATTGGAACTGAACTCCTTGCCAAGAAATTATGAACAAAAACCCATTTTCTATCCAACATAAAGAAAACCCTCTAAGTAGCAATACTTACATGAATTCACAAAGTTGTATTCCCAGCCTCAACACATTTCTTTTTTCCATTACTTGATACATGATGATTATTCTTTTAATCAAATAATTCAGTACCCAGTTCAGAAGTGTCTGTTTTCTGCAGGAAAAAAAACAAACCACCAACAAAAAACCACAAAAATCTACTGCAGTCATTACTGGTTTAGGTGGCTACCTTCTGATACCTCCTATTAAAAATATATCATTATATTGTTGCTGAGTTAGTCAACACTTCCTGGATGTGTCCAGAAGTACCTTGTTATCAAATGCAATTCTCACAAAACACTTCAATGGTTAATTGTCTTTGTCCCAACTCAAAATTTTCAGTGCTAAGGTAGCATCCTTAAACTAGCTTATTGGCTCCGCGTTTGATAACCAGTGGGAAATTGGCAGAATAACCCAAATTTTATTCTCTACTAAGAAGAAAAGTTTGGTTTAGCTTTCTGTATGTATAAAAAGTAAAAAAAAAAATAGAGTCTTAAATAATAAAAGAAGAAATGGTATGGAGTAAGCATTTGGGGTAATATAATTTCCAAAGTGAACCTAATTTGATGGGTGCACAGCAGCCTACAGGTACTGGAATGCTCCAAAACTGCAGCTGGAACAGCCTTTACCCTTTAGAAATAGACAAAAGAGTCAGCAGGTTCATAGTTCACCTGTGATTCTGTCCTGGTTCTGGCAATAATGGGATTAATTTTCACAAGGAGTTGGTATGGGACACAGTTGGGTCAACCAGCCCCAACTAACCAAGAAAATGTTTTGTGTGTTCTTCTTTCTTTGCTGTTCTGTTAAATTGCCTTTATCCCAACCTACAAGTTTTCTTTTTTCTTCTGATTCTCTCACCACCTCACTACTGTTGAGGGAGGAGGATTGAGCGAAAGACTCGTGTTCCCTGCTGGGGCTAAACCACAACAGTTACAGAGACCAAACAATAAAAACACTACTGGGGGACAATCTAAGGTTTATATTTTATCTAATCCCTAGTCAAAGGTGGTTTAAAATTACAGTCCACTGTGGCACACCACAGTCACTGGACTTCAGACTACACAAAAGTGGACATACTTCTTTTTCAAGTCTGGGCAATTCTGTAGAAATAAAATCAAAACCTATGAGTGCAGAGAGTAAATATAAAAGAAGCACTACTCTGAATGCAAGGGTTTAAGGGATTCAGGTAGATCTCCTAAGGCACATTTCCAAATTCAATCAACACTAAGTATCATCTGTTTTCTTAGGCCTGTAATTACATAATGTAAAAATCCCAAAGTTAGGGGCAAAATTTGACTAAATTTGCCAGTGCTTTGGACCACTTTATGGATCTACCTCTGCCTTTGCATCCCCTAGTCCCCTGACTCAAGGGTAGACTCCTCTGTTGATATCAGTTTTGCAGGTATTATTAAGAAATCTACTATTTTCCAATACCAAACAAAACTCCAAGACAGATAAAGGGAACTAGAGGAAGACATTAAAAAGGCAAAACCTTAGCATGGTTTTACTCAGAGCTAAAAGGAAATGAAATTATGATTGAGAGACCTTATTGTATTCCACTACATTTACTGTTATCATTTTTTTAGTTGTGTATAAGGTATTAACAGTTAAAAAATACAGTGTGAATATACTTAAGAAACCAGAGAAGTGACACATTTAGTATCATACATAGAGTGCTATCATGGTTTAACCCCAGCCAGCAGCTCAGCCTCACAGAGCAGCTCACTTACTCCCCTGCAGTGGGATGGGAAGAGGATCAGAAGGGTGAAAGTGAGAAAACTCATGAGTTGAGATAAAGACAGTTTAATAGGTACAGCAAAATCCAGGCATGCAAGCAAAGCAAAACAAAGAATTAATTCCCCGTGTCTCATTGGCTGCAGGTGGTCAGCTACCTCTAGGAAAGCAGGGCTCCATCATGCTTCATGATTACTTCAGAAAACAAGCGCCATAATTTCAAAAATCCTACTGCCTCCTTCTTCCATGCAACTTTTGTTGCTGAACATGACATTATATAGCATGGGATATCCCTGTCATCATTTGGGTTCTGCTGTTCCAGCTGTGTTCCCCTCCTTATTTCTTGTGCACTCAGGCCTGCTCACTAGTGGCACAGCATGAGAAGCAGAAAAGGCCTTGATTCTGTGCAAGCTCTGCTCAGCAGGAACTAAAACATCTCTGTATTATCAACACTGTTTTAATCACAAATCCAAAACATAGCATTGTATGATGCCCTAGGAAAAAAATTCATTAACTCTATCCTAGCCGAAATTAGTACAAGTGCATTAGATTATAAATATTTTGCAATCCTTATTATTACAAAACTGAAAAGAACAAATTCAGATTATTTAAGGGAAATCCAGGGACAAATATCCTTGAACTCCAGACTATACTTCTGTCTTTCATTTGGTTGCACATTGAACTGTGAGAGAATGTGTCCCATATGGATCGTTACCAGGTTACCTGGACCTTTTTTTAAGTCAAAACGGACCTCAGAATTCCACAAAGAAGCCAAATGGCCATTGGTATATATCCCTATATGTAAACATCACTCTACTCATTATAAATTGCTCCTCTCTATTAAATGGGCATCTGTATTCTGTCATTTATGTCCTCACCGTGAATTTAAGATGTCCTTCTATTTTTTGTTCTACTCCACCATGAAGGTAGTAAAATTATAAGTCACCAGAGGAGGACTCTGCTCAGAGAGGAAATCACACAACCTCATAACCAGATGCAGGTGGAGCAAGAAGGCTGAGTACTATTGTACTGTTTGATCATCCAGAAGCAACTGCAAATCTAATCAGATCCCTATGTTGAGAACTTTACGAACAAAAACCAGGCACATACACTCAAAGCAGAGGAGATGATATAACCTCATCCAAAGCCTCCTGTTGCTTTCCACATCCCACAATAATCATTTAAGTCTGAATTGCATGAGACTTAGCCAGCTTGCTCTCATCTGTGTCTGAGACTCACCCAGACACAGGAAAACATTTGACAGCTTTTTATTTGGGGTGAGATGGAGGTATAAAGCTCCATGTCACGATCATGTTGAAACCTTCATATCTATAGTTTCATTTTCTGCAGTAAAGCAATAGAGTTTCGTGTCAAATCTGATTACATTTTACAGAATTTCTATAACAGTTGTTACGCCTAACTTTAACCATCTTTATTATTAAACAGGGAGAGAGCGGTCGCCTGTGCTACCAATATAAAACTACTGCAATACTTTCTCCAGTGAGGTACCTAAAATATGAACTCTTAGATGATGTTGAGGATGAAATGATTTAATACATTTTATTATGAAAATATTGTTATTGCTAGTTTTACTTCCACAGAACTGCAACTTTAATGGCAGCTTTGAGTTCATTGTTTTGTGTACCTAAGAGTAGTGCACATGTCAATGGCAACAGTCCTATAAGGTATGTCTCTCACCGAAGGTCAATGGGACAAAAGGAATTAAAATTAGGGACATGGTTTAGTGGTGGACTTAGGAGGGTTAGGTTTACAGTTCAATTTGATGACCTTAAGGGTCTTTTCCAACCTGTGATTCTATGATTCCAAGGAAAGGCACCTCTGACATCAATGTCACAAAATTAGAGGCAGCAATATAAAAGAGCAGAAACAGGACAGCCTTTTGTTATACAGTGACAAACAGTTATTTTTCATAAAGCTTTGCACCTCATTGACTAGACTTGAGAGGAATTATTTGTTTCCATCAGTACAGTAGAAATATAGTCCTGAAGAACATCTGTATTTCCAGTCACCACTAGATAACCAATTACGACAAATTATTAGATGATCAAAATAACTATAAAGTTGTACAGAAGATAGGAGAAAAGATAAAGAGCCTTCATCAAAGCTGATTTTTTTTTTTGAAACAACAAAACAAAATTTCTTAGGAAAAGTTTATGAACAAACTAAGTAGCACATAAAATGAAAGAGGAAGGTACTTTTCTGAAATGCTTTTTTTGTTTGTGTTTTGGTTTGTTGTTTTGTTTTGGGTTTTTTTTGTTTTGTTTGGTTGGTTTTTTTTCTGTCATTTCTTTTAAAGTAAAAACAGGGATTTACTGATCAAAACCAGTTCAATTATATAATTATATCAGCCAGGAAGCAGAATCTTAAATCCACCCATGTTCCTGCTCATCTTCCCCCTTTAGCCAACAAATAAGCAACCAGAAAATATCTAATACTAGATATCTGAATTTAAGGATAATCAATAGAGAGGCAAAAGGAATTTTTGCTTCTTAATCTGAACACGTAGTACAAGTTTCTCTCCAGTACTTCAGGACATTTACATACAATAATACAATTTAGAGTGCTTTGGAAGCAAACAATAGTACTTGTATCATTTGTACATAGTTTTACCAATCTCTGTGAAAACACTAATTATTTCACTGAAATGGAGGTTTCACAATTTACATTTCTTCAGGACATATACAGTGCTATGTCTGAATGGACTGAGAACATATTGTAGGTATATAATTCTATCACCAGTTTAGATTCCTTTTGAAACAAAGGGTAATCACTCTCAGAAAGCCAAAAAATAATTGTGAGCTCAACCTTTGCTATTAGCAAGTCAAAATTCTGTAGGAGAAAGGAGAAAGAAGGGAAACTGGAAAGCTTAAGTGAGTTTTCACAACCCCCAACATGAGAGAATTTTATTTTTTTTTTAATAATTTCAGGTATGGGGTTTGCTTATAGCAGAACTTCTTAGAAATAAAAATATTGTATTCAAATATGTTCTAAATTATTGCAGCTACTTTTAGTGCTGAAAAATAAGAATGAAAATGAAAGTAACAAAATGTTCTATCTGAGTCTGCTGGAGTCATGAAACATGTTTCTTTTTTCTGTAAGGAGTTCATGTGACAATTTCATACACATAAGTTTTATAAGAATCTAGGGTAGAAGCATGACAGTTCATATCTGTCTTAGAAAAAAATATACAAAGAAAAAATTTGAAATACAGATGAGCAAACTCCTTACCTTGTATCATATGCTCTGTTTCAGGTGTCTAGTTCTTACACCTTGTCCTAAATAAAATAGATAACAACAACTGGGAGGTTCACAGCAGGGAGCTGGAACTAGATGATCTTTAAAGGTCCCTTCCCACCCAGACCTCGCTATGAAAAATAAATAATAATAATAAAAATGTCTTTTTCTGGCAAGAGAGAGTAAAAAGAATAGGAAACACACGCAAAATGTAAGTAAACAGGCACATAAGAAAACCATGCAGCAAAACACTGTGATAAAAAATGCTGCTGAGGGGATCTACAAATCCAAAAAGCTCCTTATCCTCAGTGGAAAAAAGCAGTAGGTAGCACTCGATGAATATCCTCACTGAAATGAATGAAGTTTTATCAAATTAACAAGAAGACATACCAAGATCTTCTTTAGATCTCTCTGTAATGTTTCCAGTTTCATAAATTCAGCATGAAAATTCCTTTATGTGCTGAGTCCTGGAAGCCAGCTTCTTCCATCTCTGCACTTGGCAAGAGGTGCTATGGCAACACTTGTGGACATTCTTGCACCCAGTCTTATCCAGAGTAAAATTCCAACTTCATTCAACTTGAAATCTATGTTCATTTAACATGGTGACAGCACTGAACTGCTCTTTGCCAATGACAACTGAGCTTCTCCCCAGATTCTCAGTGGTCACAAAGGTCACATCTGTACTAATACATAAAATAGGCAAAGGTGCCTTTTCATCTGGTCCAGCAGATAGTCTCTTTTGTCCTCTCAGAGAGGGATGGTTTTGCCCATACAGGCTGTGGTGGACAGTGCCTGACTATGCTGTTTCCTATTCCATTCCCAGATGACGCAGACCAAAACAGATAAAAAGCAAGGAAGAATTAAATGTAAGGGAAAGCTTGTGGTCCAGTGTACACGGGCCATGTTCTTACCCTGATTCATGAGTAATATAGGTACAACCTACAGAACTAATCCTAAAGTGGGATGCCACTCAATGTAAGCTAAAATTAAAGAATATAGGGACATTGGAAGGTATGTGTGTGTGTGTGTGTTACTTTTATGTGTTTCTTCTTCCGAATATATTACGATTCTTCTAGCCATTCAGAGTATTTTTTCAAAGATAACAGCACCTTTAAGTGTGGAAATATTTCAGTTTTGTTCATTGAGGTGAAACAAATCTTCATTAGACAAACTTGTTTGCAATTTATTTCCCTTGAAATTAGTGGATTTGCCTCAGGAATTAATTTGGCCCAATCTTTTCAGCTATGTCCTAAAATAGATCAGAGGAAGCAACCTTTTAGTAAGTGACAATACTGGGATAAAAATTACTAAAAACTAAAGGAGTGGAAACAAACTGCTGGGCAAATTAAAAGAAAAGAAATACATTTTCACAAATGTAATTTCACATTACATTTCACATATAATTGATCAGGATCTTGCCTTTCTACTGCTTTTCCGCATATGCAACTGTAGGGCTCCAGACCAACATGGCTTAGAAAGGTAGCATTGCTCAGTGTAATAGTACAAGAATGCCATCAGGAAAATTATTTGAAATGGAGATCACATCCCATGGGACATTGATCTTGATTTACTGTAATAACATTCTACAGTCAAGTACAAAATATACTCTCTGACTATCCTTTAGTGGTTGAGATTCCATTATCTTTTCTGTTCCTTTGCCTGTTATATTTGTCTGATTCCCCAAACAAGGGATTATGTGGCCAAGAAGCACTGTATTTCTCTAATTAGACTGGCTGCTCTGGTTAAAGAAAAAACGTATCACACCTCAAATCTTTGCCCTTCTCAGTTATTTAAGGAAAAACTTATCAGTAATCTATACATTATGGTGAAAAACTCATACCAGTATTTTATTATCAAACTCTCTCCATTTATCTTCTTTATCCTCTTCCAGACAAGAGAAAATTTTAGCAGAAAGTGTCACTTAAAATTTCTGAAGAGATATGCTGAATAATCTTGGACTAACCATCCAGAAAAGAGAGGCTCTGAAAATCAATGAATGAGCAGTTCAAAAAGGTACTTTGCTTCCTTTTAAGGAAAAGAAACAAACAAAGCCCAAAGCAAGTAATGAGACCAAAATAAACAAACAAACAAAACCACAGCACAATATAGATAAATAAAAGCAATACTTAAATTTCTCAAAGGGTACCATTACCTATAAAATTTGTACTACTCAATGTAGAAATCATTTCAGTGACACCTTTTATATCCTTCCTCTATTTACTTATGTCTTGTCCATAGTTCTTTCTAATGTTATCAAGGAGAAATGGAGATGTGTTTCTCTTGGTGTTACCATTCTAGAGATGAATGCATTATAGCCTGGATTTTCAGTTTTTGGCATCTATTCCCCTTACCCCTTCATATATATATTCCTTAAAAAACTTCAGAAAATAAATATAAATAACATAATTATGAAATGCATGATGAAAGAAAAACAAAAATAATGTAAATATTGATTGAGAAGGTTGACAGAGGCTTTTCTCTTTTTTCCTTTTTTTTTTTTCTTTTTTCTTTCTTCTTTTTTCTTTTTTCTTTTTTTCCTGATTTTGAAAAGCTGTTGCTGCTTCTCATGGACCTGACATTAAAAAGAGACAGTGTTATTCTGCAAGGCATAATCAATACACTGCTGGGAGAGGAATTCTAGGCACAACCAGAGGAGATTGTCTCTCTCTTGAAAGTCTGCTCCAAACTTACAGATCCTCCCAGGTTTCAGTTGTGTCTTTCAGTCCTTGTGATTAAAAATAATGAACTTAAACTTTGAGGGTGCTTCTGAGTAAGTTCTGGAAAAAAAATTGTTGTAAAATGCATGATAGACACAATGCAGGATATCAGCTGTATGACGATGTCTGTGGAAATGTGCTCTTAATACCTGAAATTTCTAATACTATTACATGGAGCTGCTATTTATAGTTTTCTAAAACCTCAAAAAAAAAGCTCTAGCAAAATCTTTTGCCACATTTGTCTCAACTCAAAATGTGTTTTCAAGGATTTGTTTTTGCCTATTACTGTAAAAACAGTGGGAGGAGGATGCTTACAAACAAATTAAAATAAACTGATAAAATTTATCTTGTCTTGCAGGAAAAAAAAATTGAAAAAATAAAAATCATATGAACATTGGATTTTTCTCTAAATGACACTGTTTTAGTGAAATATCTCTGCTAATGAAAATGCATTTTGATTTAATAACTAGTAATTTAATACATGGTAAAATGTTAATACTAATTCTTCATTCAAGAAGATAGATTTGTCATCTCCATGGCAATCAAAGTGCATGAGGAAAATTATAAAAAGTAAAAAATGAAATATTACATAAACCTAGCCTGTAAGGAGGAGACAGAGCCCGCTTGTAGTTATTTGAGCTTTTAGATCCTGGTAAACATTATTTTTATTTTCCCTGAGCTATTTCATTATGTGAAAAGAAATCCAAATTGATGTCACAACAGATGTCCACCCAGTTAGGTCTGATTCCATATATACTTATAGGTTAATGAAATGAATGAGCTCAATCACCAGTGGTCTCTGAGCACCCTAAATATTGAAAGGCACACTACTTCATGGAAGTATGATTTTTACAGTGCAATGTGCTTCTGAACCCAAATTGTTTAATCTTTCCCTTTGAGAGCATTGCCAATGACAACAATGTTTTGCAGTGTAATTGACTGATGGAAAAGGTCCAATATGTTAAGGAACCACGAAAGGAAAGGAGGGGTTGGAAGGAGGGGATATCTGTTCTTTTTCAATGTCATTTGGCAACCTGATGAGCTCTGAGAATTTGTCAAATTTAAATTGACCGTGGTCAGACAAAATTGTTCCTTTTCTGTTTCTTGGAGCAGCTTTGATGGCAAACGGGATATTATTTCTATCTTTCTGTCAGACAGTTATAATGTACTGTGTTTATAAATCCACCACCAGACTGATTTTTGTAAAATGGTCTTTCAAAATCTCCTTACCTCCTTGAATAAGCAGTACTGACTAAAATATCATGAAGTGCCAATATATATTAAGTTGAAAGTTCCCTTGATGTTTTACTTTTTCCAGAACCACTAGCTACTCTACAGTATTTCTGAGAAGCATATTTTCTTTAAGATTATAAAAGCCAAGACTAACAAGCATAATTTTATGGATGCGAGAAAATGGTGTGGTTTTAATTTGGAAGTATATATTCTCTTACAGAAAAAGCACCTGTGATAAAGATTTAGGGAAAAAAATATTATAGTATTTTGCTTATTAGTGAAATATTATCTCTCTATAGGGTACTCCCCTCCTCCTTTCACAGTCTTAAAATGCTGTAGGAGTTACAGAAAAAAAACCAAGCCAAACCAAAGTGAAAAACCAAACCAAACCAAACAAAAACAAACAAATAAAAAAACCCAACCAAACAAACAAACTTGAAAAAGAAAGAACTTCCTGAAAAACTGCAATATTAGTACATGAACGTGTTTAAACTTCCATTCTTTCAAAGAACCACTGTTGAAGAAGGTGATATTTCTGGAATGCTAAAAGTCTCAGAGGCAAGTGTGTTGTGCACTGGAAGAGAAAACTAGTTTGGGATGTTTCCTGAACACTAAATTTGAAATTTTAACAGCATATATTAAAATCAAACTGTGTTTCAGATTCCAGATAGGAATTGTGATGAGATATGATGAATCCACAGAATTTCTGCATTTTCTGCATTGCTTTTTAAGCTCTTTAGAGATGGAGTTTTAAACGTCTTTAATGTGAACTATCAGCTGCCTAACCTGGAAAATAATGCAATGAATGGTACCTGGAATTTTTTTCACATTAAATATGAAATTATAGCTCACTTTTATTCTTATTCATAATAATGAGCCTAATTTTCTGAGGATACTTTGTTATTTCATTGAAAATTCAACAGGATGTGTTGAAAACCAGACATTTGTGACATACACAGTGTATAAAATGGCAATGAAATAAATCAATCCATTATAGCTATGTGGAAGAAAAATTGCAAAGTAACTACAAGTTAGAAGATAGAAACTGTCTTCACACCTTGAACACATTAAGTGGTTGCTGACTTATTCCTAGGTCAGAAGGATGACATAGCATTTTTTTAACTTGTGAAAATATTATCGAATTATTTTCTATTTCTTCAAGTACCTTATATAACCATTCAGACTGAGGGTTGCTGTTTAGAAAAGCTACGGTTTTATTTTGACTAACCATGGTATCAGGGTTTTTTTTCTCCAGCATCTACCAATTAAACAAATATTTCACTTACAGTAAAATAAAATCTATTTAAAATGCATATATTCATATATTACATAAATATAGATATTCACACAAATGCATATTATGTACAAAGTGCATACAGATGTATTTATACATTAAAGTGATTATGAAAATAGTTTGAGCAGAAACATTTGAATAAAAAATAGCAGATACTGACAGTTAATCTGAAGTCTTTTTTTAGGCATATCAGAGGCCTTAAGTTTTGTAGAGTGGACACATTTTACATGTTTAGCTGATTTCATTGAAGATAAATGAAGATATACCTCATATAATGTGTACTAGTGTCTGTGTAAACTGCTTCTTTCCCAGCAGGATCTGCAACATTTTGTACAACATTTGCTAGCAATGGTAAACCCGCAATAATTTTTGAACTTTAGAAATATATAGAAATCCAAAATAAGATGCATAAAAATCTGAATAAGATAAGAATAGACTTTCTGGGTTAGAGCAGGCATCCAACTAGCTGTCATACCTCTGATGTAAGTGGTCAATAACAGATATTTAAAGAAACAATTGCAAGACCAAAAAAACCAACAAACCAAATAAAATAATAAAAGAGAGCGAAATGATAGGATGGTGCCTCTGACAGGTAGCAGATTACAATATTTTACTGGACATTGTGTATGCATCACACTACTGGATGGATGAGCTGAACTATCTACTCATTTTGTGCTGCCTCCACCCACCTATACTTAATGTCCCATGTGTCAGCTGTGGTAATCAGTTCCAGAATTCAATTCTGCATCAGATGAAAAAAGTTTAGTTTTATTTAAAAAAAAAAACAAAACAGCCATTAATGTGTTGCTTGCTTTCTTCAGTTGTCCTTGTCTAATAAAAGGTCCTAATCTATGTAGCCTTTCCTAAAGTAGCTAATCAGACTTGCCATTCTTCTGTATACATTTCTACAAAGGGGTTTTCTGACCATTGCTGACATTTTCAGAGATCTGCAATGACTCACAAAAATGCTTTCTGATTTGTAATTAGAACAAATTTAAAGTCTCCTATTGTACATATATTGTTATCATTATTTTAACTTATTACTTCATGTGGAAGTAATTGCATCTACAATTTAGTCACTTCTTCATTTGATCACCTCCTTATTCATTACTGTCTGATCCTTACGCAAGTAGTTGTAACCAGATTTAGATTCAACTATCCTTAATAATTTTCTGTCATTAGCAGACTTCGCTACCTGTTCCCACAAGTTAAGAGGCAAGCTTTGTAACAAAGCAAGAGATTACCTGAGAATAAAAAAGGGATATTTGTCTTTAAATCCAATTATATTTTGCAACTTTTTATCAAAACTCATAAGTAAAAATACTTTCTTTGAAAAGTATCTGTGCAATCTCACTATAAGCAAGTTCCCAGGGTGGGGGTGGGAAAGAGAGAGAGAAAAAAAGGTTGGGGAATAGGGGGGGACACTTAACAAGGAAAAAACCCACCATTTTTCCAAGTGACCTGTACTTTTCTGAACCACCTTCTTATCCATTTCTTCATTTCTGCTCCCTCTATCTGAAAAAATCTTATGAACGTCTTTTTCCTCAATCTGTCCTATTTTTGTCTTGGGCTGGTTTCTAGTTAGTCCATGAAGTGGTATCTTCCACCTAATAGAAATAAGATATTATTTTATTTAACAGCCCTTTTTGGAGCCCATGGGACTTCTCTGTGCTTTTGCATGAATCTTGTATAGCTTCCTTGACAGGCAGGATTCAGCTCAACTTCACTTTATTTGCCTGCATATTGGTGTGCACTGGTCTAGTCTATGCTTGACACATATATGGTAAGAAAGCCTATTAAAAAACATCACCTCATCTAAAATCATTATATTTAACATTAAACCCCAATGTCCGTTACATTTTAAGTTCTTAAGTGGATGGCCACAGAAAATAGGGACTTTAGTTATCACCCCTTTAATGGAAGTGCATGCTGTGGTTCGATAGAGAAATCCTAGGTATCTATGTATTGTTCCAGTCAGTTTCCCTTGCAGGGAAATGACACTGTCTTGGAGGATGCGTTTCACATCAGTGTTACCCAAATGTGATCTGTAAATGACCCACAAGACCAACAAAAATCCACTGCATTCAAAAAGAAACCCGTACAAATCTGCAACAAGTAGCAGACCTGCTCCTTCACAGAATGCACAAGGTGGGGCAGACAGGACTTAACATGGGCATCTCTCTCTTCTTGGTTACTGTCATGGAGGCATTGCATCCTCCTTAAAGCTCAGACTTTTCAACACAGCAGGTCTGCCCAAACCAAAAAGTGGACTGTTCCTGGGGCAGGCCTGGGAGGGAGGCTGTAGTATTGTCCCTAAACCCAGAGAGTTCTTAAAATCTGATGAATTCACAACCACAGGAAAAAAAGCCCAAAACACTCTGCTGTTATATTTCCTATTGCCCTCCCATAATATTGATCGCGTGTGCTTCCTGAAGAGATTAAAATGCAATCATGCTAGTAACAGTGGCAGTTTTTCTGCATGGAAACAGGAGTTGGCAACTGGGTTTCCCACAGTCATCTCTGTTTCTTGTAAAATCATTAGGTTCTATAACATCACTACCTATATGTGCATATTGTGTCTATTGAAACTTATAGCTTAGCCTTGAGAAATCATGGTGTGTTTTAATTCATTTTGCATATATCACAAGATCAACCAGTGGTCCTATTAAGCCCTCAGGGTTGCATCCAGTTTTGCAGTTTTAAAAGAAAAGGAGTCTCCAATCTGCAGAACTCATGCACTGATAATGACTAGATGAAACACAGGGATAAAATAAATCCACAGGCAGAGAAGAAAGGTTTCAGGTGACAGCAACAAGAGTATATCTTTGCATAGACAAAGGGAACATGCTGTAGCTTTGACCTATTGTTGTTGATTGATTGCAGTTCATGCAGAGTCTCATAAAGATGATAATTCCATGTCTCCATTTTATGTCCTTGCTAAATCAACATATCCTACATGTTCTTGCCATAGACATTTCAAGTAAAAATTACAGACATTGGTATGTTTGAATAGCCATCAGCTATCATACTCATATGAAGCTGATTTGGTTATAAAGTTTTCCCCTTTTCTTGAAGTTTGTAGGATTCATTACTCGTAAGAAGCAGCAAGAATGCCTTTTGGGGCTTAATTTTCACAGTTGAAATAATTTGTCAGCCAATAGATAACAAAAAAATCCTTATAATGCAGAACAGTTTTGAATCATCCTCTGGATTTGAAGGCATGGAAATACGACTGACAATGGAATTTTGATAAAGCTCTCAGAGGACATTCTCAGAACAAGATATTTTCAGGAAAGTTATTATCATTTTAGCTGCATTAACTTTCCTTAAGCATTGCATTTTATTTTTAATCCCGGATCCTCCTCACCCTTGGCTGCCTTTTCCTAACATCCATGAATCATGAAATATTCAAGGCAACCTACGATTTAGAAATGAGAAATCAATGGTTTTATAAAGCTGCTCACCATGGTCAACCTAAAAGAGGAGCAGACGGTAATGTGAGATAACGATATCAGAGTAGGTGCCTTAATTGGGCTCTTTATTTATTTGATGGAGCCTACAGAGATTGATTCATAAACTTTTGGTGCTCCAAATCACTCTAGGAAAGTACCATTCACTATATAAACAACATAAGTTACCAAATTCAGAAATTACTATTAGGTGTTTAAATTCTTTCCCCCAATTGACCCTACTTTTGTTATGGGTTTTTTTTTTTTTAATGTTCTTATCTCTTTTAGCTGTGAATATTTAAAAAAATAAATTAAAAAAAAGGTAAAAAAAAAGGAATAATCGGTATTAGTATGGAATTGGTAATCAGTATGGAAAATAGCTTCCCAGAGGATAGCAAATTAGCTCACCCACCCTAATGGATTGTGAACTATAAAACTCTCAGTTCTCTCAGGCCCACAGATTCAGCAAGGATCTTTCTTTGCAGTGGTTACTCACTGTACCCTCTCTGTATGGAGTGATTTGGCTTGTTTTTCCAATAATAATCACACATGGTTAACAGATACACAAAATAAATATAAATACCAACAACACTGTATTTTCAATTTTTAAAGATAACTTCTGATAAATGCAGTTCTTTTTCAAATGTACTCAGTCATGGACTTTGGTCATTTAGCAAAGGCCATCACTACAGTGGAGAACAGCCTCCAGAAAGAAGTTTTCTACTCATTTGGCTGCTTCATTACATACCTCCGCTCCCCAGTCCTGGTCCTGGATTGCAGTCACCTGAAAAGCCATATCAAGTAAATTAGCTCATTTCCTGGACTCTTTTGGGATAAACAAACTAGTTTATTCTGAAAGTGAAGGCACTTGGAAAAGTATATGTTGCTTGTCTGAGCGAAAGGGTGACTGACACTATCTACAATTTCTTATTCAGGTGGCTTAATTTCAGATTTACAATCCAGGCCTGGAATATCTACTTTGGTGTCTCTTTTCACTACATTACTGGAACTATAACAAAGCTGCAGATCAAGCAACATACATTTTCCAGTCTGTATACCTCTCCATTTCTTCCATGATATTCTTCCATTCTTGTGAAATCATAACATTTTGCAGTTATGGATATCTAACTTGGACAAAGGTCTCATTGAGAAAGAAAGTGGGCTCTGCAGGAAGTTTCACTTAACTATTACTTCCAAAATGGGAAAAATACCTAAGTGTGGATAATATTAATAAAGCTTCTATATATTTTGTTCTAAGATATTCCTTCTATAGTGACATTTTCATTTTTATAACTAGTTATTATAAGACAGCAAATTGTTAAATAAAACAATGGCCTCCAAAGTGGGGTATGTGCCCCCAATGGAGTATGCAAGACGATCCATGGGGGTGCAGGAAGAAATTTTTTTTTGTATTATTATTAAATAAAATACAAAAAAAATTTACAAAACTATTATAAATTTTAGCTTTTAAAAATGCAAAAAATTTTCATGCACAGAAATCTTTTGTCTAAATTTTGTGAGCAAAATTAAAAATCACAAGAAAGTATAAAAAACTACTTAAAATCAAGAGAGTGCATTAGAAATCTGTGAACACTTCCATAAATAAACAATCTTAATAATCAAAACAACTTGTAAAAATCATCTTCCTGTCTGATATCAGTAGCATTTAAATTCTTCCTGATTCCTTAATGTATTCCCTATTAGGAAAAAGGTTAGAGATGAAAAAGGTTAGAGATGAATGCACTTTAATACAGCATGGAAAAGAAAAGCCTCTTTTGTAATGAAGACTCATCTCTTACTAAATCTAGCTAAAATAAAAAACAAGTGATTTCCTGCTCAGATATAAAATATAAGCAGCTACTTACATGGAACAGCTATTTTTTATTATTTTTTTGCCAGCCCTTGACAGAAAAATTATGCTTGGGAATTTGAAACTCTTATACACCATTCACATATACCTAATAAATAATGACAGAGAACTGAGTAAGCCTAGTGGCTTACATGTCTGAATAATATTTACTTAACCAGAACATTTATGCATCACTTTTTTTTTTTCCCCTGAGCTGAATGGCTCATATAATACAATTGCCACAGTCATTCTCTCAGCAGCACTGAAATCGCCATTTAAGTGCCATCTGTGAGGCAGCTGAAAACTGGCTGATTCTGTGCCTTTGTTATCCCGTGTGATGTTATGCCTTAGTTAATAACTGAGAATTCAAGCATAGAAAAAGATGAATCTCTCTGATGTCATTCCCTTCATTGTATTTGAAGTTCCGTGGCTCACCACCTACTAAGCTTTCCCTGGCTGACCCGTGTTTACCTTCTGTTGGTGCCACTTCCCACTGTGTTATTGATGTGCTTTTCTGCCCAGGAAGCCGTCTTTCTCAATGCACTTTGTTAAGCTCAGGCCATGGGCACACACTGTTCATTGTTGTACTGTATATGAGGAATGTTTTTGGAGGGGAGCACTGATGATATGAACGATTAGGAGTTAAAGTGTCTTCGAAGCCACAGAAGCAACATGATGCATTGCCAACACACTGTATTGCAGGGATCAGACTTAAAAGCTATTCAATTGCGAGATACAAAAGGTCATTTTTTTCTCATACCTAAGTACATCTTATTTACATAACAGAAAACTACTTCTTCTGCATACAAAGATTGTGCATGTTTCAGTCACTTTTTTGATTTTCTTCTCCTATCCTTTGTAGTTTTCTTCATTTAGCTATGTTAAAATCTGTGTATATCTAAGATCAGCAATATTATTAAAGGAACAAAGTACCTGTCTATTGACTACTGAAGAAACCAGATGTGGAGGCAAGGAATTGCCTTTCTGACTTGACATGGTTTGCTTTTTGCCTTATATTTGAAGGTGTTTCCCAAATTGCAATATAGGCCCTCAAACACGACTCAGGGAAAGAAGGGGGGAAAAAAGGGACACAAAAATAACCCTGGCTGGCAAGAGGACAAAAAATGAAGTTTATGCTAGAGCTGATCATAGACATTTTGGATTTAGTTTCCCAAAAGGGCAGAAAACTCACCTCAAAAAATAATGGGAAATTCTCCTCTTGCTTTTTTGGGTTTTTTTTTTGTTTGTTTGTTTTGGGTGTTGGTTTTTTGTGTGTGTGTGTGTGTTTTGTTTTGTTTTGCTGGCACCAGTGATGTTTTCATTAAATGTCTAATACTTGTTTATATTTCCTGAATAAGTGTAATACTGGTGAACCAACTTAATCTCTTTTTTATTCTTGTCAATATTCAGAAAGAAATCCATAAAAAGGCGGCTGTTCACTTATGAATAACAAATCTTGTAAAGTTGTACCCTGAATGAGGTCTCCTTTTGTTCCCTCTGTGCAGTTTATCTTCTAAACCCAATCGATTCTGACTATGTCTCTACAAGAAACGCCAATTGTGCATTCTGATCTCAGTTAACCTATCAAGGAAGAAAAAAAAAAAAAGACTTCACAACACATGTGGCACTAGAGGCTTGATGAAGCAAAACGATGAAATGATGACTAAGTCTAATGAACACAGTGACTTAAAGCATCTAGTATTTGAAAAATAAGAATACCTAGAGGTTTTCCTTTCTAAACTGCCACCTCGAGTGAGTTGATATTAGGTCTGTGACAGCACTTTACTAATTTTTTTCTGTCCCCTAGAAGTGCAGTAGGTCTGTGCTATCTTATTAGTTATATTCTTTATTGCATAAATAATGGGTCTTCATAGGAGAAAGAAGTATTAATAAACATGTAGCGACATCAAGAGGACCAACTACTGTTGATTAATGAACGGTGGACATGCTAGACTGGGAGAAACTAAACATGTCATCAAACACTGTTTAATATGAATGAAAGCATCTGTGATCCAAAACAGGAGGCATAATTGAAAAAAATTATTTTTTTTCTGTCTTTACTTACACCATTAATAGTGGTAGTAATTTAATCCTTATTCTTGCAGTAAAAATCAAAATACTGATATTGATCCATGATTTCATTAGTTTCTTTTAAAGTTTCTCTTTAGATATGCAGAACGATATCAAACAAATGAAAAAAACAGATGGAGTTGACATGATTTTAACATTTCTATCACCTTTTTTTTTTTTTACTCTAAAATAATAATGACTAGTAATAATATTATATTTTGATAACATCTAGTATGACCGTCATACTTATTCTTCAAAAAATAGGATTTTTTGAATTTGAAATACAGTATTTTTCCCCTGTACCTATAAAAAAAGTGAGGGACTTTGTTTACAATATAATTTATTTTTTTTTCAAATACAGATTGATCAGAGAAATATCAAAATCTACCAACAAAGATCTGACGTAGCCACCTTCCCATGTATACTACCTGCATTCCCTGTAATGGTAATACTTCAAAAGAGAACGTAGTGAACACTGTTTTTCTGGTATTTATTACAACACCATCAATCATTACTGTTCTGTTTTGCTAGTCAATCAGTAGTAACACAGTTTCATAGAAACTTTCTTGCAATTTGGTATGTTTCAATGTAATTTTTCACATATCTAATCAATGGTTTGTATTCAAATCCACGACTTTAAGGAACAAAGAAATAGGTTTGATATTTCCCTAACTGAAAGGTCTAAAGAAAAGTAATATTTCACATCTGACACTGCCTTTTTCTTTATTGATCACTCAGTAAATCTGGAAAAGATCATTGATGTCACTATTGCTTCTCTGCTTCCTGTTTTATCACAGATGATATATTACCGTGTTTGGAAATAAATACATTGGAAACAATATACTGAGAACAGGCAAAAGCGCCAGATCAGTTCCAGTAATTTGTTTAATCTTATAGACTGGTTATGGGTGAAATGTTGTAAAGCCTACTTATTAACTCATTTTCTGTTTGCACTTGAAAATATATCACTAATTCAGAGCCAAATGCTTTAAAGTAGAAACTGTTCTAGCATTCTCAAATAAAAATTATATTTTCTCTCGTTCAGTCAAACTACGTAAGAACCTATGGATCTGTTCAAAAGTCAGGGTTTGTTAGATTTTCCTCTATGCAAGCAGTAACTTCTTTTTTTTTTTTAAATAGTAATGATGGATTAATTTCATATGAAAAGAAATTAAAGAAGGAAAACTGGACTAATAAGGGATTCTCAGCTAACTAAATATAATGATGTACTTTTTACATGTCAATAAAGGTGATTTTAGATATAATTAGGATTTTCAGTAATCATTTATAACATGAACAAGCATGGTTTTTGCAAATATAATGATACAGTAAATCAAACACAGTGTACGTGGCACCCTATCTCTTAAGATATGTTATAAAAGCATGCAGTCTCCATTCTTCAATACACGTGACAAACATACAATTACATCCTATATATTGTTTGTAGAACACAAAAATATCCATAAACATTTCTCTTCATCTGTATCTCAGCTGCAATTTACTATGGACTGATCTCTTAAATGTGGGCAATGAATTATAGAAGATATGACTAATCTAGAGAATTTCCATTTGAAAGAGAAATGAGTAATAATTGATTGGCCTAGATCCAAAGTCACAGTGGGGTTCAAAAAGCTTGTAAGTGCCCTCATAAAAATAGAAGCTGTATCAACCAATTGAATTTAATTATATGTGAAGGTGATGAGGGAGCTAAACAGCCTGTAATTGGAGTCCAATTACTCAGCTGGTCTTCCATAAAATTAATTCATCTGAAAGTTTGCCATTGTCCCATGCTTGAGGCCTGCTGCTGGTTTAATTGGTTAACACTGAGGAATCTTGAAACATTACATTATTTTGTCTTTATTGCCAATTATGGGTTAAGGAAAATTGTATATAAAATATTAACATCTGCTTCCAGCACAACTTGGAGAGGGCAAAGGTAAAATATCTTTTTCTAAATCATGTTAAGAGGGAGAAAATGTCTCTAAATGCAGGGGAAAATCTTCCTGCTAGTGATGGCTTATCAAATTAAAAATCAAGGTACAAAATATTTGAATGAGATGTAATAAAAATATGAACTAGAAGAGATTCTTGTAGAAACAGTTTAACTGCTATAGAGTTCAAAAATCACTTGAATATAGAAGAAAGCCAGAGATGACAACAGCTTGTATCACTGGTCCTTTTGTTCAGTGTTAGTATCCTTATTGTCCGTAATAACTATGGGAGTGAGTGCAATTGTATGCCCTTCCTTCCTCCATTACTAACAATATACCATTTACTTCTAAACATTAACATTAAATAGCAGTATTTTATTCTGAAGAATGGTGAGTTGTTTTTTTTTTTTTGGACATGTTTGCTCAGTCAAAAGCCAACAGCTACTGAAATTTATTCAACTCTATTTTTCATATAAAAACAGCATAGTCCAGTTAAAATTAAATGGAAAGGAGACAGGAAATAGTTATAGTTAAATTAAAGTCTAAAAGACAAAAGCATTCCAGTTCTTCTGGTTTTCTTCAAAACTGTCTACAGACACTGCAAGCTTTTGTATTATTTTAACAGATTTCAGATCAGTCTGCAGACTGCGTTGATTCCTTTTATTCTTATGACAATTTCAGAAATAACAGCCATAGGAAAAAAAAAAAGTACTGTGTAGTCTAAAGTGCACATTGTGTGATACATGCCTTCAAAATATTTTTTGAATCTGAGATGGCAAAAGAGAAAAAAAAATAATTGATGAGTCCCATGAATGGTATGCATTTTTGTTGCCCGAATACTCATGAATATCTACAAATAACTACAATATGAGAATTATAAAAAGATCCAATCTGGAAAGCTCTAGGAAGTGTGTATCAACAATGGGAATTTTTTTTTTTTAATTTTTAATAGTTGGAGTTTGAAAAGAATTTATTTTGTGAACAGTGCAAATTGGATTAAAATAGCTTTGTAAAGACTTACACACACTACCTCTATTGTATATTTCTAAAGCTTTCTCCGCTGTACAATAAATAACTCTAACATAGCACCACTGAACATATGTAACACAAATTGTCATTACAGTTTTCCATATCTCTTCCAGAAACAGAATTACTGAAGCCAATTGCCTTTTAAACTCCTTTTATTCAATCAAGAATGTCAAGATAAATCTCTGCTTACCAGAGTAACATTAACATCAGACTTTTAAAACAAAATATACTGTGTATTTCAGAAACCATGAGAAAGAGACTAATCTCCTAAGGACTAGATTTCACTATGCCTCAGAAAGCAAAAACATAAAAAAAAAAAAAAACCAAAAAACCAAAAAAAAGTGCAAAACCAAGTTAGAAACCGAAGAATCTAATTTTAAAAGAAAAATAAATATAAGGCATCGTTTCCTAACCTTAAAAAGGAAATGACAGGCCTTAAACATTCTTTTAAGCCATAGAGATGCATTAAGTTTCTTTGAATAATCTGAACTATTTCTATGCTCTGCCAGCTCTGTAAAACATAAAGAAACAAAACAAAAGAAAGCTGTTGAACAGTACAGTCAGGAAGGTAAGAAAATTACACCAGTGATGCCTATGGGCTTCCTGACAAAGGAGGTTCTGCAGCACTGTCATAAGTACTGTTAGAAATGATCTAAAGAGATTTGGTAAACAGATTTTAAATAGACTTTACTATCTATAATTAGCATATAGGATTACACCATCACGGGCAATAATAGGCTAAACAGTGGATGATTTATACGGCTCTGTTTTTGTGCTTTCTTTTCCACTCATGGGAAGAGCGCAGAGACCAACCCAGCATGCTGGAAGTGAGCAGTTGCTGAGGGCTATTAGTGCAGAAGAGGAGACATTGAAGTACTCCCTATTGAGCAGAAATGGTGGGACATGACCATAAAAAATGCCAGCATTTGCTAATGGGAGGAAACGCAAGTGCTCACGTCAGCTCTTTGGTACTAGTTTGAATGTCTGCTGTTCAAATATGAAAACTCACTCGTCATATAAAAAATGAGAGTGTTTCTCATTTAGAGCAAGGGGTGAAGTTTATGCTGAGTCAAAGTATTGTATCCTACAGAGAAAATATATCCATGTATCATCTCTCCTCTCCCTCCTTCTCTCTCTTTCTGCACTTGCTTGTTAAAACAGTCTCCAGATTATAAAAAATATCTAAAATAAGAATATTTCCTTTCATTGAGATGGAAACATTTGAGTAAAAACTATAGCTGACTTTAATTATGTGCAGGCATTGAGATTTATCCCCTTTGTTATATTTATTGACTATATATATGTTGTTTCTTCTTCATAGCTGGATAAATGTATAAAAAGAACATCTAAGACACTCCTACAATTTATTATTGGCAGCTGACAATGGGTAGACAAATTTCAGTGCTGTATAGCTACAAACCCTATAAAAAGAAATAGTTCTCTGGGCTCTGGAACTTGTGAAATCAGAGAGAATAGGGACCTGGGTCTGGGTCTTATGCATGGCTGGATTAAAGATTTGGATTCAAATTTTTCTCTGAGTAGAGCATTTTTAGGAGTGTCTCTTTTACAGCTTCTTTGGAGTTTAATTATGTAGTATTCCAGGGTTCTTTTAGCATGTTCCTTCTTTTTCGTATCCACCTACCTTCTTGAAACTCCACCCAACTTAATTATTCTCTCTCCTTTCCTTTTTTTTTTTTTTTTTTTTTAAATCAGGCAGTGGAATTAAAAGCTGTTGGTTGAACACCAGTAAACCTTGTTGTGTTTCGCAATTTGGTATAATATATTAAGCCTTGTTAACCACTAGTTCCATTTTTTTCTTGGAACTAATGAGACAAAGAAAAATAAAATCATGGTATAAAACCGTGTTTTTGACGGGGTGTTTTCATTGACCCAGGTCCTTCCCCTCTCTTCATAAGAGGGAAGTATGGAAGACAAACTATGTATGAAAAAGTTCGTCAGGTATCAGTGATCAGGTTTAGTCTAACTATGTTCACACCGATTCAGCACTAAAAGTATATCATTAAGTCGGTTTGAAAAATGTCACATGAAAGATTTCACCTGCTGCATTCACTGTCCTCAGAACGGACACTGTCATCAGTGCAATAGATGTAAACAAGCAATGTTGCCTTTCTTAGCTGCAATAGTTCTATATTTGGTTAATTGGTTTTTTGAATATCTAGATGCAGGCAGTTTAGACACCAGCTCAACAATAGAAATAGTAGTGTTATAGTGCTGCTTTCAACCAAATTAGCCTAGCATTGATCTCTGAAGCCAAACTCATGCATTCACACAATACGGTTGCATGCCACAAGTGGCTGTCCCCACACTACATCTACACGTCTACTCTTTTCCTCCCCCTTATTTAAATCTATACATAAGGAAATATATTGCAGCTTTCAGATTTTTCAAGGTTATTTCAACCATATCTTTTGGTTCTCATATTCCAATCTGCCTTTAACAGTCACTCACTTTACTTCTATTATACACTGTATTTGAAAATTGTTCAGTCATCTGCCTATGTAGGACTCAAAAAGTTGATTACAGGATATAATGTTAAGGATATCACATATTTTGGGGGCTGAAAGAAACAACTAGTTCATTAAGATGAAATTATAATTTTAACCAAATGTTTTTTGATTAGCAAAACATTCTCAAACACTCATCCACATAAAAAAGGCATTACTATGTGGATCTTTGATGAACATGGTACCTGTGTTTCAAACCAACAGTACTAAAAATTCATCAGTTTATAAACATCAGAAAGAAAAATTTCCGATGACAGAAAATGTTGCATCAGGCATTGTGCATACTCTGAATATCTCCTGCAATCTCAATGGGACAGTTATGGCTGCCCATCCATGTTGTGTTCAGGGCCCCCAGGGTGCAGGGAACTGTGGTAAGAACACCACTTTGAGGAGACAGCAGCAACAAGGTGCTTAAGTACCACTTCTGCTGCCTTATCTCTGAATTGCTGTCTGACTTGTGCTTTCTTCTCTTCCCCTGATGATGCCTCTTTGCAACAGTGTTAATTTCTTCCAGGTTTTCATTGGGCTGCTTCAGCGCTGGTGCTGCCATTATCTCACAGCAGGGACAAGGGAGAGGGCATCAGTGCCCAGAGGGGTGGGAAGGAAGTATGAGACCACAGGGCAGGGCCAAAGAGGTAGGGACAGGGAGGGAAGAGGCAGATGATTATGGCTGTCTAAGGGTCACTGTGCTAAAGTATAAACTCCAGTTCAGTTAGGCATTACTCTAGGGAAATCCTGTGATTTACATTTTCCAGGAAGTCAAACTGTATGATTAGAATAGTCTCTTCTGAACTTCTTGTCAACAAATCTATCATTTTGTTTTTCTTAATTACACATAAAATAAATTGTCATTTATTTTCAAATACTTCATTAAGGTGCATTTTGTAGCTCTTGTAATCTTGTCAGCGAGGAACTGAGAAAAGCTGCGTAGAATACAGTCCAATTGAGCACCCTGTCAAAGTACAGGAGAAACACAGATGAAAGCTTACAGTGATATGTGACAGTATTTTCTTGGAAGCCACTTGAAAGTCACTTGAGAGTTTCTTAGTACTGTCACTAGTACACTATGGAAATTTCAGAGCCCTGAAACTTAGTGAAGTATGAGGAGTTCAAAGTACTAGCACATAGCTCATTCTTTCAACATTTGTAGCTGCAGAGCAAAGTTGAAAAAAATGCTTCTGTTTTCCTTTTTGATAGGGTTTCTTAGATCAATGCTAGGTTTGTTTTGATGTAAAATATTGTTTTCAGCATTTTGACAATTTCAAGAGCTAAATTCCTTTCACTTCAAGTTGGAGTTTGATTCAGAATGTGCTGTTTCCCTTAGGTTATGGACATCAAGCTGAGATATGAAAAAAGCTGTAAAGCCACAAATAATTGCAAATCATAAAAAATTCCATTAAAAATGTTGTAACAAAATATTTAATTTTCCCCACTGTCTTCCTCAAATAAATAATATGTTGAAAGCAAAAAGACAATTGTGAAATCTTTCTGTCACTATATTTGCATTTTTCACTGAAAACAACAGAAGGAACAAAAGTGTGGTAAACAGTGTCCTCTGACTGTACCCATAGCACTCATCAGAAAGAACCTACCCTTATATCTTGGGGAGTTTTTTATATGTCTTTCTTTTTGTGGAGGAGAAGTTTCACTCAAGTAAGTGGCATAACCTGATGACTTCACTCATGAGCACAAAAAGTCAGTCTGACACTTCTGTAAAAAAAGTAAATAATTACTTTGCCTGAGAAAGAAAAATCATTTCCAAGGCAAAAGCAGGATCTATGTATTGACATTTTCACATTGTTGAAATCTATAGTCTTCCAAGAAGTAGGCAAACAAGCTGTATTTAACCAGAATTGCCTGCTTACGTGAAGTTCTTAGCAAGACTGGGACCTAAAGGAGTAGCAATGCATACAGACAGACTTATTTTCATTTCATTTTAGTGACCTTTAATATTTGCACACCACTTTAGCAATGAAAAAATGGTCAGTCTAATTTCTACATCAAGTGTGTGTGCCCAATCTCATCAGTATTCTATCAGTACAGGCTTCATTCAGATGAGTGGTCAAGGGCTGGGTGCTGACTCCTAAAAAAGCACTGTAGGTGAGAGCCACCAAAGTGAACTGGGAAGGAAATCCAGCCCACATAATTTGGGGTTACAGAGCCAAGTCCAAAGACGACTCTAAACATGTCTCCAATTAGACATGCATACAAGTCTATGTTACATATCATGGGACTACAAACCTTGCCAAACATGCCAAGACCTCAGGAAAAAGGAAGATCAAGGCTCTTTACTGCTCCCTTAATAAATTCATGCTCTGCCTAACCTCTATTGTAATTTTTGTGGCCACAGTGGTCTCACAGGTGACAGTATATGTTTCTGAACTAGAAAAGCTGTTTTTACATACAGGGAAATATCACTTAGTCTTTGTGGAACCTTTCATATGAAATTTTGTAGGACAAAAATGTTAGCAAAGAGAAACACTGCTTTCTTTTCACTCTGTTTTAAACTGAGGGTCAATCTCTACAGCATAACTAAAATACCCCTTCTTAAAATTTATGCTCTTACCACATTTAACTTGGCTAGTGATTTGTCACTGTCTTAATAGAGAACAGTTTCTCTTAGGAGGGGTGGTTTGCAGCAAAATGTCTTTAAATGTATATACTTGTGTCTGTCTATATGTATGTAACAGCAGGTGTTTTATACCCCATGGAATGCTTTCCATTTTCACAGGAATCAGGAATGTAACTGTGAATAGCTTATGTTTGTTTATTTTTGTTTTGGAGAAATCGTAAGTGAAAGTGGGTTTTGTTCCTGTTTTGATGGCAATGACAAGTTTTTATTGTTTTTTATTTCACACAGATTGTTACATACTCTTACTTCATCGCACTCCCAAAATGCTCTTTTAAAATTATAGTGAATTGCATTTAGAGGTAGTTCCAGGTCTGAAACCCTCCCAAATAGAACCTCCCATCTATTCTTTAAAGAAATATTATTGAGGATACAGATTTGAAGTGTCTCTACCTGCATAAATGACTAGAACACAAAATATTAATGGAAAAAAAAACTTCCTATAGACATTATAATTAGAGGCATTTTTTAACAGTATAGATTATTTAATGGAAAAGTGCAAAAAGCGTAAAACTAGGTAGCCACATCATAACTAATATTCTCTTACAGAATGCAGCAGGAAAAAAAGCAGACATAACTGTGTCACTGAATAAGGATTGTGATAAAATAAATAACATTAAATGATTTTGTACATAATACTATGAAAACTTTTAGTTAACACTTGAAATAACATTTCTCTCTGACATTCCATGTGATAATTACTTTCCTCAAGTAAGCTATTATGTAAAAGAAAAAATAATTATTTTATCTTATTTCCTATTCTATGGTTACACAAGAAATAATCTTATATCCCCCACACATGTCAAAGCTATACCACTTTCCCTCCAGTTTCCACAACCCAAGCACAACTGTGGCTTTTAGAAGTGCATATCTTTGCCTATCTATATTATATGACTGAACATGGAATAGAATTAAAACATATGAGAAAATCTAAGAAGTTAAAAACCCCAAAATTCCAGCAAGGAAAACTAGTGTCATTTGTCATTATGCAGTCCATAACAGTCATGTTTTTTATATGACTTTTTGATATGCATAAACTACGAATCTTTCCTGTCCTAAAATACTGAAATGCTTAAGGCCTACCCTGAACTTTTCAACTCCTGTGCATGTCTCTTTGATGAGGCTGTGTGTCTGCTGCTGAGCTTCAGCAAGAGCATTTCTGCCCGCCCTTCCAGCCTTCAGATGGCTTAGGCACATCTGACTGGGAAATGCTTCGAACCAGTGTTTTTTACAAATGAATTTTTTTGATCACCAGCCGTTTCTCCCTGCAAATCCTGCTTCATCCACAGCTCATAGAAATTATTCACTAACGCTCACACACACACATACACAAACCTTTGGGCTTTCTAAGAGAAACAGCAGGATCTCAGGATCTTTTATTTTCACAGATTTGAGCTGTAAAAAAAACCCTGAATTTAAAAAACCAACAACTGGAACTCCCTCTCCAGAAAAAATCCAAACTAGACAGAATGGATAGATTTTGGTAGTGGCAAGCAAATTATAAATTTCCCAAATGATAGCTATGTCTATGAAGACAAGTAACAAGCCCAGATGACATAAAAACAGAGGACCTCACCTGTATAGGTTGCAATTACCAATACTAGCATATTCACATCTCTCTTGGTACTCAGCACTTAGAAAATCTGTTCAATGCTGTTAACTAAATCTTTCTTCACATGACTACCTTTAGAAAAATCCTGTAATCTGTCATATGAATCAAATATATTTTTGGTCATGTTAGAGTAAATCCATGGATTTAATAAAAAATTAAATCTTTCCTTTACATTATTTAAAATGTTTTCGTAATACTATATGCAAAAAAGTATTTCTGCCAACTCTTTCCTTGTTAATTTAGGAATTATCTGGAAATATTGTTATTAATGTAAGCCTTTCTTACATAACTAATCCTTACAGAAGGAAACTTGCAATGTAAATAACTATCACTATAACCAATATGAGAAAAAGTTCCATATAATGAAATCCATTGCAGTAATATAAACCTGATCTAGGAAAAACACATGTGGTTGTATTCAAATAAATAGCCTCATTGCCTGCAAATTTATATAGTATATATTGTGGTATTCAATTTTATATAAATACTAACAATTTGAGCAATATATTTGCAATTTCTGAACACTAAAAACTATTTTGTCAAGAAAAAAAATAAGAATAATGCATTAAGATGTGGCATGATACTATAAAAGCTGAAATCCACTGTAAATATATGGGATATATTATAGACAAAGAGGCAGAGCATGGGTTTTCAAAACAGTAACAGCACAAGCACAGGCAAAAGCAGTTGTGGTTTATTCTTCACTGAACTCACAAACAGGCAGAGTTTCACACTTAACCACTGCATACCACACCGCCCCATGCTTCCATTAAGATATTTAATTTCGGGGACATTTCATAAAAGCAGATGGTAAATCAAGGAGTATTTCATGACAATGGTTTGCAAGTAAGTGGTGGTCTCTAGTCTTCCAGGTGGCCCACACAACTACTTCTGTCACAACAGCGCAGCATCTGTCATTCGGCAAGCAGTGAGTGACACTTGCTGTTTGTTGTAGCCTGGGACTGGTTTAGAGTTTTCAGCATATTTTCTAGCCCTCTGCAGTAAAACAAAACAAAGCAAAACAAAAAAGCACATTTCTGTACAGCTTCTCCATATAGTTTTTGAGTAAATCTAACAATGAACAAACTTGCTAACATGCTAAATAAGAAAGCTGAAATAAAGGGTATAGCAAAACTCTGAGCTGCACCATGAGCTGAAGAGATTAGAAATGGGAAAACCGAAGAGAATAGGATTCTTTTATTTTTCAGCTAATTATAGAATGTAAGTTTAGAGTTTGAAAGTTTTAATTCCTGGATCTATAAAAGATCGCTCCACCTAGAAAGTAAATAGTAACAATGTATTACAAGAAAACCCCAAAGTCCATGTAAACTTAAATTAAATTACTGCTCTGGTATTATAGTATGACTGTTTTCATCTTCTTTTTCTTGAGATTGACTGTCTTACTTTTAAGCAATCCGCACTGCAGATATCACAGGAAAAATGTGGAATTGGCACTGTGAGAGGTTAAAAAACCCTAGGGTTTTAGGATGAAAATATATATTTTCTCTTCTATAGGAATGCCCAAAAAGAATGTATAACTTAATTTTCAAAGAGAAAACAAAACAAAACAAAAAAAAAAAACAAGAAAGAAAAGGAATAAGAAAGGATAATTTGAGAGCATGTTGTCATTCCCAACTAAACTAAACTGATTCGGCTTCCTATTACAAAGATCTGCGTATGTAGTTTAATTGGTCTTTTATGAGTACTTGCACAAGATTAGTCACAACCTTTGAAATCATTAAGCTGTTCCACCCCTTTCTTTTTTTCTTTTCCTGAGTTTTTTTTCTCTGCTTATTCTTTTTAGACCAGAACAAGAAAGTGCAGAGAATACATTAATCAAAACAAAAAAAATCAATTTGGAAACAGAATAAAATTTATAGTGAAAAAATGCACAGACATACCTCTGCTAATTTTTGTTGTCTGTCTCTCCTCTTCATACTCTTTTTTGTTTGTTTGTTTTTATTTTTTATTAGCAGCTCTACACTTTTCCTGGAAATGCACATAATTCTGTTTATAGCAGGAGAACATTTTAATATCACTTCATTAAGCATAAAAGAGTGCATTTTTAAATCATGTCTCTGTTTATGATCTAATTACATTCCCTATTACATTAAATGGAGGCTGCTAATGTATAATATCCAACTTTGTTCCCCATGGTTTCTGACAAACAAAATCACTACTGTATTCACATTAAAAATAAATCAAACACATTATTTTCAGTGTTGTAACATTGTGAATTGCCATAGTCCCCTGGTGGTCTTTGTATATCAATGTTAACAATATAACATTCAAATAATAAAGCAAAAGGAAGACATGTAAAGGGTATTTTGTAGCGCAGGACAATGTTTTACCCAACTTCTTTACATACTTTCTTCATCATTGTTAAGCATTAAGTTCACTAAAGGTCTCTGGGTGATAGGGTAAACTCATGAAAACAGTTACATAAATACTCTAAAACGTGATAATGCACCTATATAATTCTAACCTTTTTAATACCAGCAGGGCTGATATTGTGCCTAGTAGAAACACTGTATATTTCCTACATTGTATTTTCTTAAAACTGTATATTCATGATGATAATTCTTTTAATACCAACACATCTGAGAATTTTGTGCAAATTAACTTCCTTAAAACAGGCAGAATATTAATTACCTACTCATTTTCTTGAGATATAGAAGAACATCCACAAATGAAGCTGAATGTTTATCTTTAAATTAATAAAGGCTTAAAAAATCCAAAGTCTATGCAAGCTTCCGCAGTAGCCTCCATCAAAGAAAAACCTACACACTGTTTTACCGTAAATGTTTTCAAGGCAAAAATATGTTCTGGTTAATTGGATTTCCCTTTGTATTAAAGTATTTAAAAACCTTTCTTCTATGCAACATTTAGTATTATTTCCTGTACAAACATCCAGTCCTTGTCATTCAGCATAAAGTACAGCATAAAGATGAACATTGTTCTGGTATAACTTTCATTTACCTTTCGACTACAAAATTCTGATGTTCAGCTTTTGAAAGTGTAATGATTATTTACTTTTACCCAAGCAACTGGAAGAACAGACAGATTTTATGAAGCTAAGAGACAATTTGAAGCATGAAATTATTAGTCCAGTGGCTTTGTTATCTTGTTCTCCCTCTTGTGGCCTCATACAGTAAGAGCATACAAGATAATGCTTTACCATACAGCTCCGTTGTTACTCCTGTAATAACTTGGGGGAAAACCAAGACTTTGGGGGAAGGTGCCATAGGATCAAGCCATTGTCCCAGTGTTGGAGGCAGGTCTGCGTGTCGTGGTCCCTTCTGCCCTAGAGGGACATGGGACAATGGTGACAGTGAGGCTGGGAGCAATGCCTTCTTTGAGATACTTGCCCGTGCTGAGCTGTATATGCAAAAAATTTCCCACAAAACCTTTCCCACAAAATTAAGACCCATACTTTTCAACTCAGGGCAGTAGATGTTTCCAGACTAAGGGCTTCACAACTGGCTTTGCTATATCCACCAAGGCCTAAAGATCATTGAGGTAATTTCAAGGCCAAGTTGCCCACTTTGGTTGCACAAACCAATTCTTTTCTGTGATTCTTTTCTGTGCTCTGAATAGAAAAGTAAACAGCATTAAAGTGCTTCTTTTCAGCCATATGAAATAAGCATATTAATATTCAGACTTTAAGGCTGCAAATTGGTGGCTATAAATATTGTACTACATTCAAAGTTCTGTATATGCCATCTGGTGACCACGTGATTAGTGTATCTATGGGGCAAAAGAAGAAGGGGGGGATCTTGTCATGCCCTTATTTATTTTCTGTGCTCAACTATGCACTCACTTTAAACCTAGCCATATGCTAGAGCATCTGTTATAGGTGGATTTTTTTTTGCAAATTTTCTTTTTTAACATTGAGTCAATCTTGGCCTTTACAAGCCTACACTCTGAACAGTGCTTCAGAATGACATTTACTGCAGACCAAATTATTATTAATATTAGGAGTTACAGTTTTTAGTTTGATCAAACAGCAAAATTCTGATTTGGAAATAAATTAGTACCTTAAGATTTATAGTACTAAAACAGCCAAATCATCCTTTTTTGCTTACATCTGCCAAAGAAGATATGACTAATTTAAGCTCCATTTGAGTGCATATTCCTAAACGGAGGCTTCCAAGCTGATTTGTATTTTCTTCAGTGTGTTTGTGTAAAAACAAGCCTTCTTTGCCTTAATAGAAAGAGATGCCATGCAGCAGTTGTAAATGTGAATAGCAATTTTTTTGCTTTATTGGCCCAGTGTTCATATATGCATAATCATCATTTAGTTTACAGAATACTGCTCAAGGCAGTCGTGTGCAAGTAGTATGCCAGTATGCCGTTGGGAATGAAACCAAGAATACAACGGGGTTTGTGACTTTTCATCATGCCTTATAAAGAGAAGGATAAGCTAAAATTGTCTCTGTAAAAATAATAAAAGTATCCTAAAAATACCCTCATTTTTAGTCATACTTTCTGTTAAAAAAAAAAAAAAAAAGAAAAAGAAAAGAGAGAGTTATTTCTGCAGTATATCCTTCCTTAAAATATCCAGTGAAGTCAGCAGGAACTTCATTTATTGATATTGCAGGAGCAGCTCCCAGTTTCAGTGCTCCAACTTTTTAAAGAGCATTTCTATTCTTTTGCTAGCTGAACTAGTGTAAACTGTAACATCAGGCTATAAAGACGACTGCAGAAGCTTTGAAAGTGTCCTATTTTGGAGTATATAAATCACTTTTAAATATGATAATGTCTTACTCCTGCTACTTCTCTCTAGCCAAAACAGTTTATATTGGAACACATTATTTCCTTTTGCACAACTCAGTAGGGCAATGCTGTCTTACTGAACTTTTCCCCTCTTCCAGAACCCCAGAATTATCCAGACTGACACATCCATGTCACTGTCACTGTGTTATCCTACTTTCCAGCATTAATTTCATGCACCAGATCCCATGATGAACCTGGGCTGTGCCACTTCTCAATATTTATGCTAGGTCAAGGTGGCAGAATTTAATCTTGCAAAGCTAGCTCAAAAAGGGCATACCAGCTGCTATGTCTTCGTAAATCAGATAACAGCAATAGATCTAAAGAGGGAATGAGACAGAAGTAAGTGAGATTATTGCATCTGTTTAAATCCTGTGTCCCTTACAACCATTTTGAAAGCACATTTTTATTATCGACAGAACAAAAATAATGTTAAAACATAATTAAAAACAGCCTAGAATGTCATTTAACGGTTTCTTTTTTTCTAATTGTGGTTTTAAAAAAAAAGAATTGTTGTCAGAGTCCTATGAGCAGCTGGTAAGAAGTTCAAATGCAGGTCAGCATGCAGACTAACTGAGCTAAGATTTCTGCATCTTTAGCCTAAATTAAAAGAACATTAAAAATCAATGTACTGTGATGTGAAATGGCAGTTCTGAGCCTAATACACAAACAATGTGTAGAAATGAGGACAGGGTGTTGTCTTACACCACTGATGCATTCTGAAAGCACTGACAAAAGCTTGGGAAAATGAAAATAAGACAAGATGTCTCAGGGGTTTTTTTTTGTTTTTTTTTGGTTGGGTGTTGTGGTTCTTTTTAATTTAAAGAAATAGAATAGAGATATTGTATGAGGATTGTAGAATGCCCTTATTCTGAACTGTTCACATGAAATATGAAATTTTACTTATTTTCAAAGGGCATCTAGCCTGGTAACTACTGTACTTCATAAAAATCTAGGTAAGAACAATCATTCCTAGGAATAACAGATCCTGGTTATGAATTATTATTGTTCTGGCTGCTCCTTATACATGGCACCATGAATTGTATTACTACCTCGGTGGTTTCTACAGTGTGCTGAGTTGGACATGGCCTGGAAGAGGTAGTTACTGCCCTAACTTCTACCACCTGTTGGCATCCTTAAATATATCAGCTTTGACACAATTTCCTAGATATTTCTAATGAAGCAGGCAAAAAGGGATAACATTATGAGAAGAGAAATTCTGCGTTATCTAGAAAAAGAATTCTCATGATCTGGTAGGACTACTTTTCTTAACAAGAAATGAGAACCTGGGGATTTGTGATGTTGTGCATTTGTGTCTTAAACCTGTTCCAGAGCTGACCTAGAAAGGAAAAAAAGAAATGGTAGCTGTAGTGCAAGATAGGAATCAATTCAAAACAGGAATTAACTATTAATAAGTTTCCATTCCCATTATTATTTGAGCAAGCATCTGCTTCCATCTGAAATAGAAATAAAAACCAAAATGTTTACATTGTAAGTGATACTGCTATGTGTCTTTATATCTATAGCTTGACTAAAGTGTCTTTAGTCAGGGGACCCATCAGCAGGAACATACCATGGAAACACAAAGTTTTCCATATTTCATTGTGTTTTCTTGCTCAAGGAGTTGATTTCCATTTTTGGTTTCCTAACTGAATACCAAAGAATGGCCTCTCAAATGTTCTTTCTGAAAGGTCAAATCCCACTATTTCCAGTTTGAAATTCTTCAGTTAAAATCAATCAAAAAAAATATACTTGAAAAATTCACTTTTGCTAATATTTCCTTCAGGGAACAAGTAAAATATCTCTGTGTTATAGGCAACTCCACCAAAAGTATGAAAGCATTCATGGCAATCCTAATAGACAGCTGAATGAGTGTCTATGATAGGCTATAGAGCAGTAGCAGTTAGTCCAAACTGAACATTTTTCAGCTTGGAGAGGAACACTCAGAACAGTTTCTCCATTCTACCAGTCTTTTACACAGCTAAGCAATGATGGGTCCGTGAGCATTCTGGCAGATGAACAACAAAGGTTGAAGCTAGGAAACAGACAACTCCTAACAAGAGAAAGGACAGATTTTTCTTGAAACAGTTCTGCGTTATTTTCAACAGGAAAGGTAGTTTTTTGGCACGGTGCTGATATTTCAATACAAGCTATAAAATCTACATTTAAATAATGTTAAAATTGATCACCAATGAATTATATTTAAAAATATGCCAGAGCTGACAGTCTTTCATTGGCACCAGACTTCTTTTCCTTGACTTGTAATCACTAGTAATATACACCACCCTTGAAAACAATGGGTTGCAATAAGGCAGCAAGAATTTCTGAGCATGATAATCAACATTAAATATAAACCAATGTGTTGAATGAACTAGAGAGAAAGTAAGACTTGAAGCCAAGGAACCTAACAGTCTAAATCACACAACTTTTGCAGCCAATGGTTTTAGGTTGCTAGGTAATTAAGGTGGCTGAATTTTGGTTCATCTCTGGATTTAAAATGCCTACTTCACTAGGCATGCATGATGGTACACATAGTTATTTTCTACACACAGGAATCATCTGAGACTTCTGGTCCTAAAAGTGCCAAGAATTATCACCAAATTTCTAAGATGTCTTGGACTTTAGCTATCTATACATTTAACTATATTACTTTCTTTACTGGAAGTAGAAATGATGAGGTTTAGACAGTGTTAGGAAGTCATAGCTGGAAAGATTATCAGAAACTGGTACCATCTCTACCTTTGTAGCATATTTACATATAAGATGATTATGAAACCTCGCATTTACCTAGTTGATCTTACGTACCTAAGATACTAAAATGAAATAAATATCCTCATAATTATTTATTTGTGATGCTTTAAAAATATTTTTAGTGTCATTCTAATTACAAAATTAATTGTGTGGCATATGTCTTGATTCTCATGAAGAATTAATTTATTAGTTTGTTTTCAGCTTGAAAAATTTGGGGGTTAATTGTATAGGCAAATGTACAAGGCAAAATACTGTTTGCATAGCCAAGCTGAAAATGAAGAAAGGAATGGGAAAAAAACGTGCCAGACAAAAGAGCCATCTGGCTGATGGTCAAAATGGCTCAAGACAGCTCCTGCACGCAAGGCAGACAACTGCTCATTTAAAAGCCCTACCAGAATCCTCTGTATGGACCTTGGCAAGCATGTGCATTATCATAGAAACAAAGTAGGGGTCAAATCATTCCTTCAAGATAGACTTCATGAGTATGGCACTACCATAGGACATTCAGCCTGTAATAGGTCTTTTTCCTTGTTTTGCTGCCTTAGTTTATTAGCTGAGAGGAGATGCAAATCCTGTTTCCCATGGTATTTTCCACGGCATTCCCAATACATCTGTAAATGCACATTAGGATTTTATTTCCATCTTAATTTTGCCTTTGTAAAATGTTGCAACTTTTTTTTCCCTTTATTTTTCCATTTGACACTTTATGTTCTTAAGGTACATACAGTTCATAGCTATATATTGTTATGTTTCACTAACAAAGGGATGCCAGTTCCCTAAGTGTGGAGACCTCCAGAAATTCTGTCAAAGTACCCTTTCATACCAACCAGCTGCACAGAAGAAGGTTAACATCACAGCAGCAGAAGTGATAGAGGGCTTTAGAGGTCAAAGCAGGGACAGAAGCTGGCTCTTGAAACCCACAGAGTTGTATCAGCGTAGCTCTGCATCTGGGCTAATCAGGGGAGAGAGAGTAAATGACGGAAGTTTGGCGAGGAGAGCACAGTGGCGTAACCTATGACTCAATTTACTTCATCCTCATACATAGTCATGACAATGGAGAAGTTGCAGACCTCAGAAGCAGAAAGCAGTGACATACTGCTGCTGGGGACAGCAGAAAGCAAAGAACATTGCATCAAAGCTGGTTTTCAACTCCACTCTCAGAAAGAAGCACTTCAGCTGGTAAAAGTCTGGGCTCAGCATCTTTTTCTGTAAGACAGCAGGAGTTGATTCTTCTTCACAGCATCTCCTTGTGTGTTGTCATTTATTCCCACACAAAATTGACATAAAACATCAACAGTCGCTTTTGTCATCACCCTGCAGAAATGTATATTACCTCCAACACCATCACACCAGGGAAAGGGCTGACACAGTATGAGGAATAGACCCTGCTATCAAATGGCAAGGTCCCCCCCTACTATGAAACTGAAGGAACGACCCTGATCAGCCACCTCCTGAATCCAGTCAACCTTGCTCATCTCCCAAGAGCTGACAGGCTTCTAGCGTACAGTAGCATATGCTGCAGAGGCCTCAGAGGATCACTTAAGCTTTTAGAGGGGAAAAAGCCCCTATCAAATATCAGGTATTATATTACATCCTGGCAAATTCTGTGCAGTGAAAGTGCTGATCATCATTTGGAACAGCAATGGGACCAGAAGGAGGGCTACCTTTAGAAATGGGGAACCATGAGTTGCTCACCAGCTTAAGCTGAACTGGCATGAAGGTAACATGAAAACCTGGGGTAAATACAATAAAATAGAAAATGTATTTTTCCACAGTGTAGCTAACACTGTCTCCAATTTTCTTGCCATTCCCACAGCCAAGATACTTTTGTGAAGCTGCTGATTAAGCCATAGTTTTAAAATGAGAACAAGGAAAAAAATGCTGGTTCTCCTTCTTACTTGTGCACTGAAGCATTGACTGTGGAGGGCCCTAAGACTGGTTTCAGTGAAATCAAAAGACACCTGTCTGTGCCTCACTCTCCTGGAGCTAGGAGAGGAAGCTGGCTTTTAACACAGTAGTTCCCAGGGTAAAAGAGAAAAATAATTTGCAGTATTAGATCATGGCTTGCCTTGGTTTTGTGCCAGCAAGAAAAAAGCTTTCATTGGTGCTGAGGTCCTGGAGATGCTAAAAGTGAGCAAGCCACAGCGAACAATTCAGAGACATCTTTATGGAACTAACAGAGAGCACAGCTTTCATAAAACACAGACCATTTTAGCTTCAGACACTGATAATTCAAAGGGAATGCCTTTTAATTGTGTTATTCTATCAACATGAGGACAAACAAGGTTAAATGGTGATGGATGCTGAATTAACAAGCTATTTCCTTACAGCATTTTTGTGCTGGGAAAAAAATGCATTTATTCTTTAGCGTCATACAGGGAAACTTTCTTCCTACTTTTCACTGTCAGGCTCTTCCTATTGATTTTATCATAATTCAAATACATTGCAAAATGTTCCTGAGCACAAAAGCAGAGGACTAATCCTTACTCTCTTTTATTACACTAGAGAGCCACTAAATAGGAAAGGATTTTGATTTAGATTCCTGCATTAAAATTAAATCACACATCCTAAGGAAAAATGATCCATAATAATGAAAGTCACACACACGGGGATTGAAAGTGTTATTGAATAATGAAGAAAACTATAGTAGCAATGAATGTGAGAGACCACTGTGCTTTAATGAAGAGATATTTCCGAAACAAATGTCTCCCTTCAGTGTTTTCTATTGATGGTCTGAATTATTATCAAACAAATTATGTGAAATATGAATATTACAAAGTGCAAATGAATTGCTTATAGCTTTACTTACTTACTTTGATTTGGGTTGCAACATTTTATGTCTCTGCTGTAGGAGAGAATTACATGTAGTCGGGTGATTTTTAGCACATCATGCAGGTGAGGATGAACACACTGAGCCTCCAGTGCCCAAGGCTGCAAACGTACTTCCATTTTGTAAACTCTTGCACAGTGACACTTGCCATTGGATGGTGCGATTATATGCAGTTCCAGTACTGACATCTTTATTTTGCTTTACTGACTTTATAGATTAAAATGTTCTTCCCAGTAGTAAATTACTAATCTCTCTGTGTTCTTATTATGTCTGATTTTACATTTTAACCACTATAATTTCAACTTGATCAAATACATTTTAAAGTTAATCTTGGTGCTAATTCATTTTCAGCACAAAGCCTTAGACTTGCAGTGTGGGAGGTAGATTTCCTGGAGAAAAAACATAGGACCTAGCAGCATCAGAATTTCCTATTTGTCTTGCCACCAACAGTGAATAAATGATGAGTACATGGAGCAGGGTCATGCCACATTTGCCAGAGGTGTGATTGAGCACTTCATTCTTAACTTACATTGTTCTGTGGCCTTTCAGTATTTCTAACAAAATTATAAATATCATAGCATTGATCCAGCTCTATTGTTTCTTCTGAAAGAAGCCTGGTATCTCTGTGCACCCCCAAAATCCACAAATAAACTTTCCTCTCACTTCACCATATGAGAACAATTCACATGGAAAGTAAATTAGCAGAAGCACATACAAGCCACAAACCAAGATTTTATTCTGAAAGCCTAGGTGAAACTATCACTATGATATGAAATCACTACAGAATTTGTTTTGCAGCTCATATGAGTTTTACCTGAGAAAGGTAAAGACTCGAGGGCAGATGGGGTGGGGGAGGGAGGGGAGTGCAGGGTGGGTAGTTTCAGTTTATAACCCTGAAACAGAGAGGAAAAAAGCACTTTCAGTTCTACAGCAATTACTGCCACCCAGGCTTCAAAATTGTTCCAGAATCCTATGTTTCTTAGGTTTGTTTTGTCTTTGTGTGCAACAGAGAACAAAAGTTGCTTTTCTTAAGGAAAATTATATCTAAGAAAGAGACAGTATCACACTCTACAGTAGTCAAATAATAGGAGATGCAACTGCTTAACTTGGGGGTTTGGACACTCAACTGAAATGAAACATGAATCCTGCTTCCAAAATTACCATTTGGGGGGGAGACTAACTATTATTACTTTATTTTTTTTTTTCAATGACAGCTTAATGTTAAATACATAAATAAATCTTGGCACAAAAAAGAAAAATTAAGGACTCTTCTGTTTCCCCAGTAGTCTAACCCCATGATCCCTTTTGCATGCTGCTCTGAGTGCAAATGCTATCCATTCTTTGCTGTTCTCTAGGACAACTCTAAAACTACAAAAGAAGGTGGGATACAGCCCTTCTAGAAAATATGCATGCTATAGTTTTTTCACAGCTGAAACCTCCTCTTATGGAAGGGCAGAATTCCAGTTAATCCATGGAGAAAAATTAATGCTGTTTTCCCAATTCTTAGTGAGTGCTCTATTATCATCTCAATAAAGATCTATGGCTATAATAGTGTTTAATTCAGGATGGATATATATATTAGTTATGCTCAAGAAATGTCTATGTGATTGAACCCTAGGGAACTTAAATATCTCTTCCCTTCCTTTTTGATCATAAAGAGACTTAGGCAAGAGCAGTGAATCTATTGAGATTCAGACTCAGAGGTGCAGCAAGCAGAGGTACTTGCTGTACGGAAACATTTTGAACCTCATTTTCATCTTGTTTGAAGCACAGAAGTATTACTTTCTGTTCATCTGTCAGTGGGTTCACCTTCCTTTGTGAAGGAAATTTCAGGGTTCAAAATCAGAGGTGCTTTCAAAATATTTTCTGCTATTTTTTTTTTTACGTCTCAGGTTATATAGCAATACCATAGCAATTTAGGGAGAAGTTTTCATCTTGGAGTCACTATTCCATAAATAACTACTATGGGCATTATTGTTCAATTTCCTTGTCACCATTCATAACACACAAAAGAGGTGTTTGGCCAGGTATGCTGCTGCTCTGCCCTACAAAGATAGCACAAGCTGAAATTGAATAGACAGGAAATGACACATCAGAAACATAAGTGAGAAATAATGTATAATTCATGCTTAAGCCCTGAATATTTACTTTTGGATACTGAAGTTTACCCATGTCAGTAGTAGCGAGCACACCTTGTTACCTCTGTTATGTCACTCGCCAGAAATGTTAAGTTCACAAACGTATGAGATTTTAGATGTAGACCTTACTTATTTCAACAGAACAGATGGGTACGTTTGCTATTCAATGAACATACTAAGAACTCTTTTCACACCTCTAACAGTCACAGCTTTGCACACCCATGTGCTGTACATCTGCGGATTATTGGCAGTGCATTTTGCTGCACAGTAGGAGTATCTCAGGTTTAAAAATTTCCCTCTGTCTGTTCCTTCCATGTGATTCTTTTTTAAATGTCTGTCTTCTCCCTTTGTGCATCTGTTCACAGCTTTGACCACAAGAAGAGACTTGCAACCTTTGCAAAAAAATTCAAGTCTGGCAGCCTTCATGTGAGAGTGTAAGAGGTGCTGTATATGGGGCAGGGAGCAAAATGCTGCTTTTATTTCTTTACCTTTTTTGTTTTTATTTATTTGTTAATTTGTTCTCCTGAAAAGAATCACAGAGGACAAAGGACAAAGCTATACATTTTTTTTAATTGTAGGGTAGAGGAAATAAATATAGATAATGGAGGGATGTATAAAACAAAGAAACAATGGGGTTAGTTTCCAGTACTGCTAGTTAGCCCAAATGTGATGTTATACTGATGTGCCTAGATTTCTTCCTGTTTTGGAGCTGTTTTATTCAGCTATGACCCCTGTATCCTTATATAGTATTTCACTGAGATGTCCACAAAGCTTGTAAGGACCGTCAGACTGCATGTGGAACCACATTACGGTATTACCTCCTTTTGTTGTGTCTCAATTTCCCTCACTTCTAGGCATAGACATTACTTCTCATTCAGGAGCAATTAACAAATGTTTACTCCCATATTAGGACATCAGTACATCAATAACCTAGTCTTTCTTCTTCATTTTCACTTTTCAGTCCTCCCAGCCAACTTTTTTTCTTCTTTTCTTTTGTTGTTTTTTTTTTTTGTTCGTTTTTGGCTGGCACAAATAAATGCCACTGCACTATTTACATAAGTATCAAATGATCAAGACTTTCCTCATAAGCCCATAAACTTTTCTTTGTTTCCCTTTGAAAGTGGGAGGCATTTCTACCATATGCACCTCCCTCAGCTCTAATTGTTAATTCTTTGGAATAATTAATAATGGCAGACCAGATGAGTACATCTTCCATGCTTCAATATCCAACAGTAGAAATGTGCTCTTTCCTGACTACTAAGACACTATGTATGTCTCATTTTAAACCCCTCTGCACGCTGACCCTTGAATTTTAATACAAATATGTTAATTACTTTCTACAGTGGACTAATTCCTACAGACTATTACTGGCTACTGGATGAGACAAGTTGTAATTACTAACAATGCTATGGTAATGAATCTGGCATGTTAAAATCATCCTTAAGAGATACTACAGCACTGCTTTACTGTACTTTACTGTCCTCAACAGAAAACAACAGATGACAATTATTTGATATTTTCACAATTATTTGATGTTTCACCAGACAAGGTTGGAAGACCAGACCAAGTACAATCTGAAGCTGTTCCACCATTTTTTTAGTAAACTGATACCTGCCCAGTAAAAGGGGAAGGGGAAAATACACTAAAGGATTGCTATTCTTTTCTCAGAGTTCTATTCACACCTTTCACTCACACAGATATGTTTAAAGAAAGATAGGTAGGTACAAACAGACAGACAAACAGATAAGAACAAGGAGTTACAGAATAAGAGCTACAGTGCAGTACAAGCACTTTACACTGCCCAAAAGCTATAAAGAAATTTTCACAGTGCTCCAGAATGTACAGTCAGTTATGCTACTGTCCCCACAACCTGAACTTCATGCAAGTTAGAGAGCAATTAGGCCAGTGATAGCTGTAAGATCAACCAGACTTCATATAATAACTTTTTTTTTCTAAAAACCCCAATATATTTTACATAGTAAATCAAAATACATTATCAAATGCCATATAGGTGTCCTTTATAGGTTAAATATATGCATATATCAATATATACATTAATACTGTTATAAATTCCTCTGAAGGGACTGTGCATATGTTCAGCTGCAAAAGCAAAAGTTTTCAAGACAGAGTTAATAAAGTCTATACAAGGTAATATCACTTGTGAGCATTTATCTTCTTCTCAAAGTTCCTCATGAAAATACAGATGAACAATAATTGTGAATTTTGATTTTGCTGATCATCAAAGTAGAAACATGGGAAGTATCATCAGATCCGAATAAGACGGAATCACAGAATATTCATGGTTGGAAGGGACCTTTGAGATCATCAAGTCCAACCACAAAAAAAAATAACAACCCCAAAAAAACAAACAAAAAAACCCCAACAACCACCTGCAACCCACACACACACACCACACACACTCACAGACAGACGCAAACCAACAATCTCGAGCATTACAGCATGCCCTAAAGTGCCACATCTACACGTTTCTTAAATACCTCCAGGGATGATGACTCCACCACCTCCCTGGGCAGGCTGTTCCAGTGCCTGACCACTCTCTCAGTAAAGTAATTCCGCCTAATGTCTAATCTAAGCCTCTCTTGCTGCAACTTTAGACCATTTCCTCTGGTCCTGTCATTATTCACTTGGGAGAAGAGGCCAACACCCACCTCTCTACAGTCTCCTTTCAGGTAGTTGTAGAGGGCAATGAGGTCCCCCCTCAGTCTCCTCTTCTCTAAACTAAACATGCCTTTCCTCATGCCTCTCCTCATATGACTTCTTCTCTAGACCCCTCACCAGCTTGGTGGCTCTTCTCTGCACACACTCCAGCAGCTCAATGTCCTTCCTGTAGCGAGGGGCCCAGAACTGAACACAATACTTGAGGTGAGGCCTCACCAGTGTTGATTATCTTTACAAAAATCATCTCTCTGTGGTGGTTACTTCATATAATAAAAGATCCAATTACTATAGAAGTATGAGTTTTTTATGAAAATACATAAGAAAAGGTAAGATAAACCAAATAAGGAGGAAAAAATATCTAAAATCCACCTTTGGGGACTTTTTTTTTGCTAATTGGACATCATAGTCTTCAATATGACTTCAGACTTATTTTGTGTATAATTGATGAAATTGACAAGGGAGCTAGATTACAGTTGGAGTCAGTAGTCAAGTTAATAAACTTTCCTATGGTGATCCATGCAATCATTAAATGTACGCTGATGAAAATGCTTAGCTACAATGATATGTCACTTATAGACGAAGTAAATTAAGTTAACTTCAGAATATATTGCATTAGACCTCAAAAAAGAGTCATTAAGATACTTCTGGCCTTTGAATTAGGAGATGAAATTAACAGAAGGATGAGAAGTTGCCAAATTGTACTATCAAAACTTTAAATCTATCAAACATCATAATCCTGTATTTAATTAAAAATAATAATTAGTAGTCATTGACCAAAGATTTAGTGCATCAAGCAGGTATTCAAAATGTTATTTATGTAATAAGTGAGAATTTCACGACCCTTTTAAGTATTTTTTACATATATTATTTATTGATTTAAAGAAGGGGACATTAGAGAGGGAGTAAGATGCAATAAGTTTAGATTTGAAACACCAAGAAAATAATATATGTGAAAGCTTTTTCACTGACATGATTAAATCATTTGGTCATTCCAACAAGATTAAAATTATTCTACAATCCTCATTCATGCTGTGAATAGCATTCACTCAGGCAGTTCTATTAATTCAGTGATACTTCTTCAGCGTTAAGTACCAGCATGGATTGCAGATTCGAGCCTTAAATGAAAATCTGAAGTGAGTTGTCATTCATTCATTCATTCATTCATTTGAAATACAACCCAGTGCACTGTACACTCTGTTGTTAAATTGAATTTGGTCTTGATAGACTACAGTTTTTAATATGTCAGGGTTTCTGTGTTGGGATTTTTTTTTGGGGGGGGGGGTGGGGAGAGACAGGTAACTGTGTGGATGACATAATAAAAAAAAGAAATTATTCAGGCAGTTCAACATACACTTTTCTGGTCATTGCTTCCTTTTAAACTGTCTGTTCCTCTGTTCCTCTGTTCAACTAAAATGTAGACTCACGCTTTGAGTTCAAATGTGTTAAGGGCTTTAATGTACTTCACTCAAGTAGAAGGAAATTATTATCTCTGTTGCAAGGTCAGACACATGTAAGCCTTGGGCCACAGAAAGATTTAGGCATATTTAGTAGATTGTCTCTTTTAACTAGACCTATTGATAAGTGGAAAAAAATTACGGATGTTTTTATATATACTATTTCATGTCAATAATAGAACAAAAAGCTTTTTTTTCTATTGTTCCTGTGTACACATATGTACACAGGAAAGCATCCTCTGATGCTTTCTGTTTTTCCTTACCCAGTTTACCAGATGCAAGGCATATGTGAACCAACTTTTACATGCAGTGCTGCTTAAATTTATTTACTACTGAGGTCATAAGTATTAATAGGAATCAATCCTTCACTTCACAAGCTATAAATCTGCTTGCATTTTCTTGTACCTCCATCTTTCATGGATAGTCACATTCTATTTTTTCCTACATGTTACAACAAATGGGCAACAAAGGGAATAAACATCCAAACCCTGCACCAACACCAGCAGATGAAAATGACAGAGAAAAACTCATTGGAGGTATTTTCCAGACCTCTGTAAAGGACAATGGCTGGGGAATTCAAATGGAAATAAAGTCTAATAAATATAAAGTAAATGCTTCAGAATCATCAGGTTTAGGCATTATAGGCAATAACACAAGGTAGTGTTTATACCACCTATATCTTCCTTCAAGTTTGATATGTATTTCAGAACTTCAGGGAATTACTTTCATCTGTCTGCACACTGAAAATGCCTCACTTAAAGTGAGAAGTCTTGTTAAAATCAACTGCCATCATAAGTCACTGGAGCAAAGCCACAAGCATAATTTTGAGGCTTTAAAACATTTTAATGTAAATATATCTTATTATTTGATAATTTACTAAAGGATGTATCTAATTAGAATTCTGATTTTCACCCCAAGAATGCAATAAATAGCCCTAAAATGCTAATTGGAAATGACAATGGGAACTAATTGAGTCTTTTTGTTTTGATTAGGCATGGCTAACAGACCAGCACTAATTTTATTTGACAGAATGTCCCATTCCTACAATTAACTAGTAACCGACTAAACAAGTTGGATAATCATCTAGCCCATAACAGACTGAAATGTATCTGATACATTTATTTGGAGAGTGTCTCCAATTATTGTTTCCTTTATTATCCATCTACTTGTTCAAATTTACCTGCTACCAGACTAGTTAATTTTTATCTTGTTGTTACTGCAGACTTACTCAAAAACTATTTCCTTCGCTATAGTACTCAGTAGGATTTTTAGAGATCTGCTTTTTTCCCCTTTTCACTGAGAGGTAATGGACTTCAAGAAAGTGTCCCCCAAAGTGGAACTAGTTTTATTTCTGAAACAGTATAATTTTTTTCTCCTTCCACCACATTTTTTTATAAGGAAGCAGTACACAAAGATTGAGAGGAACTATCAGTGATTGCACTACTATTACCCATTTAGTGGGGTTTTTTTCATGTCTTTTTGCTTGTTTTACTTTGGATATCACCCGTGCAGCTAGAACTTAGAGAATTGTCTTGGTACCTTCTAGGCGGAAAGAGAAATACAGGTTGTCAGGATCTTACTGCATTTTTCTCCAGTCTCATTTTCTTATATATAGCTCTGACAGGGAAAACAACTAACTGTTTCAATTTAAGTTATAAACTGCACAATCGAATAGTTCTTACTGTACAGTACTATGGGTTACAAAGAAATCTAAGATAATTAAGAGGAACAGTTCTAAGACAACTTGAGTTTGCATTCTCAGTGACCTTTGCAGGGTTTTTTTTTCCTTCTTGGATAACATTGAGCTCTTTCTAAACACAATCTGATATATATCTGTCCTGCAATAATCTGACATTTGAAAGTCCAAATAAATTTATCTTTGTGAAGAAGAAACCCCAAGTTCTTTGATCTTTTTTTTTCTTTAAAAGATGGCACAAAAAATAAGTTATTTACTTTAACTCCCTGTATGAACTATTTTTAAGATGAGTAGGTTATATTTTCAAGAAAGACACAGAAACTGTGTAAGTTTAATCAATTTATACAAGCAAGTAGTACTATTAAGTTTAGCACGATTTCTCAAACAAGGATGAACCAGAATGATGTGAGAAAGAGGAACTGGGTAAAGTATTGTAGGGTAAAGTCATATTCACTATAAGAGAAATTGTGATGTAAAAGTCCTCTCTGATATATGAAAACCTAAAAAAAAATACATATTTTTATATATATTTATAGTACCTAATATCATGTACATATATATTCTTTTACCAAGACTGCTCTTCTGTGGCATACATTCAGATTTTTTACTGTTAATCACTTGCCATATTCTTACAACTTTATTCTCTCATTTTGACGGCTTAGATTTCTCTCATGTCTTCACCTATCAAATTTGAAATCTCTGTATCTAATTAATTTTAGACAAGTAAACCAGCATAGCAGTTGCATTTTTGCAATCTTACTTGTTTCTTCCTTCATCTAAAAATTTGTGTTATGGTGATTGTCCCTCAGTACTAGTCGTTTGTAGTGGATGATTTACTTAGCAGCTGTTGATTTACACATCTAATTTTGTATGTGTTCCAAATTCTCTCTCTAAGAACACAGAATCATACAGTGTTGTCATATGAATGTCAAATAATCTTCCAAGCCTTCAGTTTAAAAAAAATAATAAAGCAAGCCAAACAATGTATTTCTTTTTTTGTAATTTCTTTTTCTTTCTTTTATAAACAAAACTAGTTACAGCAGGGAGAAGCAACACTGTAATGCAATGCTGATCTTTCACATTTGAAATTCAATGACAAAAATAATGTATCCTATTTTGCAAATGAATTCAATCTTATTTACATCCAAATCCCATCTTTTATTCTAATAAATACTTTGTCTTCTATAGGCATTCATTATAAAACTGTTACATTTTACAAAATACTGAGGACAAACGAGTCACTGTGACAAGTTTCCTATGCCTTAATAAACAATATTATATATAGTAATTGCTAAGGGTTTTCTTTTTTTGCAGCTTCTTTTTGTTTGGTTTGGTATGGTTTGATTTGTTTTAAATCTCTTACATTTCTCAGCTTTATAGTTTTATCAGTGGATCAACACCGGACTGGCATTTTCAGCTTTAGCAAAGCTGCCTTTGCTCTAAAATTACCAAAAGATGCTGCCCACATTGCTGTTTTGATGTGCAGTTGTCCTGCAGTAAAGAGTGATGACATGTGGATGGAGGTTCAGCCAGTTGAAGGGCTGCACAGCTTTGCCCAGATCCTATGGGATCACAAGCTACTCCTGCCAGGACTGCTGGGGAACTAAGGAAGATGTCAGGGTATCCTGCTATAGAGTGCCATGAGCTCTCAGCTGTGGATCTCACAAGGCAAGGCTCTTTGACTCTTCTGCCACTTCTGCTGAACAGCTCCAGCTCCTCCTCTGACAACTTGGAGGTAACATTTCTCTTTTTAGCTTGCTTGTTCCTGGAGAAGCTGACATTTCTGGGAAAAAAAAAAAAAAAAAGACAAGTTGATTTAGTCAAGAGCAGAAACGCCAGGCAGGAGGTAAATGTTTAACTCACCAGCCAAGCAAGATGGACAGAAATGTAACAGTCTACAGCCAAAAGTGTTAGTTAAAAAATTGTCCGCTATCCAGTGATACACCTATGATATTATAGAAATCACTTTCCAAAGTACATTACTGTATTTTATTACTGACCTTGACAAGTGTTCCCTTCTCTGGGGGGAAAAGACAAATACAGTGGAATCTTATTCAAGTCACCATTTAGAGTACAAGCACCATCATGATTAGAGAGGTCAGAAAGAGTCTATAAAGTGGATTGTCCTGAGATCAATTTAGGAAGATGAGCAAAGGAATGAATTGATGAAACAATATTATAAGACCAGGACTGAGTTATGGAGCAGCTAAGAGATGTGCCAGATTTCTCACACTGAGAATACAGTGCAATGCTGCCAAAAAGTGCATGGAAGCCAATAGCTTCCCGCTGGCTTCAAAGGCTTAGGACCAAGTTCTGGACTCCATGTAAAGCTACTTTGTTTTTGTCTCGCATTTCTCCTTTCGAACAATAATTATTATAACAAATTTTCTCATTATTAATTATTTAGTCAATTCGTTTCTCTCGTTATTTATTATTAATTCACTTTTGGCAGTATTTAGAAAGCTCTTGCTCGTTCGTTTTCATAGAGATGTATACACATCAATCATTGTCACTTGAAAATTCTGTATTCTATTTCGTTTCTTATTTTTAGGCATGCTGCTGACATATTTCCCCCATTCACACCTCTGTTCTACTGCCCAAGGTCAAATTCTTTTCTTGAACTAATTACAAACTAGTTCATATTTAGAACCAGTGAATATAATGGTGTCAGCAACTGTGAATTTATCATTAAAGCCATGATGACAAACAACAGAAATGCTTTTTTTTGCCTATAGATTCAAAGTCGGTGTTGGTATCAAACACTGTTCTGTCTTCTTTTTTAGCATTGTTTTAGCTACTTTATTTGTATTTCATTGTTATTCATTGTAATTCAAAACAAACAGACAGTATGTTCTATGGATACATCTATATTGGCAGTATCACCTGTGTCAGGAGTGCATGCCAGAGAAGAGTCTTCCAGGCATCCACACCAAGAAGGAGTGTAGTGGAGTAGGAGCAGTGGATGCTGAGGACAGAACAGAGTACAAGGTGACCTTGAATGGTCTCTAGTCTGAACGCCAGTAACTGTCTGTCATGCACCTTTCAACTTAGTTTCATTTAAAATGATCCACTTCCTGCGTTCCAAGATATCCCTATGATAAGAAGCAAAGACCATGGTGAGGGGACACAGTTGGGAAATATGTCTCCAAATTGCACACCTGATTCAAACGAAAATGTTAATGAACATGTGCTTCATTGTGTTTTTATTCACGTCAGTGTGTAGTCTTAGAGCCCATAAACTGGATTTCTTTCAATAACAAGTGTACTGGAAAATGCGCTTCAGGACCTTACCTATCATGCTCCAATCACTAATGGAAATTTTGTCCATCAGACCAGAACTAGTTTGAAGTAAAAACAAAAGCTAAACACACATAGGTAGTTTCTGGGTCCTCAGGACTACCTGCTTTTATCTATTGGTCCACAGGAAATTCCCTGTGCTACTTGCTAATATGGGCATAACCACCACTGCAGTGGGCTCTGTCCCTTACTTGTTTATACCTGATCTCTGTCTCCTCACATATGTAACAATTTTTATTTTTTTTCTTGGTTTTTTATTTACTTCATTGGCTGCTGTCCAAACATTAAATACATTTTACACATCCAAAGGAGAATTATCAATAACTAGACAAATTATAGTGTCTCATAAATGAATTTGAAAGCATTCTTAGTTCTTATAGTATATCTCCAAATACTTGTAATACTTTATTAAATATTAATTTATAGAATTAATCCAGAATTGCTACCAATTAATGTCATTTATAAAATAACTGTAAACAACATATATGTTATAGTAATAATCCTGTCACAAAGTGTAACTTCAGTGTTCATCTGTTTATTTTATGTGATTTTTACAAGTGTTTAAAGAGCGGCTCTCCACTTTGTTTAAGAGAAATAATTATAAAGCAAATAATCATAAGTAACAAGATTGCCATTTTTATGACCAAATTGTTGGTTTTATAAGTAAGAATTCTGGGGGGTTTACATGTAAAAGTTAATCAGATTACAGATACAAGTAGGTACTATGAACAGACTAGCCAATTGTCTTTGCCTTTTCATTGTTATTTGCTTAACATCATAAAGCTTTTTAGCAGAAAAACTCAAGCTCTGTCTGATTTCAGATACCTCATATAACCATGGTCTTATGAACAAATAGTATATTTGCATTTGATATTGCTAAAGATTGCATTAAATTATAGATGTGATTTCACTAGACATTTTATATTTGGATACCTGAAAGGAAGAGAAAGGACATATCTGAAAAATTTAATGTCGTAGAATGAAAGAATGGATGAAAGAATAAAAATGGACCTTTCCCAAGTACAAAAATCCTCAGTTCTTTGAGGAAAGGAATATACATATATGTGTTTGTGTGTATTCATATATGCTCCAATATATATACAGAAATATATACATATTCTGTATATATATCAGGTCTTTAAGGAAAGAAACAACTATATGTCTGTAGGAAAATATAATCACATGCACATCTTTTCTGAACTAAAGTATATAGATAGAAAGATGAATAGATAGATATTGATATATTCTGTATTTTTACAAAGTAAATGTGAGTGTTTTCATCAATGATTAATAGAAGCATTAAGGTCACATAAGTAGGAAAGAAGAGCACATTTATTCTGAGTTCTTAGTCACATAAATATAGCCTGATATTACAGTTGGCACTAAAGTGAGGAAGACAAGTCATGTACAGAAGGACCCAATCCTTCATTTCTCACCTGCAGCTTCAGTGGATGCTTTGCAGAATCTCAAACCAGGAAAAAATCTTCGTCCAGCACTCCAACAAAAGCTGGAGAAAGTAAAACAGTTGCAACACAGATTTAAAATAATTTTCACTGTAAACATGCTTTCTGTTCTAACATCCCTGAGTCGCCACAGAAGTTCTGTTTGAAGATTAAGTTAGATACCACAACATTATGAAATGAATTGATAAAGGTACATGTAGTCTGTGCATGATAACTTGGTAGTCTCTATTCTGTTCCCTTTGAGATCAAGCATCTCCCAAACAATATTCTGAGATGTTAAGTATCCACAAAAGGTGTAGTTCAAATATCTAGTGACAATTCAAAGCAAGCTATAGGGTGGATGTAATTCCAGATACGTTAAAGTAAAAATACTTTCTGCATGTTTATTAGTTATTACTGGGCAACATAAGCCACATAATCAAGTAAAAAAATTATGTCTAGGACATTCAAAGCAGCATAAAATTGTCCAATGCTTGCTGCACTGAGATTCAGCAACATATGAGTAGAATTCTAAGAGTGTGCTCAGAAACTGCCATTCCATGTAAATCCCTGAATGGGCTACAGCGTTCTACTTACCTGTTTCTATAAATACCTTATCAAATTACCCAGAAACTTACATGTAGTTATCACATTCAGTAACCTGCATGTTCTATGTTTTATTGTATTTGAATTTTTTTAATTTTTATCCATATTAAATTCAGGGTATTAAGTCTGGTCTGTAGAAACAAGTTTTTTCATTCTTCATTCATACAACGTAAAACTTTAGTGTCTACGGTTCCTGGTACATGAAAACTTTAGTCTCTCTGACTTTTATTAGAGTTTAGGTTTGTGTTTTCCAATAAATGCGGAAAGCATTTCTATTTTAACTTCACTCTCCCTACATATTAACTCAAATATCAACAGATACAGCATTTACACGACAGTTAGCCTGACCACACCTTGATTTACTCTAAGATTTTCCTGTAAAATAAGATTAGCAGGAGTTAAGATCAGAAAAAAAGATCAAGGACACTGAGGGTTCAATCATAGCTCATCACAAGAGAATATTTTTCCTTAATAATGCTTCATCGATAAAGAAAAAGAAAATTGCAATCACTCCGTTATTGAAAAAAAACCAACACCTAAATATATAGTAATTTCAAATATGATTGTCAATATTCTGCTATGCATAAAACCTTTGTAATCAGTTATGCAAAATCTGTTCTATTTTATGTAGACCCTGAAGCAGGCAAATCAATTACAAATGTAGATCTCATTTCAGGAAATGTACCTACAGTAAGCACATCTATCTCCTTTTTCATTGCATTTTGGGAATTAGCCTTCATTTTCCAAATATTGGAAAGAGATTTTCTTTTATTTTTATAATCCCTCTTAATGAGATTTGGCCAAAAGTTATGTTTCAACTGATTCAAATTGCCTCATACAGCTGTTCAAAATCTTCTAAATAGGAGAAATAATAAGATACTAAAAATAATCTCACTGGTAAAAAGGAGATTGATTCCAATTTCTTTTTTTATCATACTATTTTATAGAAATGTGGGGTTTTCAATAGCACTTGATAATTGTGTTATCTCAACCTCATAATAATTAACACAGAACATGGTCTCTTTACAGTGAGCCCCATGAGTTACTTGAGGGCTGTCAAGTGGGTTCTTCTAACATCCTGATATTGTATCAGCAAACGAGTAAACACTGTGAAATGGTCAGCTGTGGCCTTGAGAACCACATGTACCTAAGGGCACATTTGTCCTCTACAGTGGAGCACAGGGCTACTTACCCCTCGGAGCAGCATTTAGACTCACACTAGTAAGTCCACATAGAAATCCAAGCCAGGAAGCAGACAGTCTTTCAGCCTTACCAGCTCTGCTTGGCACCTAGTCCATGCAAAAGTGTTGCCAGAGCTAGTTGGATTGTTGCCAGTTATTGTTGGCTTCCTGTCTTTGAACTGTGTTTTCTGCTCATGCTTTTCCCAGTACACTGTGAGATGGGTAGCTGAGGAGGCTCTGTATGTTACAGCGTCCTTTAGATAGACTGAAAGACGTAATGCAATAAATTTTGCAAATATCCACCATACATACCTTAGCCTGCCAGCCAGAAGATAAAAAAACTTACAATGTTAGCCAAACCCCATTCCAAACATCTGAAATACATTGGTGCTTCCAAAGTCTGGTTTTGTGTGGAGCTATTTGACATCAAAAGGCTCACAGACTTCATACATTTTGACATATAGGTCTACAAAATATAAGCCATTCAAAGGAGTCTATTCCAGCAAGGACAAGCACCCACCAGTGGTTTTAAAGCATAGAAGTCTGGGAGAAGGAGGTCAACAACTCTACACATTCTTCTGAACAAAACCCACTAAGACAAAGCATTATTTTTACATTACAGTCTATCACCTTATCTCTACTTTCCAGGCATTTATCAATTTTGACCTCTTTTATGCATCTCATTGATCTCTGAAAGACTCTTTTGAACTCTGTGAGTCTCTCCTCAAGGCTGGCTGATGGCCTCTCATGCTGGATCAGGTAGCCTTATTTGAATGTGAGAAAGCCTGGTCACAGAAAGCCTTCAGCAATCCAAAACACAGCAACATGTTGGTTACTTAGTCTATTTAGTTTTTTCACATTAATTCTTTAGTTTGTTATTCTTTTGTCACACACTGATTTTGCATGCAATGCTTAATAGTTGAGACTTCGTTAATAGTGTTTACTTTCTTTTAGCTATCTTACTGTCAGCCACCTGCAACCAATATGTCTATTGTGTTCTCAATTATGTTTGGGTAATTATGCACCACCATCTTCTCTTTTCTTCATTTTAATTTCTCTGACTTGTAAATTGTATTGTTTTTAGAGAAAGATTTCTATTATTTCAGACAGTGCAACTAGGAATAAAAAGTAACGAAAAATGAAAAAAAAAATAAAAACAGTTCAGTCAACAGCTCAAAAATCCTATTAAAAGACACACAAGCACATTGTTTCTGTGGGAGTGATGTTCCTTTTCATTTGCATAATGTGTCACTAGTGATTTTGCAGTTTCACAGTTTTACTGCAGTTTAGTAACTTCCAAAAGTATGAGGTAAGAACCCATTTGTCTTCCTCATGGTGCCCAAAAGGATGTAGAGCAATCACCACTAGGATGTTGACACTTGCCTTCTGAAAATAATTAGCTAAAGGTAGCCTGTATTATACTGGTGCAGGGCTAATTACTTTCTAAAAGTAAATCCTAAATTCCAATGGCAAATACAGGCCTTACTTTACTGGAGGATGAATATATTTTCCTTTTGTACTCTTGTCACTCTTTCCACAATACACAAGTTCACATGCTGACCACACATCCTCCAGCAGCAGCCTTCCCTGGCACCTCCAGGTGTCCACCAGCACTCGCGTCCTACCAGTGCTGTTCCACCACTTCCAGTCCCAGGGAGAGGCACCAGTGCTGCCAGCATCTGCACCACCCCAGTCGTAGGCCCAATGGCCTCCATCTGGAGCCCATTCCGCCTTGAGGCCTCCCATGTGACAGGTGGCATTTAGGGAGGGAGGGCTATAAAGCCCATATTTCCATTTCTATATAGTCTCTGCCTTAATTCAGCATAAAGTTCATTACCCTGCTAGAATTTACTGAACCACTAATGTTATCAGCAATTCAAATGAATTTATTTTCTTAGTAAGCTTTCCTGAATTCTTATTTTGCTACATCCAAAACCCACATTCTGTCATTTTGCTAAGCAATAGAATATAGCTTTGAATTACTACTTACCCCTATAAAAGAGCAACTGATGTTATTTCCAGTAAAGAAAATATTTTGTTTCATCTGAACTTGGTAATATTTCTTTGCTCAGGGGATATTTCTGTAGATATCCTTTCCGTTCTGCTTAGCATGAAATGTTGTTTTTAGAATGAACATTTCTGTAGCTTTACATAAAATTTATCAGTATTTTAAAAAAAGAGAGACAGGGATTAACATGCAATAAAGGTATCTCATTCAGCTCTGTTTCAAAAAGAAAATATTTTTTACACTAGTAATGCCTTTTAATGTCACTTGTAATGTTCTGTAAACTCTTTTATCTGTTTAAAATTAATCTGAGAAAAGAAAACTCTTGTGAGTTTCATCAAACCACACTATTTCCATTAATTGATTTTATAGTACCTTAAATAAAACAAAGTTATTAAATCTGAAACATTTGGAAACCAAATTTAGCTTAAAAATTATTTACTGTTGTATTTTAATGAGTACATTGCAATTGTTAGTGTTCTTTCCCAGTTTGTAAAATACAAATGCACAGATTAATTTTGATCTACTTTTCCATAAAGTATTTTTTAATACTTTAAGCTAAGAGTGATTAATGCATAGCTATCACCATGGAAATTATTAAACCCAATAATAATACCTTTAGGGATGTATGAATCTATTGTCCATGCCTTAATTATGTCTAGTGTAATTCAAGAAGGTGGGGATATAGACATACTAAAGAATTTAGAAATTTTTGACTGATAAGGCCTGGGGTTTATGCCACAATAAATCACCATTAACCTCCGTGGAATTTTGCTGATTTACACCTTTTGGGATTTAGCTCCAAATGCTTTTGTTCTTTCATATCACCCATTAACACAAACACACACATGTATGTATTCACATACACGTTCACTCAAGGGAAACCAAAGTGTCACCTCATAGAAGGTTTATGGCAATGGTGCCGTATTCACAAGGGGGAAAAGCTAAATATAATCCCAGATGTTACATAGCATAGATCCTACTTACCAATTTTTCACATTTTTAGCTAGGGATACACTTGGCTGTAGATGTACACTAAATAATGATAACACAAATAAATTATGGGAAGCAGGTCATGTTAAAAAGAGAGTTTTTTAATGTGTTATGCCTATCCCAACAAGCAATTTTTCATCCAGGAAATAAAATTGGGGTTCATTGACAATTATGTGAATTAAATATTTTAGAAGACTTATTCAGATGTACTAAACATAATTGAGCAAAAGTACATGACATGAATACAGTGGCTAAGATACATATATCAGAGCTGGTATATACTTTCCCCCTTTGATAACAGGTGTATTGCATACCAGAGATACCTAAAGGCCCCCTTCATTCATTGAGCTGTTCAACTGAGATTTGACATTTGTCCTTCAGAATCTTCTAGCACCAATGAAGTGATTCCTTTAGCAAGAAAAAAAATAATAATTCATCAAAAAAACCCAACCCACCGTATCTGCTTTGCTGCTGGGTAAACGAACACACTACCAGTAATGAAAAACTAGTCTCCCACATGAATTTACTTTTTAAAATGTGTTGCTTGAGAAAATCTGTTCTGTTCTACTGGATGTAATTCTTTTTTTCTTATTTTTTTTCAGATTTCTAACAATAGCTTCTGCCATCTGAGTCTGGGATGTTGATATTTCTATCTTTGTGATTCTTTGTTAATAAAATATAAGCAGTTCCTTTATCTCCCTACTCTTGGAGTTACATGCTTTCTCATCATTAAACAAGCTTTATCGTTGCATTTTTATTTTGTTGCTGCCAACAGACACACCAGAAGGAACACTACAGGTAGGTGATGAAAATTCTATCTTCAGACCATCGCACCCAAATAAGATGGGACTTGCCTGTAGTGATATTTAAATATTGACAGCCACGCCTTCCCAGTCTGCACTAACAGAATGACTACCATCAGTGTTGGAAGATGTTAAGTATTAATACCAACATGGTCTTCAATGTGTGTAAGATAAAGCCAAAACTAATTAGGAAAAATCAATAGAATAAAAGCTGTTATGACCTGGAACAGAACCAAAACAAAAGCTGAGCTCAGCTTATTGTATGGATTTCTAATAGGCCCTTTACTAGATTTTCTCAAATCTCTCTTCAGAAAAGAGGACATAAGTCAAAATGCTGATGAAACACACACTTTGAGGTGGTATTTCAAAGCTTAGTCCTAGCTTCATTTTAGAGTCAATAGAGGCTCCCTCAGAGGCATATTCAAAGGACAAAAATAAGTTTAGGTGTTGTAAATCACATTTTATTTGCCACAGAAGGAACCTAGGAGATTAACCCATTAACCCAGGTAATGCTAGCCCTTATTCTAGTGAAGGCTTCACCTTTTTATCTGTTTTCCTTTGAAAAAAACACACCATCAGTTTAGTAGGCATTTTTAAAAAAATTGCTATTCTAATCACAGTGATTCAATACGAAAACCTGTTTAGCTAAGTGTGTTGTAGCTTTATGGAGATCAAATCTGTGCTCTCACTATAGTCTTTGCCAGCACAGAACCCCACTGAGCACCATAGCTTCAGCAGAATTAAATAAGTGGGCAAAACATTAGCTGCTTTTATGCTTTTCTATCTCTGTAAGACACCTACAGGTTGTGTTCACCTTCTAAAATAGTTTTTCTGATAATATATTTATTCCAAATGAATTCATTTTCAGTACCAATGACAGTCCAAAGGCCCCCAAATAGTTGACAGGCACAGTCAGGAGAAAACAAAACAAAACAAAACAAAACAAAACAAAACAAAACAACAACAACAAAAAAAAAAGAGAGAGAAAGATGATTCTTTGCGTCAGTACCCATACCTTTTTGCATTTCAAAATTACTGTATTTCTAACCTAATTTTCCTGATAACTATCAGCCAGAAACTGTAACCATTTAAATTCAGCTAAGGAAATAACAGCTTTGTATCTATAAATAGGAAATACATTCTGTAAAGAAAATTACTAGGAATTGATGACTTATTGTTTTAGTTTAGACATCAGGGTTTCAGGCTTCAAATTTCTACAACTACTCTAAACGTGAGACCTGTACTTTTCCCTGTCTTAGAATCCAGATGTCTATCTTCAAAAATAAATCACCAAAGCCTCAAAAATCTGTTACAATAAAGCCATTTTATAAATTAAATGTGTTTCTGGAAGTGCAGATAATGCATATAAAAGTGGTCCATTTTGCCACTAGACATGATAAAAATGGAGATACTGTTTTCAAATGTGAAATGTTTGTCAACAGTCATGGATAATGAATGTGTAAAGCAAACGCTTGACTAGACATAGCTGAATTACAAGGAGATATGTGTTGTCAACAGAAGTCTGTGATGTCACCAATTAATATTCATCCCCTGTGTATCACAAAAAGGAGGAGACCTTACCTTCTGCTCTCTCAGACTAATGCGACAAATCCTTCTGATGAATGTTATCTAACACCCAAATGACATATAACTTTAATGGTTCATTCATTGAATTCAAAGTGGTTGTGATAGGACATGAAACTGGATTATTTTTCTGATATTCTTGATAGGTACATGAGTCTTTTTAGTCCAGGTGTGGGGAGGGTAGGAAAGGAAAAAGTAATTTACCTTGCCCAGGGAGAGGTCTCCATTTTCCATTTGAAAAATCTTTCTTTTGCCCAGAAAAAATAGCTTATCTCTGTATTTTATTTGTTATTATTGCCATTTACATACCTTTAGAATTCTGCCTACAAAAGTAGAGATCAGACTCTGCCGGTGAGATATACTTTGATAAGGGCAACACACAGAATCAGAGACCACCTCTCAGAGCTAGTCAGTTAAATATAGATAGAAAGCATCATCACAACCCTAGGAAGTTTCATGCATAATATGCAAGCAGTTTTGTACATAAAATGCATTTTGTTCCATAGGTCACTCTTGTTTCACAAGCATGATATGCACTGTTTAGGCATACAAAATAATTATTTATTGATTAATGCACACAATAGCTGGGATTAATGGGCTGCTAAATTAAACATTAACATGTCCACCACACGTGAGCCAGAAAACCCAATTAGTCTTTGCAAGCCAGTTTCCATTTTGGTGGGCACAAGTCAGCTACCACTAATCCTTGGAGCAGCTACCCCTTTATGTTTCTCATTTACCATCTTCTGATGCCATTTAACTTTATAACTTTATAACTTTATTCACTTCCCCTCAACAGGTGTGCTTCTATTTGGGTTCTTACTCATCTTACATTGCTACACCTCACCTGCTTTCTCCCAAAATAACAATATTCTCAGTAAAACTGAACCAAAGGCAAACAGCCATGTTTTACCTTGTTCCTGGCCCTGAGGGCACAGGGACCTCCATGTTCCTGCCCAAAACCCTTGGCCTCTATCTACCTTGAAGATGCCAGCAGTCTCTCAAGAAGCTAACAGCAAGATTTCCATCAGCTGTAAGTATGGTGATTTCTCCCTTATGTATGGGAATGACTTCTTAAACCTTGAAATGTCATATGCACAAGGCTGCATGCTCAATGAGGACAGTCCTCAGAAAAGCCTAGCAGAGAAGAAGTGTGAAAGGTCCTGAGACAAAGAAATGTTTAAATGCTGTAATGGAGAAATCAATATTGAATTAAAACAATGATTCTTCATGGTTAAGAGGAAACAACAAAATAATGCATACACAAATGCTTTTTGCCCCAAAATAGCAGCTTTCACCTGAGAAAGTTAGGAATACAAGTGTATAAACATTTTGCTTATAAAAAAACCTGATGTTATTTGTTTCTCTTACAAATAACTCGATGACTCTACCTTAAAAGGAACCTGAATCGGTTCTGAAAGATCACCAAACACAGGTCAGGCTCATCCTGATATCCTGATGGAGTGGACACAAGAAGCTATATAGAAAGTTTCAGCGACACAATAAGAAAGGAAAAGTTTAGAAAACATCTACGATTCCATGTTTCCATGTTTATTTTTTTTTTACAAGGGTTAGAACTTTGTTTCAACAGTTTGTGCTTTTTTATTGCTTTTTATTTTAAAATGAGGCATCTTTTCATAAGGCAAAATGACAAAATAGAAGTGAACAGACTAAGTATTTGTTACTGCCAGTGTTAAATTTAAAAACAAACAAGCAAAAAAGCTTTTTCTATTATATCCTGAATTTTCAATTCAATTACTTAAAAAAATAATAATCCGTTATTCTCTTGGCTTTAATTAAAACCACATCCATATTTTAAAGAAACTCTGGAAAAAATCAGAAAAAGGTTCTCAAAGTAGGTATAAATTGTAGTCAAATTCATAAAACAGTCCAGGTAGCTACACTTGTGTTCATGAATTAAGCGTGCCACCTACTACAGAATAGAAATTGTAGTTATGATTAAAGTCTTTTCCAATGTAAAACTGAATGTCTTCATTCAGTCACTGGATGATGGTCCCTGGCTCATGCAAGCTTTCAAACTATGTAAGGGTATTATTTTTGGAGTGTCCTAATTTAAACATGGTAGAATCATGTTGGGCATACTTTTAACAAATAAAATTATAGACAAGTGTGCTCCATGACTCAACTCACATACATGAGTATAGATGCAGCCAATGAAACTTTAAAATCTTTAATCTGAAAGATTTGAGGTGACTTGTTCAAGGTTCATAGAAGAAGCTTTTAGAATAATTTCTTTTCCAAGAATGGGAAAAAAAGTTTTAATTTTGAAAAAAAAAAATATTCAAAACTTGTTGTTAAATTGTTATTCTGCAACACCCATTTCTACATAGTCAATGGCCTAAGGCAGTGGTTGTTTCAATTCTGCAGTGGACCACACTCAAATATTATGGAGTTTTCTTGAAAGCTATGAGTACTAAAATTCTGCCCTAATGAAAACATTTCCAGAAGAAGGGCAGCACTCTACAAGATAGGAATGAAGAAAACTTTTTAATAAAACATGAATACAACACTATAAAAACTCTACCTACACTCACATACTTTTAAGAAATGTGTACAATATTTACTTCCACAATCCTCAGTAATTCCTTCCTGGGGGAAACTGAGAAGCCCACTATATTTTGCATCATTGTTTCACCTTGTCTGCTATTTCATTGCTATAACATAAAGCATTACTTTTTCTTAAAAACTAAACATAATGTTACATATGTGAAAGTATACTTAAAATGCAGTATCTTTAGCAAAGAGATTAAAGGCGTGGGGTTTTTAATTATCTCTGCTTTTCATCTTATGAAAAAGTGAAGGGTTCTTGCAATATTATGATCACTAAGTAATGATTCACTTTAAAAGATCCATAAAATGGATCCGTAAAATCAGGCTTGGACTACCTTACTGTATGAATATCATCTAGATGCCAAAATATTTTTCTGTTAGTAATTGAAGATGGTAATACTTTGGGTAATATTCTGTATTCATTTTCTCTGTCACCTAAAGTTATAATACCTTAAGTGCTCAAGAGAAAAGGAAAATACAGAAACGATGGAAGAGCAAGCAGGACTAACAAAACCACAGTATCTAAAATATACATAACACCTTCCTAACCCTTTGGTTTCCACAGATGATGAGATCTCAATTTCTTGGCCTTTGTCTAAATAACATAATTTAATCTTTATGGAAAAACATAGAAATAAAAAACAGAGAAGATCAATTAAACTGTCAGATTAACAGTACTGGACTGGAAGGTTGAAATTGCATATAAAAATTTCCAGCAACAGAAAGTTTCAGTGCACAATATGATGATTCATTATTCAAGATGACAGGAAACTCAGGACCAGAGATGTAGCAAAATTAATGTTAAAATGAAATAAAAATAGATTTATAAATAGTAGGAACTGTAAATGCACATTTAGTCAAAAATATCAAAGATACAATTTATAACCATCTCGTTATTATATACCTTACAGGCCTGTCAGTTTTTTATACAATTCAGAAAAATGGATCATAAAGGAATCCCATTCCGAATTACTTATGTTAAATTTTTGGATAAATAATTCCTGTATACTGTGATAAAAACCAAACCACTTCTTGTTTGTATGTCAATGGCTACTGAATTGAAGAGACAAAAAACACAAATAAGCAAGTAATTATAACCGCAGGAGATAAGATTTTTTTTTTTTTTTTCAGCTCTACATCATCTTCATCAGAGACAGCTTGATCTTCTGGAAAATAAAGGTCAGAATTTCATGTGTCAGCTTCACCTACCATCACTTTCAGGAAACAAATATAGTTCCTTGGTCCATTAAGGGACTTTATTGTTTCAGCAAAAACCTCACAACCTTGGTATCTCATTTAATTAAAAATAATTAATCAAAAATAACAATTACAACCTCAGCAGTAGGTTATCTTTTCAATATCTAGACAAAATAAAACATTCTGTGTAAAATATAACTTTTTTTTCTGAGTATGTATGTTAAAATCTGGTATGAAAACTTACTTTCTATCTTAGCTTCCATTACTGCTAAGTGAATGTCAAGAAACAAAAAAACCCAGACACCTTCAAAATAATAAAAGTTCGATTAATTCTTTTTTATCTGAAAATACAATCATAATATTAGCATATTTTTCCCTTAAGTCTTCCTTTAAACATAATATTAAAAAAATAACATCGTAAAATATTTTCAAATGGTACATGGGATTGAAACAATATCTCAACTAAAATTCCAAGACGAGGATTTCTAATTCAATACTTTTCCTTTAATGTCAACTTCTAAGCTTCACAGATACTGCTTTTTCAAATAAATCCTTGATATTACAACATTTAACTTTTCAAAGATTTAAAAATTATATTACTGAGCAAGCACAATCTCTATCACAACTTAAGACATTCAAGGCAAGACAAAAAAGCCTATGGAACTTATCTATGTCCATGTTGATATTCAATCAACAAGATCGATTAGTACTTTCTTCAGACACTGGTCGAATATTTTCCACTGTCAAACTTGGTTCAATGACTCCAAGATAAAAATTTTATAGGGTCCTCATCTTTAAAAAGAAAATCAATGATGAATAAACAATTCCAAATAAACCAAAACTATTAGGAAAACAGTAAATCAACAAAAATATATGGTACACTCCCTCACTTCACATCGCAGTCATTGATGTAGAAATCTAGATAGAAGGAGAGAGCTTGCAACAGTGCTTGAAGAAAAGCATTTTTAAAAGGCTTTTTAAAATTAATTTGAATCTTTCTCCTACACAGGAGGAAGAACTCATCAAGTTCCTCTTTCTTTTCTCCTCTCCACAGTATTCTCATAGTGAGTAGTCCAAAAGATTTTTCATTTGCATTTGTTGTCTCTTAACCCAATGCTTAGTCCATGCTACTGATTTTACTCTGCCTTAACATTTTTTGGATTCTATAATGAAAACCTACCATTTTTCCTGATTTAAAATAACAAATGCTGCCTACTAAAAGCATATTTCCTATAGATAAAAATCCTATTATTTTTAGTCAAAAGATCCATTCAAAAACACAAATAATTTTCCTAATATTACTTCCTTTATTAAAACATACACTTTATCTTATAGAAAAAGCCACCTTGCTGTCAGTCGTAGTCAACTTCTAGTCATATTTGTCACAGAAAAAATTATGTCAGACTGTGATGTATGACTTCAGTGATAGGAATTTTTTCTAAGGAAGTATAAAAAAAAGTATACAAAACTACAAACACTTATGTATTGCAACAACAGCAGTAGTGTGTTGTTATGAGCAAACTTCTATAAAAAGAGTCTAACATCTGCCCAAAAGCAAAAGAGAAGAAGGGAAAACAGAGGGAAGAATTGTTACTTTTTAGTTGTAGGCACAAGATTATAGTCATGCAGAGATATAGTTATTGGAGAAGACATTTGGTACCAGCAGATGCATGCTCTCTACATAATTATGTCACTCAAAATGTAAAAAAAAATAATTAAAAGTGGATTTTATTGCAAAATATGTATTAATGTATCTCATTTCACAAATATAGCACCTAATTAACATTTTGGAAAAAATAGAGATTAACAAATTTTTGAATAAAATTAATCAAATGTATAGAGTCTTTAATCTCTAAAGACATATGCAACTCATGTTGACACCAGAGGTAACTGTGATAAAGTTCATAGTACAAAGTTGTCATTTATTGATTATAACAATATTGACAACATTCTCTACAAAAAGAATGAAAAATACATTGCAGCTCTTACAGTTTGGCTTCAAGCTGTTATTTTGGATATTTCTGTCATTTAAAGGGATTGTCTGTGGACTTGTTTCAGCTGATTCAAAGACAGGTTTCAGCTCCAGGCTGAAACCTCATGGCTCATAACACAGTACAAGGGAGAGCACAGATACACACATCCACTTGAAGCAGAAAACATTAGCTAAATAATAAGATACTTGATAGAATTTTGATCATTTATACAATTACACATTTTTTTAAAATCAGAAAGTTAATACTTGGTGGATTTTGGTCTATTAGCTTTTCTTATTGCTTATCTATGTGTGTTGAGTTCTGCTGAAAATCCAGCTAGCAGTTATTAGGCTGAAAATTTTGGGTTTTTTTTTTCTTATATAAATAGAAAAGAATTCATCAGACTATGTACTTAAATTTAAAAAAAAAAAAAAAAGATTTTAAACTGAGAACTGAGCTCCAAAGTTATCTGTTACAAACTCTAATCTGTGAATGCTTTCTTATTAGTCTCAATGGACAGAATCTGCCATCCCATTATTGGTACAGTGATCATTATAACTATATATCTATAGTTGTAGCATTGCTATAGTTACATATATGTAACATAATATGACTTGGATATGATAATCGGGTATGAAGAAGTGGAATTCGAAATAAAAAAAAGGTTAATTATTTGAAGATTACTTGATAAATAACGTCTGAAGGTTGAAGTCTGTCTGCTGATGAAAACTACTTGTTCAGTGAGAGAATTGATGATACATTCTCCTCTCATTTTTTCTCAGTTCATTCTAATAAAACTGGAAAGAAGAAGGATCAATGTAGGTGATTATGGGAAACAGCCTGAGCACCAGTGTGAAAGGGTAGATTAAAAACAAAGCTAACTGATAACACTGAAATCATCCTCAGGAGACTGTTTTCAGGATCTGTAGTTTGTTAAGGATATATGATCTAAAGTTTTCACAAGTATAGTTAACAAGTTCAATTTTTTTTCCAAAAACCATGAAGGCATTATGGGAATATTAAAGTCAAACAGAGTTTATTTATTTTTATGTACACAAGCCCAAATAGTCTTCTTCAACTTTATTCTCAGTGAATACATTGTTTTCACAAAATGAAAATATTTGTCCCTTAAATAACATATTTGCCAAGGACAGAGTACTTCAGCACAGACAAAATTCATTTTCCAGGCTATAACAAACTTCTTTATGATGGAAAGTATGTTATGCCCCATAACTGGAAACATTCAAGGCCAGGTGGGATGGACTTCGAGTAATCTGATCTAGTGAAAGATATGCCTGCCCATGGCAGGGGGTTTGGACTACATGGTCTTTAAAGACCCCTTCCAACCCAAACTGTTCTGTGATTGTATGGTTTTAGTGAATCATGTTGGCGCAGTCTATATTTTGTTGGATTATACTGTTTCATAATTTATGGGCATCTAAATAAAGTTTCATTTGTGAAAGTGCTTTTTTCTTAGAAAATATAGGAGTACATTATTCACTCAGGGTTATTCTTCATTTTCTCATGTATAAACATTTCCCCTCTCCCAGTCAAAAAAAATGAAGCTCAAACCTGTCTTAAATATTTTGTATTTTATTTATATAGCTTTGGGTTTGTATCTCTTCTCTATTGCTTTTAATATTTTCTGGCAAAAAATCACTGGCAGTTATAAGTAGAAGAATCATAGAATCATGGAATGGGTTGGGTCAGGAGGACCTTTAAAGATCATCCAGTCACACCCCCCCTGCTATGGGCAGGGACATCTTTCACAAGATCAAGTTGCTCAAAGCTCCATCTAATCTGACCTTGAACAATGTGAGGGATGTGGCATCTACAACTTCTCAGGACAACCTGTTTCAGCATCTTGCCACCCTTACCATAAAAAAACTTCAGCCGTTCTACATAGGAGAGGGGTTCCAGCCCCCTGATCATTTTTGTGGCCCTCCTCTGAACCCACTCTAATAGCCCCGTGCCTTTCTTACGTTGGGGGCCCCAGGGCTGGACACAGCACCCCATGAGAACAGAGAGGGAGAATCATCTCCCCCACCCTGCTGGCCACACTTATTTTGATGAAGCCCAGGATACAATTGGCTTTCTGGGCTGCAAGTGCACATTTTTTTCTCTAAGAAGGGGAATAACATACTGAACATAGAATATAATTACCTAAAAAGCAAAGTTATTTGACATGAGAACTAATCTGTGGAAAGGCTAAATTTATGACTATGTTGTCAATCACATTTTTAACATATTATATGTGTTTACATCTTCCTTGCAAACATTTGATGGCAAGATCCATGTGATTCTTTGTCTCAAAAAATGAGCATACAAATAAGTATTTCTTAAGTAATCACTTGGATAAAGTATTTGTCCTCAATATTTCTTTGAACCTTGATCAAATTCAATGTCTGCCATGGGCATAAGCAGGAGGTTTGAATAAATTTGAAGGGAAATTCATTTACATTCATACAATTAACAAAAAAAATGTGCATTCATATAGTTTATTGATGTATTATTTTTATGGTATTGTCTATACACTGTAATCATCAGCTACCCAATTCTTTCCTTCAGCCACATTTTTAGGCATTTTTTCTGGTACCCAAGATTCTGAAAACCATTATCATACCCTTCTACATCCTCATAATAGTTTAAATTTATTTTCTACAGTAGATCAGGCAAATAAATTTAAACATTTATATTTTAAGAACTCAGCATTCAGTTATTTACATAACTACCATGTTTGGAATACTTACCTTACACATCTTCTCTACTGGTCACTTGAAAAAGCCCATCTTTTTAAGACATTTCAGTCTGTCATTTGCTCATATTTAATCTCTTTGTGTTATTTGCTTGAGGATAACATGGTCAATTTACCAGGCCAAAGACTATCTCTGTGTAAAAACACTAAAGACATTTAGATATTATTTTTTTCAGTCAAGACACTGGGGAAAATAAATTGAAAACCAGACAGTTACTTGATTTAATTTCATAGTTCCTAGCAGAAGCAGTCCAACAAACTCCTAATAACTCCCATTTTTCACACAATGACATGTCTTCACTTCTAAACAAAACTAATGGGCAGTGGAAACATTCATGCACAGATCAGATTTTAAATGAATGATGTCATTAGATAAAAAATGTTGAAATGCAAAGTCCATAAACACCTATTATGAAATTAATGATGAGTGCTATATTTACTTCATTTTAATAATGAAGTAATTTAATAATATCTCCTGAAAGATATTATTTCTCTTTTATGTTATTTATACAGCATAATTTGCATCTGATTCTAATCATAAATACATAGTCCAGCCCTATATAAACATTGTACTACTTCGTTGGTTTTCATGCTTCACCTAAATTTTCCATAAATTCATCTAATAATAGTATCAATTTATTTCAACGAATGATCAGATTTTTGTGGTATATTAAAAATGATCCAGAGGGCTTCCTCTATAGTGAAAAAATATATTCAACCATTATCCATCCAGCCAAAAATTTCAGAGCTTCAGAAAGTAGGTCATATCATAATAGTGACATTGAACTTTTCAACTGGGAGTAATTAGGTTTTATTTCCAGTGCTCAGTGACCTACTCTGAAAAATAAGATAATACAAGAATGGGTCAGTTTTATTTTTCATAATTTAGTGGCCTGCTTCATTATTTCTTTCTACTGTATATACCTTAAGAATCCATAATTGTTACCTACCCAGGAAACAACAGCTGACATCTGTGTAGGGTACTTCTCCTGTTAAATATGTTATAAAGAATCTGTTGCAGGCAATGATGTTATCATTAGAGAACAACAATACTGTCTATTATTTCAGAACCGAATAATTCAGCATTAAATCATTTCAACTGCAGTGTCACTTGCAGGGAATGTGAAAGCAGAAGAGTTACTGTGTATGAAACAAGCTTTGCAGTAATACTTACAGCACAGAGGGCATTTGAAGCACACTGCCTTGTATATTCCCTCTAGGGTGCTTTAGAAAGTTTTTCTTTTATTTAATGGCTGCTTCCTAATGCAAAGAGACATAATAAAATGCACTTGCATCTGTTAGCTCAGACAACAAGACACATTTTTCCTTTTTGGGGCTGGGGTGTTCTAAGATCCATCTGACACAATTCAGACTACTGTGTTGCAGCATGAGCTTATTCCCCCCGGTGAGTTTTAAATTTTTTATTTGTTACTAATGTCATTACAAGAACACACCCCTGACTTTTGTCACACATTTGTCCTAAGTATAGGTGTGTGTGGTGGCTTGGTGCATCATGTCAACCGGTATTGTAATACAACAAGAATTATAGCTTGATACGGTGTGTCAGATGCTAAATAATGAAACTTTCACAGATGAGGGACCCTGGTTATTCAGGGGCAGATTGTTTCTTTGGCATTCATGTAGCTCTAAACCAGGAGTGGGGAGTCTGCAATGCCTTCATCTGGCTACATGGAGCATACAAAGGACGTGTTTTTAATACAGTAAGTCTATTGCAGGGAGTGCTCTCTATGCATTTTACTAAATATGAATGAATATCCCTAGTGGATACAGAAAACACCAAACGTAGTAGTAGGTGTGACCAGAGAGGAGCAGAATACCAGGCACCAAAGAACTACAGGAGATTCCCCCTGAAACTTTGCATTTTGCTTCAGAGAGAAAAGCCCTCCCACAGTTATTTTAAAACACTTCCTTTAAAATTCACAACGCAGGACAGATTCCCAGTGGCAGAGTTAAGACTTGACCATTCTACCTCTGACTGTTCCCTAAAACATCATCATTAGTTTTTTCCAATGGTTCTAGTAGAAGAGGACCTTTCATAAAAACTACCACATAGTTTTCCACATTTATTCCATTTTTTTTCCCATGAGTGGAAAGGTGGAATGAAATGCTATTTTCATGTTTATGTTGTTTGGCTTGGCTTGGGTCTCTTCTTCCTTTTTTTTCTTTTTTTTTTTTTTTTTTTTCAGGGGGTGTGTGTGTGTGTATGTGTGTGCTTCTTATATTTTTGTTTCATTTTTTATTTTTTCTCTTTTTTTTTATTTTCAAGACAGAAAAACAAAAATAATTCAAACTTTGTGAATTTCCTAAAAACACCCTTATCTACATATTCATTTCATTAAGAGCGCAGTTTGAAAAATGCATTGAGTGAAAAATGTTCTGCCACTTGATTGCTGATGTTAATATAGCCAAAAATGGATTATATGCAGTATCTTCATGTTCTGACAATGTGTGTAAAAACCATCCCAAGTGTCATCAATGTACAAACAAGTATCAGCAGCTCAATATCACATTAACAATGACCTTCAATAAATCAGTGTCTGTATTCAGTAAAGTAAGGTTTTGTCTTTTTTACAATACTTTAGAAAATTCAATGGTAACTGACTGATTTTGATCATGGTGGTACCTTCAGTTTTTTAAATGGATTAATTGTGAGTAGTGCTTTTGTAGCTTTACTACAACTGAAGGTTTGTGGTAAAAATCTTTTTTTTTCTCCTCAAATCCTAGGTCATAAAGTTTTCCTAAATATTTTCCATTATATTTAAGTATGTGTAAAAATAAAATCGATATTTACTGGTCTTTTTGTGTAACTCCCACACTATCCCACTCCATGAGGCAGAAGAGTGGTAAGTTTATTACTGTAATTTTGCTGATATACTAAGAGAAACATACACTTCATATCAAAACCAATCAGCAGCTCATAAGAGTTTTGAGCCAATAGGAGAGATCTTTTCCTTACAGTTTCAATTCAATACATAATTACACATGCATTTAAGTTTATTGTCATTCATCAGAGTAATAAAGACTATTATTGGGTACTTGGCTGAATAAAGATCTATAAGAATATATCTGAAATAATATTTGGAAAAACCCTGTATTTTCAAATATGATTTTTAAGAAATATTTTGAGGTAAGAAAATTAGTTAGCATCTGTATTCCTGCCAAGCAATTTTTTTGAACCACATGGGATATCTACTGTGAATAATATTATACAATTGCATGGTTTTTTTTTTCATTTTGAGGCACGTAGAAGTAAATCTTAACATTTGAATTTTGGTTCCAGCACAATGTACAATAATCTTTGCAACAAGAATTATACAGTGTACAGTGTACAATTGAGCAGTGTACAAGCTTCAGCACAAACTGTTCTAGGGAAAATAATGAAAACCAAACCAAAGGATAACATTTTACAATAGGGATTTCTTTTTGCTTGCATGAGAGTGAGTGCATGCAGAATCTAGCAAATGTAAAAATTTTTATTATGTGGAACAGCATTACATAGAGTACATAATATTTTACATCTTATTTGGAAGACCATAGTAATTATGGTGCATCCATAAAAGTGAAGATAAAAGTTGGAGAAAATTCAGATATGAAAGAAATGCTTAGGTTGGACTAAAGCATGCTATAAATTAAAATACATTTTTTGACCTTTAAAAGTTATTAAAAATTTCCCCCATAATACTTCTGACTTACAATTCAGGGACATCCAAACAGAGATTTTACACTAGAAAACACAATTTTGTGCATTAGTTTTTAAACATGGAAATTTTTTTTGTGCTTTTTGCCAGCAGTTCACAGTATTCAGTAGCAATTGCAAAGGTGGTGAAAGAAATAAGAGTCCACAACACTTTCTGAATACACTTTACAGAGAACTTCAGTTTTCAGTTTTAATGTACTTTAAAAGCATCTGTTAATCACAGAGTAAGTTACAAACAGACAACAAGGAGAGAATTAACACCACAGCTTGTACCTTACTGATATGAATCAATAGTCTTTGGACATTGAGCTAGGTAAAACAGAATTTCACACCACAAAAGAAGCTGTCAGTTTAAATGCCTATTGATTGTAAAACATATCATTATACCACACAACAGTCTTCACACTTTAACCTAGTTTTTGCAGCTACATTCTGAATACCATTTACTTGCATAAAGCACTCACCAGTGTCTGCAGGATTAAGTCAGTTAAAATATTACTCTGGGTAGGAAGGGAAGAAAGAGCACACACACATTTTGCCGGTTATACCTGTGAAAGAAGTTTTTAAAGTACAAATTACAGTGAGTTAAGAGTGTCCCCAATCAAGATCTTGTTAATAATTCTTTTTAAAAAAAAAAAACAAAAAACAGAAGTCAGGCTTTCTTGAGCAAGTGTAAGAATACAGTGTGTGACAAATGCAAGATAACATGCCATTTTTCACTGTATATTCTATTTTTAATGACTGGAGGAAAGCACAACTATTATTAACTCTCCTGACATAGTTATAAGAAAACACCTCAGCACCGAATGTTAGTATCATAGATTTTAGAGGTGTTGCTTCAGAAACAAGGCTGTATAATGGACATTATCCATGATTCAAACTCCAGTCCTAGTACTTACATCCTCACTATTACTTCTTCATATAGTAAGTGACAATATTTGTCATCAGAATACCTAAAAAGTATTTGCAAATTAGCATATTATTGTTGTGTCTCTGACTAAAGTTCACACATGTACTCACAGAATTGTATGCCATTTTCAGAAAAAAAAAAATTAAAACATTTACAAAGCATTTTAAAATGCATCATTCCTAACCAAAGAACACCAGTGAAAGAGACAGCAGTGATTTCTCCTAATCAGCAGCTTCCTTACAGCAGAAAACACCTTTACTGAGCTGGAGCTGGAAGGGAAGAGCTTACATTTTCAATGAAGGAGAGCACTCTAACAGATCAGACTGCACTGATGAAGGATGTTGGCCTGTGTGGATACCATTCAGAGAGCTAGCTAGCTGCACCTCCCAATATTTTGGTTTCAGTTTTTTAGAAATACTTTTCTGTCTGCCGTTCTGTGTCAATCTGCAATGGATTTGCATCAAACAATATTTACTCTGCTCTCTGTGGCTTGTCTCAGACAAAGTCCTTCCTACTTCTTTAAAGCTCAAGTCTGTGCTGGCCACTGCTGTTTCATAGGTTTTGGTTTTGTTTAGATAATTGTAATTATTTTTAAAATTATTTTGGAACTGAAGTACTGTATGTAAATACATACAGTATGTATGTATGAGAAGTATGAGAAGAAAGGTATGTAAGTAGATGTGTCTGTGTCCAGACTTTCCACTCACAGAAGTGTGCTGACATTGTTAAAGGGATAAGGAAATGGATGCTTGATCTGCCACTGGCATAAAGTGAACTTTATATGACCTTTTTTTTAAAAAAAAATATATTTCAAATAAACAAAAAAAACCAATAAAAAAGCAGATGGATTTTTTTATCATCAAACAGAAAGTTGGAATAGGTCAACCATCCACCAACAACAATACAAAAGATAAAAAATATAGACCGTCTTTTTCAGAAGGTAGCCCTGGTGGTGACCCTCTATCCCTCACATTAGCTGTGAAGGAACAGAATATGGTATTGTACATGATGAACAGGAATGCAAAAGGTAGTATAAACAGAATAGCATTTGTCTGTCTGCTTGGTTCTTTTGCACATTTGTGGAAACACTGTGAAAAAAGTTCAAGCAGACTATCACCTGTCAAAAAACATTTGCATCAGTGTTAATGGATGCCACATTGTTGACACTGCAGCATTGCATGTATTATTCTTTGAATCACATGATATAAAATAACTCAGAGCTTGAACTCACTAGGGGATTTTGTCATTATTTGCGGTTGAATGTTTTAAAATAATCATTTGGACTTTTTAAGTTTCAAAGCAGGGCTTTATACTGAAATAGTTAATTAGACCTTTTGCTACAGTCATGTTACCAAAGAGAATGAGTATTTAAAAAAAAAAAAAAAAGATTAAGAAACTTCTTAACTGAGATCCTACAACTTGTCTGACTCATTTTAACTTCCTGTGAATCTTGAGACTTGTTAGAAATGCTAAACAATTAATCACAGTTATCTCGAACATTTGAAACCTTTCAATTAAACAAGATTCTCAGGTTTTATTTATTCTTAAAATCATCATCAGGAAATGTGGTAGTCACAAATTATCATTGATGGGGGAATTGACAATGTAATTTTCAAATTCTGAATACCTGAATACTGGCTTCCCTAGTAAAAATGCAGCATGTTAATAGTCTTTTAAATTTATATAAAAAAATACATGCCATCATACTCTAATTCCTGGGCTGCTAAAACATTTATGTTAATTTTGCTCTAACTTGTTTCTAGTGCAATGTTGCAGAGCTGTTAAAGAAAAGCAAAAATGAAAATGAAACAGAAAGCTTAACTATAACTGATATTAATCTAGTTCTATGCTAAAAATAATAGCTCTTACACAAAACTGGAACAAATTAGTATTGCTAAGAACCTCCAGTGACTAATTTCTTAAAAAGAAAGCTCTGCTATGCATAAAGTATCTGACAAACACCAACGCAAGGTAGATCTTTCGAAGAGGTCTTACATGTCGAAAGCCAAAACATCAGTATTGTTGCAGAGCTAAGATCACTAAATACCTCCTAACTGCTAAATGAATGCTGACAGTCAAATTTTCACAGAGAACTAGCACTAGCAGCAAGCTAGCCAAGAATATCAATGTTTCTCAAAATCCCACATTGCCTGTGTAATGATGCATGGAATTGCAGTAATCTCAAGGGAATAATTTATCCTGTTACCTTTTTTGGTAAACTATAAAACTATGAGTGACTGGTATATTTTTTTAATTCTTGATTATTATTTTTTTATAATACAAGAGATTTTCTTTTTATGTGTAGATACTTTAAATGCCAGCTCTGCTCCAGGCTTGCTGACTCTTTCTTAGGTCAATCTACACCAGGTATCACTCTTGCCTGTTGGTGTTTGAACACTGGGACCTCTTCTCTCCTTCTTCAGGGTATTCAAAATAAACTGTGTTCCAAGACGGCAGCAAAATGCCAAACTAGTGAAAATGAGCGGTCAGCATAATCCTTGAAGAAAGAGAAATTTTGATTAATTGGATTGAATTTTAGGATAATCCAGGCGCTAGTGAAAAGTGGCAGCTTGGGCTTCCTTCATAGTAGTCAATGTTGACAAAGACTTTTCTTGGGAATGATTTATCATAGTGTCTAAGATAAAGGGCTGAAACACCTCTGCAAGTGTCTAAATAAACAACTTTGAATAAGTCATTTGAATTCTAAATTTTATACAACCAAGTCAGGTCACATGAATTCTTCCCAGAGTGTTCACAAACATAACTTCTTTATGAAAAAATCTATTATTAGTAATGAGACAGCAGGAAGCAAATCTGTTATTTCTTCTTGAAGGCCAGCCTTTCATGGACAATTGTTTTCTTATGATTTTCTACAATTCTACACAGATGTTAGGGAGCTTAATAGCAAATAGCTACATCACTAAATTCATCTCAGAAATAGACTGTCTCAGTGTGACAGTCTGATAGGACAGTTGGTTTGGGAGTGAGAAGGTAAAAACAAGTTCTATAAGTGACAATCCAAATTTGATATGTGCCCAGATTTTACACTCTAAAAATGTGCTTACTACAATGAGAAATCTTTGTTTCAAAGTTCATAAATTGCTTTGAACTATCATGCATTCTGATTCTGTTTCTGATCCTTTCCGTCTTTGGATTAAGATTTTCCTTACTTCTGTGGCATCATTAATTAAAAGTTTTGTAACTTAGAAAGCTATATAATAGCTATGTAATAAAATTAACATGTTGTCTAAAACATAGTTGGATTAAAAACCTTCATAAATTACAAGAAACCAATAATTAAAGGAAAAATACAAATAAAATGTTTAATATTTAGAGGATCACAAATTTAACCATTCCCGACCTTTAAGCACATAATAGCAATGCCTGCTAAAATCTCAATCATATCAGATTGCAGTTTCTGTTCACTAGATGGGAATTTTCTACTCTGCTGAACCAAGGCTTTACACTTTCATTAGCTCACATTCTCTGTCATGACACCAGTGCCCTCTCATCAGATCGAAGGCTGAGTTGAGTGGTGCTGACAGAGAGAGGCAGATAAAAGGAAACTGATGAAAGAGCTAAATGTTTGCCTTCTGGATAAAAGCTGCATGTGGCTTTGCTTACCCACTGGTCTCCTTCACCCTGTTCGAAGAAGATGGGAGCGTGTCTTGTGTTCAACTTATATAGTAGTAGCTTCAATTTCAAGCAAGTTTGATTTTTGATTTGTTTTCAGAAAATGCAAATTTTGCCTGAGCTTGAAAGACAACAACATTTTTTTGGTTTCTTTCACAGAAATCACCCATGACTGTGAATTTTATAGAGAAAAGGTGGAAAACATCACTATACAACTAAATTTTCAAGATCTGTACCACATTTAGACTGAAATTTATAAGAACCATTTGATTTCTCAACAAATGAGAGATCTTGATCAGGCTATGGTGGCAGATATTTATTTTAACAATAGATGAAATTATAACCTCTCCCTGTTTCTGAAATTTGATTTAGACTCAAAACTGACCTGAATGGATTCAAGCTGAACTGAAAAAATATATCTGTGGGTCGCAATAATTGGAATGACTGTTCCTATTTGAATCTTAGTGTAATAATCAAAGAGTCAAAATATTATAATCTGCTCTGGTCTGATATGAAAAAGATTTTCACAAATGAAATCCCTATTTCATCTCCAGATACATAAGTATTAGAAATCCTCTGAGTGATCTATTTCTTGTTAAAACTAAAGCCTCATTTTGAACACAAGGGAAGTAAGTATGTATAACAAAATGAAGAGTAATATAATCATATCACATAAACACCTGAGTGATGGATAACTGTGTAAATCTGAAAAACAAAATTATTATGATTCATTGAAATATACTAAAAAAATGTCAAACTGTAAAACTCAGCAAGACCATAAAGATTGTTCTTTCTGGTAATTACTACAGAAGAGGAACCAATGGCTGTGTGATATTTTAATATTATATAGACCTGCAACAGCGTATATAAATTAAATGTATTATAAAGTATTTTATAAAAAACGATGGTCATAATATTTTAAGCAAATAAAAATAAAGAGCTCTATTTTATTAAATCAATATTCAGCACTTACCTAATCATAAAGTTTAGGGTACTTTCCTATTTTCAGAATAATATATTTAAATTATAATTCATGAAAGCCAGAATTACTAACACACAATGCACAATGGTAAAGGACATTGGCCATTTTAGGTTTCTTTTTTAGTATTTTATTCCATATTATACATAGCTATTCACAGCTCAATACAAGTCAAACAAGAAGATGCGAGGACAAGCATTCAACCTCAGAAATGGCTCTCAATTTTGAAGTCTGTTGGAGACGCACACATTCACAGCTGAAGCATGTCAAGCCAGCAGGTTTTTGAGGACAATTTTAAAAAGTGAGACTTGAGAGTTATTTCTCATTTGGAGATCAGTGGCCATGGCACAGACCTGGGGTAGGAAAAACTGTCCAGTCCAAGTTTTCCCGCTGCTAATTGCTACGTATGTACAAATATGAGGTTTCCAAAATGGACATTTTAATATAGTTCAATATCTATTTTTAAAAGTTCTGTTTTTAATAAATGATCAAATGACTATGAAAGATAATTTATATTTTATGGTTATGTGCACAGTATTTTATGCTGAAATGTGATGATGACATTTCAGAAATTTACCAAGCTCCTAATTTTGATGAAGCTTCTTTTCTACAGGTTTCCTGCATGCCCTTGCTCAGCCTGTGCAGCAAGTTACAAAGATGAGTCCTCAGTACTTATCATGGAGGTTTTCAAATCCTGTGAAATGTGAAAATATAGTGCATGTCTATCACAGAAAAAAATATGTATCATAGAAAATATATGGACATTACCATTTTAAACATTATTTAAGATGTATTCCATTCTATTACTTGTTAGTGTGAGACACGATAGGAGAGTAATGCAGACATCTCCTACAGACAACAAGCATGGCTTAGGTAGCATCTTTAGAATGTGAAAACAGTTAATGTAGTTCCTATCAAGTTCTGAAAGTCTGCTCTTAATTGTATCCATTTCCTTTGCCTGAGCAGCAGAGAGTCAACTGTAACATTTTCATCCGAGACTTAATCTAAGTATATATCTAAGATTGTGCTCTGCTTCATATTGTTATGCATGTTACTTCATTGACTTTTTCTTATCAATTCACTTTTCCAATGATAGTATTCAGACATAATATTGTTGCTTTGTGAAAATTTAGAATATTGACAGAGTATTAGGTCAGGTGCATTTTATTAATACTGCCAGTAATCTTCTCAAATTCAGGCTGATTAATTTCTTTAAGTGTGATAAACTATAACAGTAACAAATAAGCTTTAAATCTTATAACAGAAAAATATACATCATGAGTACAAAAGAAACAAGTCTCATTCTACCATTAATATATTGTATATAGTAAGCTGGTAGACGGTGGCTTTTAATACTCCCGTTATATTTTGAGGGGTTTTATACCAAAAAAAAAGATAACAAAAAAAAAAAGGATAACTCTTAAAAATTAATGCCCATATTCTTCCACTGCTCAAATGATTTTTTAAAACCCTCTGATAAACAAGACTTATGCGACTGGACATGCTTTGCCTAGATTTTGCAATCTTTTGGTTTACCATGGTCATTTCATACACTGGCATCTCTGCTCTTCCTCACCCATTGAACTTTTTACCTTTTAATCAGGCAAACACTCATCTGGCTTACCGTATGTTCAAATGGCATTGTTCTACACTGAAATCTGAAGTTTAGAAGGAACAAGGCTGATTATCGTTTCTTGTCATACATGCAGCTTGAGATTTATTTAGTTGTCTCTTTGCCTCATTAATCTTCAATTCAAATATCCGTAAATGAAAGGTTAGGCAGAAGCAGGCAGAAAATGACGTAGACGCAATCCTTAGCAAGTCATTCACTTCAAACCTGGGCACAAAAGGACAAAGCAAAAAAAGCCACCCACATTTTTCAAGGTTCTACCAGCTGAAAAATGTAAATATTTTTGTTTCTTCTTGACTTTCAACATCAGACCAATTTGCTCTCTCCCAAGGTTCACAATAAATCTGTGACCCATCAAATCACACATTTCACTGAAATGCAACCATCTTGAAAATATTGTATCCCATAGATGTCAATGAAAAGAATGTAAGACATTCTATTTATTTGGTGCTTTTCTATGAAAATGTTTTGCAAGCAAATCTATTTCAGAAGAATGGTTCTTCATTTAAAATACGCTTTGGGAAGGAAATAATTAATATCACACATCTTTTTATGCTTTCTGCAGAGGGTAGAATCTAATGGCAGGGGAATGTGTGAGTGATGGAAATGCTGCCATTTTCCAAACTTGATATTGTTAATGTGGACTGTCAAGTTTAGGTCAAGCGTTTATACACATTGTGCTTCAGTACTTACAGTGTTTCAAACATATCTGTCATGCACAGCAAATGCACAGTGCAGCACAATCTATGGCACTGAGAGGCAACACAAAATCTTTTAGTAGAATTGAACCAACACTTTTACCTCATTTATCTGAGCTGTCACCATTTTTAACAACAATTTCATTTATTCGACAGCTGCATACATTTTCTAAATAAGCAATATCCTTGAATTTGTTTATTTGCAACATTTTTAAAATTGTCTTTATTTGGGTTTTGGTTTTTTGTTTTTTTTTTTAAACAGCTTTAATATTATACAGACAGAAGGGAGAGAAGAATCATGCTGTTAAGTATGGATGTGTATTTTTAAAAGAAAATATATTTTAAAATGTAGACTATCTTTAATGCTAAATTAAAATTATTGCTGGAATGGTGCTATGTTAGCCCTCGGGTATATATGATTTCAGCATTTAATTAACTCTGAAGTGCTCCTGTAAACGGGACTTATGTGTCTGTGTAAAGTTCAAGGCAGCCAAGCTGAATCTATAGGAGAAAACTGCTCGGAGGGGCTGATGTCCTAGAGAAGCAAGTCTGCCCTGTCTGAGGCAGACAGACTTTACCACACGGCTACATGTACTAAATTAAGAAGTGGGCAAGTTCATCCAAAGTGCACAGATTAAAATTTTCAATAGGCCTAAAAATGACTCTAAGGCATGAATGAGCCTGTCACTTTTTCTCTGCCTCTTCAGCAAATGATGGATTCACTCTATGCCCATAATATAACCCGTGAGATATGCCTGGCTTCATTGGTTATTCTTCATTCCCAGTCAAGCTGAAATAGAGGCTGTGGTTAAACAAATCTGCTTTTATGGAGCAAAGCACTGTGAAACGGAGCTGATTATGACCTGACACATTGAATTAGGCTGTTGTGTAAAGCAGTGCTGATGATTCCATTGTTTCAGGGTCCTGTCTGCCTGCCTGAGCTTTTCCTTGTCTCTCAAGCCACACACATTTCTGTTTCCCATTTGCTTTAGGAACCCTTTTTTTTTTTCAATCTATTTACTATTTGTAACTGAGTCCACAGCAGAATATTATTTATAGATCTATTCAAGAAGAGGTTTAGTGATGAGTGCTTTAATGGAAGAGTATCACTTTTTTTCTATCACTATTCTCAAAGATAGACTGCATTGTAAAAGCACTGCAATCACATATCTAATCACTTCTAATTTTCTTTTATAAAAAAGTAGAAGTGTTAGCTAATTATGGTCACTGGCTGACAACATCTACTGGCCTGAACAAATCATCTGAGTGCAGAAAATACCAAGTTCCAAGACCTCATGTACTGTACGTCTGGAAAGACAAAAAACACTTAAGCTTTCTGCTTATTGTCAGTCCTAGAATTCATTAGTCTTGATGACACTTGGTAATGAGTTCCTTGGACTATTTCTGGTTTGAATCTGTTGGCTACGCCTTCTATGTTATTCCAGTTGTTCTTGGGCTGTAGAAATGAGTAAATAACAGTAATTTTCCTAACATAATTTTTTTTATTAGTATAAGAAACTTATCCCACCTTCTATGTCTCCATTCACCTCAGAAAGCCAAGTCATTGGTTATATGATTAGTTTTTATCACTTCAAGTAAATTGTGTTCCATCTGAAACCCTTTTATTCCTGCTAGGCTTTGTTTTGGGTACTATGCCCAGGACTGCTCAGTCTCTGAGATGAGAGCACAGCATACCAACACTGCAGGCTCCGAGTCACTGCAAGACTTGTCCAAGAAACAAAATATATTGCTCTTTGCTGCCATGTCTAATTGATACTGTTACTCAAGTTAGCTAGCTTAAAACAAGATTGACTATATCTGTGATATATTGCAGTCCTCATTGTTATAGTGCAGGTATAACCATAGACCTACAGTACTGTTTAATATTTTCAAAAACATTTTTTTCCTTTGGTTCTATATACCCTAAGGTTTATTGACTTGAATATTCACCACAAGGTAGTATGGTAATGTTTTTACTGAGCTAGGCATAGAAATTTAGAGATTTTAATTCCTTTCATCATTTCATTATCTACGCATATATACGGTATAAAAAGAATCTATGCTTAAATGGGTTCAGATTTTGAGTACTGAATAATGATATACAGTGTACAGAGTTTTGTAGGTCCTTCAGATTTCAAAAGAAGTTATGAGCAGTCCCAAGGTTAGTTATTCTTCCATATGCAAAACAGGAAATTATCTCTGCTTATTACATATTTATGTTTATCACGTTTCTGCTCTAACCCTCACATGATGTTCACCTCAGCCCTAAAAGTTGCTCAAAACTATGAATAAATTATACTAAGATGGTCCAAAATAATGAGAATTAAAATATTTCTTAGATTTCCAGAAAGGACTGATAGGCTTTCAGTCCCATACAAAAGATAGAACTGGGGCCAGTGTAGAGTTAGCAGTTCATATGGGCGGGTCAAAAATTGCTGCACTGTTCAAGTACCATTTTTCATTTTCCAAGCCAGTTGCCTGATGGAAGATACTGCCTTCATAACAGTGGAGGCAGGGAAGGTCAGAGGTGCTCTGAGACAGAGTAAATGCAGGTTTGATGCATGTCACACCCAGTGCTGTCAGTAGTAGTCCCGATAGCATAACGGCATGCTGTGAGGTGAATACCTATGCACTGGCCACTTAGTACCATTTCTACTGTTGAATCTGGGACAGTTCAAGTTCAGAAGGATTGTAAACATTAGCCAGACTAAAATACCTATGACTATGAAAACAGACTCAACTTTCCCTTTTCTTTTTTCTTTCTTTTCTTTCTTTTCTTTCCTTTTTTTCCTTTTTTTTTCCCCTGCGACAAAACAAGGTTTGTTTTTATAAGAAAAATGGAAACGGCATAAAGCATGGAGAGATTAGCACTTGCACAGTAGAAAGAAAGAAAGATCAATAAAATAAAGTTCAGCTATTCAATAAATATGAAAGAAATTATACAGCTGTGAAACTTCTTATTTCCTTTTAATTTATTTAACTTTTTTTTCCATTGCTTCTGTTTCGTCTCAACAGCATCATATTGTTCCATATCATCCGTAAGCATTTCTGTTCTCTCTTTACATTTTCTCTTATCATTTGTTTGGTGTGTTTATTTTCTATGAAGGTTACCTTATCAATTCAAACAACTGATTCTTGGGTTGGCAGTGTTCTCTTGTTGGCAGCATGAAAATTCTGTATTATTGAAAGCCAGACGGAAGCCAATTTGTTCAAAGCTTCTCATCAAACAAAGAAAACTACTCTTGTCACTCTAATATAGTTTCAAATGTAGTGAATTTTGCCAGTTAATAAATAAAATGCTTCTCTCTAGAGGCAAGAGAACAGCCAAAATACATCTCCATAAGGAAAATACTCAGTTCACCTCTTAACGGAATATCCTCAACCAGAAATCCCACACAGAAGTAGGCTGATACCTAATGTTTGTATCAAATTGTAGAATATATTGCCAACTAACAAGAGAAGTCCAACGATTTTAGGATTTTCACTGTTATAATTTATTTACAGTGGGGGCACTTTCTTTTTTATTCTTACAAAACTATAGATCAGTAAAACAACAGACTAGTGTTCTCTGTTCATAAATAGTGTGGGCAACAGTTGAATTATGCAAGTTTTCACAAGTTAGTATTTTTAAAATGTTTGAGAGTGGGTATAAATATCCAGTTTTCATGTATTTAATACAGACTTCTCACTAAAGTCTATGGGCAAAAGAATGTTTTTAGCCCTGTATATGAATGATGAGAGTTTGCTTTCTCTTCTGCAACAGATTGACCATTTTTTTCATTATGAAACCCTGTGCTGAGCAGAAACAGTGAATTTAATTTGCTGAGAATCAATTTTAATCTGAACTGCTTCATTTTTTTCTGTGAGAAATGAAGAAAGACTAGGCTTTGTATATAGCTCTTACACTCAGGTTTAAGCCAGGGTCCAAATAGACTTTCATCACACGGTCAACTATTTATTATGACAAGCAAGTGCAGAAAAGTTATGTTACTCCGAAAAATGCTATTTTGTAATATTTTAATTTACTTTATTCAATGGATTCATTATTTGAAACATCTACTTTAATCCATAAATCAGATTAGTCAGTAACTGCACTTGCAGCTCCTACAGTTTCAATGTATGCATGTGCAACTAACAGGATAATTGGATAAATATCTTTTGGCAGAAGCATTATACGCTGCAGTATTAGCTAGCAGTTTCTTTATGCTATAACAATGCAGGTGATCAAAGAGTCAAAATAAGTACTAGATCTCAAAATAAACAAAGAGGAAAGTTCATGCAGATACAAAGAATCATAATGTTTACCGATAATCTGGTCTTTCAGCAGGTTGCAAGCACACAGGACTTCTTGAATTCCTTAAAGAGGAATTACCTACTGTTAGCTAAGAGATATCAGAAGGATATCAGAAGGATGTTTTTCATTGACTTTTACTGGAGCAGGATCAGGCTCCAAGTACTATGGTGGAAAGCAGTTCATAGTGTCATTTTTAGTTTATTTCAGTATCAATGCATTAAAAAGACTTAAGGGAGAAGAGGCTGGGGGAAGGGTAAAAGGGAAAGAGTTTACCCTGGAACTGCTAGCTTAAAACTGTGTTCTGATCTGTTAAATATATTTATATCCTGGTTCCCATGTGTGCATGTTTTCAATTTCAGCAGTAATTATTTATATGAAGCTTTTAAATATTTAAGCACCAACTGAGCTGTAGCTATCCCTGATACTAAATTCATGCAGTCAAATTCAGTACAACCTTTTTACCTTCAATCTGCTTTATGGAAACCCATTGTGAAGACAGCTAAATGGTATTCCACCTTTACTAGTTACACATTTCTTATACTCATTATCATTAATAGCTTAACAGCCTCCAGACTGTTACCTTAATCTTTTTTACGTCAATGAGATATTCTCCAACCGTCAACATTTTACAACCGTTATATCTATTAGAAATCACTATATTTCAAATTATGTCCCATTAACGAAAGAAATAATTACAACATTACATTTAATTGAATGGAAAATGTTGACCAGGTTTCTTCTATTTTTCCTTTAGATGACATGTCCATTAGAAGTGCTCTGCTTTGAGATATACACAAATATATAGATTTACTGTGATGCACCCTCATAAAAATATTTAATAGTCATGATGAATTCATCAGATGAGATTTATATTATTCACAGGTTTGAACAATATTCTTCCTGTATTATGCACGCTTATAACTAAGCAAACTTTCCTTGCTATAGTGTGGGATGGCATGGGTTTTTAGGTAGAAAAATTCCATATGCATTTGCTAAAGGTATCTTACTATCATGTTCCATATATATTGAACTAATGCATACACATTTGTGCAACACATACAAGATTATGTGCTTTGTTATGCATCAGATAATTCTATTTTAAAAATTGAGATAGAAGTGCATTTTCAAAATATATTTGAGCAGGATAAGGGTAGAGACTTGACCAATGCAGACCATGTTTTAGGTGTGAGAAAGCATGGAAGGAATCACAGATGTCTGAAGAAATTTAGAAAGAAACATTTCCTCTTGGGAAAAAAAAAGGACAAACTGGAATTTTGTTTTTAGTTTTAGATTGTTCACTTCTCTCACACACTTAGCTGAATAATATTATGAAATATCATTAGATCACTTGAATTTGTTAAAAAAATCATAAAGAATCTTTGAAGTTATTTCTGCACAGCCCCCTTCTGACTGAGTACGTGAGTTTAAGGGTGATGAAGAGAGTCTGCATAGCTAAGGGCAAGATCAGAGTTCATCAGAGGTTCAAGTACTGATGAGCAAGCCATTTAGCTCTCTAATAGCTGCCTGCTATTTGGACTATACCTTTGATACCTAACAAAATTTCCTTCCAAATTCCATTCACTTTAATATTTTTACACTATAACATACAAAACTGAGATTGTGACATACATGTGAAAGCCTTTGGGAGCTAGGTGCATACCTCAATGTTATTCAGAAATATGTTTATCTGATGGTGAAGTCTGACAGGAAATGAGAAAAAGATGATGTGAGATAGCAAGAAACTCAAGGAAGTGCCCAATAAATAACCTTTGGTTTTTGTTTTTCGGGGTTTTTTTTATATGAAAATGTTTTCTCTTATTGTTAGTCAATTAAACTAGTGGATCTCATCAGCTTAAGAGAGTTTGCTGATCACTTACAGGCAGTTAAATGTTAATAATTTTCATGAAACCTCTGTTGGGTAACTAAACAATATCATAAATAAAATACTTAAAGATGAACATAATATATGTTATTGATTTACCAAATTGATGTCACAACATATAATAAACAGGAACATCAAACAAGTCATTAATAAGTCATCTTTTCTTCTATCAGTATCTTGAAAGGATTTTGATCTTTTTTCAATGTGATGATAATTCAAATTTTAGGACTACTCTACATCTTTGAAGATAAACTAACATTAATAAAGTGTAATTGTAATTAAAGTTACAGTATCACTTTCAGAAACAGATTTATGTTTTGAAGAGCTAGATTTATGCTAACAGAACTTGCAAAAGCTCATTACTTTCTTATATCATCAATAGGATTATTAAAGAGGAGAGTGTAAGAATTGATCTCAAAAGGGAAATTAGAATTTAATACATGGTGTTTTACCTACAGGAAAAAAAAAAGAATACAAATTCTGTGGTTTTTTACATTTCTTCTTCTTTGCCTTTTTCTCTCTCTGCTTCTCTCTCCCACTGCATTTATTATTATTTTTTAATTATCTATTTATATAAAATATTATTATATATATTATATAATATATATAATATTATTCTTTTCTTTTTCAGGTTCATTTATGTCCAGTAGATTATTCCAGTTAAAATAAAAGGGAGAGATTAAAGAGTATAGTATTCCAATCTGCCATGGATGCAGTATTTAATATTGAAGTCAGGTGACACGAATGCAGCTCGGCCTTGGTAGCTAACCTGGAGACCTCCGGGTGTTGAGCTGGAAGAGATGAAGTCTGATTTTGACTTCATAGTATAAACAGAATGTCATCCAGCCATCAAAATTCCACCCACGGTGAACCCCCGGCATGGTTAATGATTATAATCTTCACATTTAATCATGGGAACACAGTGACAGGCAAACAAAGGTTAGCTAAACTGTCAGTTCGGGCTGTTTGAATGGAAAAGGGGGACTTTACAAGTTTTATTTTAAAATGTGTGTACTCGTCCAACAGTACTTTTCAACTTTATACTAGAAAAGTGTACAAAGCTTGGCTACTTGCAGAAATTGGCAGTGTGTGTAATTAACCTTTAAACTCCAGAAAGACTGGAAACTTTGATGCTTGCTTTAAAACAGTTGCTATGCCAATACTACTTTCAAGGTTAAATTAAGCTAAGGGCACTTAAAGGGTAAAGGAAGAAATACAGCACTAACATGTCAAAGTGTCAGAGGAAAAAATGCCTTTTTAGAAAAGACGTAGTTATGTTATAGGGATATTCTTTTTTACTTAGGTTAAAGGACAGTGACAACTTACTGAGAACAATATTTCAAGGTACATTTTATTCTCCATACAGTTTCTTGCTCATAAAACTGCATGGATTCTTTCATGCCCTTTCCTCTTACAACTGTGATGTCCATAAAATTAGATTTAAGAGCAAATGTAAGTATCTCAAACTTTCTTATAGTAAAAATATGTATTCACCAGTCTTTCAGGCATGCATGCAGTAAAGGTATTCAGTTTTGTTATGGAATAATGATAAAAGTGCAGCATTACAGAAAAAAAAGTGATCCTTACAGAAAAAATGAACCTAATCGAATCCCTGCAGCAAAGAACTGACATTTGCAATAGAACATAACTATTGACCGTAAATTAAGTATTTAAACAAATGGTCACTTGCTCTTTAAAGCATTCTGAGTTATTGTATTGCTTTTGATGTTCTTCATAGGGCATTATTTCATAAGTACTATTAATAGAAAGAATCAATACAATAAATTCCCACTAAGTTGATAATACATCTTTGTATGCGACTCTCACTGCTATTGCAAAATGTTCAACTGAATTTCTCAAGCAAAAATACAATATCAAAAGCATGACAAGACACTCTCATGACATGAAAGACTGATCTCACATGCTCCAGATGGGCTCCAGGGTCAGTTGCACAGGCCAGGATTACAGCATCACAGAACCGCAGAATCACCTGGGTTGGAAGGGACCTTTTAAGATCTTTCAGGTCAGAGGGCTACCCAGCCTGCAAGACCCTTCTGTCTCATATGCTTTCTTTGCTACTTGTAGTGCAGTGTGTTGACAGCCAACATCCCCTTCCACTTCCCAGCTTGGCATACTGAGCAGGAAGGAAGTAGCATTGGTTGCACATCTGTGGCACTGATGCTTGTGCAATGTTGAACCCCCTAAACGTGCCAGAAAAACAAGCGGGGGAGGGCAGAATAGCTGGAACTTGCATCACTATATCCTAGATAAGCAAGGGCTGACAGGAATGGAGTGGCTTTCTTCAAGTACACCAAACATCAAGAAAGGGAAGTCATTAAGAGAAGGGAAAGAACATGTTGTTATGAAGTGAACCTAAATGCATTCAAGCTGAATATTAGAAGTTTTCTAGTCATAAGCATGGTAAGGAACAGGAATATCCCTCTAGCTGAAAAAACAGTAGGCAAAATAGTATAAGACAATTTGATAGTTTATTTTTTAAAAGTGTGACAGTGAATGACAGCAATAACTGGGAGTGAAGATTATGATCAAGAAGGTTTTCTTATGTAAGGAAATAGCAGTTCAAATCTAGTTCAAGACTCTAGCCACTGATCATTAACTAAGCTGAATAAATCCTATATGTAGTAAATTGGATTCATTTATCTTTTCTCAATTTAAGCTGTTAAAATGGTATATAAGACAAAATTCTTTATTGACTATTGACTTTATTGGCTATTCCTGTCATCAGGTCACAGTAAAAAAAAAAACGAAACACAATACAATAGCTCTACAGAAAATGCAACCAGAAGTTTTGTGTCCACAGACACAAAAAATCTGAACTGTTAATGTGAATTCAAATTTATTTATGTATGTATTTATATACTGATATTGACTTCCATGGTGACTAGTTTAAAACATGATATTAGAGGTCCATTTACTCATTTCTACATATTAGTTCAGATACTCTTGTGTTCTGATTTTATCTCTATCATTCTCTTTATTTCTTCTCTGTAAGGGGAGATTTTTAAGAGTACAGTGAGTACTGTCATTGTCTAAAAATAGTTTCTTCTAAACTTGCATTTTTCTTTTTTATTTTTTATTATGTAACCTTTTTATGGTTGGAAATAAACTATTTCCATAGTTTACATCTTCATAATAGAACAGAGTAACCTACCCTAACGGACAGGGCACTTTTCGAGGAAATGCATATGCTCATGGTGCTAGAGAGGACAAATACATATACAGTGTTTCCTTGCATGCTGTTACCAATTAATAACATACTGAACAGAGTAAAAAAAAATCACAGAATCACAGAATACCTGAGAATGATTGGATTTATGTGTTGGACTTGTTGATTGCTTTTTCATACAAACAAGCCAAAACAGAAAAAGAGACTAAATATTAAAATATATGCAGGTGCACACTTAGGGCTTTTCCATACAGTTAAAGTACATTTTAAGTGGAATTCCAGATTTAAAGTATTCTAGATTTTCTAGGCATAAAGACGTGGTCTTCACATGAACTGTTTTTCATGGTTATCTGCTAAACCATTGGTCTGGGAAGGAGCAATCATGCCCCTATTTGCTTTACAAGATAAATGTTGGCTTCTCTTTCAACCTTAGGTCTTAGCCACCAACACAGTGCTGGGGACCACCCCACTGATTCAAGTGGTATTTGCTTTATAATCGTCATTAACCTTGTTAGCATATATCCAAGGGACTGATTCCTTGGATCCTGTCTGTGACCTCCAAGAGAGGTAATTTATGAATTCATTACGCTTTTGTTTTTGCTAAACTGCACACAGCTATGACCTTTCAGAGAGGCTTTTTCATATCATACAGCTGAACACAGATCCAATTGTTGTGTGTTTACATACTCTTTCAGCACCACTATTATGTTACAGTGTTGACTTCAATGAAAAAATCTACCCAAAAACCAGATCAGATGTAATTGTTTTTAAAACACTAAGAAGACAAATAGCTATTCAGGAGGGAAAGCAGCAAATAAACAAACAAACACAGAAAGACCTTAGCTCGAAAACAGAAAGACACAGTGAAGGGAACTGTGACAGGCAGAAAGTTTTGGTCACTAACATTCTTCTGTTAGATATAGAAACCATTTCAGATTCGTGAATCTTTTGTCTTTTCACACTAATAACTGAACATTGTCTGAGCTAAACACACCATGAAATGTATTGATTGTCCAGTGAGAGATGTCTGACACACAGAAAAACATTTACTACTGCTTTGGTCTTATCAGTGACTTCAGAGAAAGGGCAGTGAGGGAGAACAGCTACTTAAATTCATCCCAGTAAGAAAGAGGACACCAGCAAACTATATTCGTTCCAACCTGGTTAATCCAAGTCTGTGCGTAAACTCCATTTTTATTCAGATTAACAAATCCTTGGGTAAATGCAGACTATAAAATATGTTACAGTTTAAATCCTTAAAGTACTGAGACCATAATAGATTAACCAAGAATTTATTAACCAGCTTGGACCGTAAATCCAGGAAACAATGACTGTTAATCAGACAAGATCAGGCCTATAATTTGGTAGTGGTTTGGGATGGGTCAGAGTAGTAATAAGAGAGCAGATTTAGCCCTTTTACCTGTACATATGAGAAAATTAATGTGTATAGACAGAATTATTTTTTTTTTCTTTTCTATTTTCCCAATTAATTCAAACCAAGAAGGTTTGGATCACTCTGAAAAGAATTTTAGAAAGTTCTTAAAGTTTGAATAGGAGACAGAAGGGCAGCTGAGTGTACTTTTATTCACAGGTACAGTTTCATGGGCAAAATACAAATCAGTGGACTATAGTCTATGAAATTTTGACTGTCATGTTTTCCAATAAGGCAGGGGATGAACTCTGAAACTGTGCTCATATGTAGTTTTCCTCAGCATAAACACATCAGTTCTATGAAATTTATGAGATTATGCTTTTTTTTTTTATTAGGTATACATCCTACACAGAATACTATTTTTAGGGTTTTTTTTTTTAAATGCACTGAAATGCTTTCTTTTGTTTACTTGTTTTTTGAGCCATTGGAGGGACTTACTCAAAATTGTTACTTTAAGAAAAAAATGGTGAATATGTGTTAGTTAAGAAACCCTCCATCAAATTCAGAGACCCAGGCAATGCAGAAAGCATTACAGATCACAAAGGGAGATGAAAGAAAAACTCAAATAACTGAGGGTCGAAATTCATCCTTCTGCGAAGAACTGTGAAGAATCTACTTAAAAGGTTATGAGATCATATAAAACATCATGTAGAAATTCTGTCATTCTCTAAAGTATGGTACTTCTTTAAGAAGAAACTATGTTAAATCTGGTATCTTTTACCAAAAGGCCTCTTCCTGTAGAAAATCCACCTTTACCTGAGACAAACTTGCCTTGTAGAGCTAATTTAGAAAATAGAGCAATCTGGTTTACTCCTTTCTCTGTGTCATCATCCACTGCACACACATATACAGACAGAATGGAAATTACAGGAGCAGCCAGTAAATCTGTGATATCTCCCTGAAGATGATGGACTCACAGAAACAAAAAACTGAGGTTTGTTCAGAAACAGGTAAACTATTACAGTACACCTTCTGCTCACCTGTAACTACATATGACTGATTACTCATCTGTAATGGAAGGCTAAGAAAAAGATTACTGAGAGAAACTATCCTACGAATTCTGAACCTCAGAAGAGGTAGCCATAATTTTTTTAGAAAATTCAGTCTCTTTGAATGACTGAATACCTACTAAAAAAGAAAGAACTTGTTGATGATTTTAAATGCCAATATCTATCTATGCTGCTTTATCAAATGATTAAATATTTCAATTGTTCATTAAAACTATAGATCCAAAATATTAGATTTGTTTCTATTTCTAGTTCTTGAAATTCCTCAGTAACAGAAAAAAGTCACATAATCCCTCAAAAAACCTTTTGACTATTTTCTGAGTGTTTCAATATTTAAAATGCTAAAATGTAATTAAAAATAATACAATGATACATTCTTTTTTATATTTATTTCATATTAAAAGACGCGGTTTGTTCAGCAATAAAGACTATTTTCAAAACAAATATTTTGAAAACAATTTAAGAGAGTTGCTTTGGTGTGGCTTTTTCAACAAAAAACACCAGCCATTTATTTCAAAGTCAAAAAAATATGCAGGAAATCAAATAAGTTTTTTATTTTTATATTTAATTTGCATTGTTTATTCACTAAGGACAAAATTTTCAAAAACAGAGTAAAGCCCTGCCAGTTTCATCTTCACCTTTTTTTTCCAATATTTAAAGCCTTATGAATATTTGTACAGGGTCTCCTTGAGACTGGTTGCTTTGTCATTTTTCATAATTTTCAAGGAACAAAAAAGATATACTCAAGTGTAATAAAACAACAGATTACTCATCTGATATCTGTACTGTCTCACTTACTGCAGGAGCATAAGGTGGTGAAACAGGAGTGAGATGTTACCCAAATTTTTCTCGATCCCACATATAACAAAGTAAGAATAATCAAATTGAAGCTGAAACACAAGGTTAAAAATGCTAAATTATGAGCCATAGAATGGATGTGCTTGAATTGTTCAGACTGAAGCAATAAAGAGTGCATTATGTTGAGAAATAAAGATTAGGCACTGATTGCGTCATTGGCCTGTTACCATTTGGATCTGTATGTAGGCAATAACTTTTTCAAATTGCTGCATTCTATGCCATGAATGATGGGGACAAAAGAAGAGGAAATAGTTTTTATGTTGTACTTAGTTTTGTTTTATAGGACAAAGGAGCTGAAGTAATAAAAAGAAAAAAATACTGTTGTTCATTTGTACTAAGAACGTGCCATTTATATTGGGAAAACTTGTAACAAAGATATTTAGAAAAGTACGGGGAAATAACAGAAATATAATTGGAATGCTGGCATTTGAACCAGATACTGAGCTAGCTTCTAGCTCTGAGCAATACCACTTTGGTACGAAAACAGTAATAAGCCTCTTTTTGATCCAGTCTGGCAATGTAAATGTGGAGCAGAGAACAAAATATTCTTAAAGTTTCAAAGCTACAATCAGGCTGTACCTGAGAAACAGAGAAGTCATGCATAGAACTACAGATCAGTGGGAGAATCCCAATGAGTACTGGTTTGTCATTTTCATCTGTGGCATTTAATTCATGAAGCTTTAGACAAATGTTTAACTTTTTCATCTTCAGAATGAATAGAAGTACTTACCACCTTCTAAGCAGTGTCATTCATAAAATAAGTCCTCAATTATATTAAGTTTCCTTTGGAAAGTAGAGTAAGTTTAATTACTATTAAATATATGATTAGTGCTGGGTGATGTGAGATGATGTGACAAATACACCATTACTGATAATGTGCTTCATTCTTTATGTTGCATCAGAAGCTGAGCTATACACATGAACAATTACAAAATATTTTACCTATGGTTCTTTTGTATTTTTATAGTCAAAAACTCTGGACTCTTGAAGTCTGTTACAGTCACAACAAACATTACCAAAAAGATCAAAATCTATGTGAGGCAAAGACAAGGTGGAAAGAGCAGGCAATCTAATAAACAATATCACAACCATATGTATGAAAGAGGCTAAAAACTCAGGAGCAGGCAGATCATTTTCCATCAGTCAGTAGCAATTGCAATAAACATAGTCTTCTACAATTAGGGAGAGATGATGGAATAAATTTATCCACAATTAAAAGCATGCAGGCTGGCAGAGGCAATTATAATAATACATATACAGTCAATATATTCACTAATTAAAAAGGCAAGATGGAATATGGATGTATTGGGAAATAACAGAGGAATGCATCCCATTCAGATATAATTCAGTATTTGAGATATAATTCTTTGAAAGACTCCCCAATTGGCAGCAATAGCCTAGAAATTATGCTGTATATTACATATAAACCACCCTCTGAGTGAATACTTGTACAACAGCACCAGTAATCTCAGTCCCATTTCAGAAAAACATAAATAGTTTGGCGTAGTTCCAAAAATATGGAGTATGTTTCTGATTTTCCTCTCATTGAGCATCTGTACAATCCTCATCAGGAATTTCCACTCTGGGGCATTCTAAGAGCACAAGAGACAGATTTTCTGATTTGAATAATTATCCCTCAATGAGCAAAATAGTATCTTGTCGTAGCATTTGCCTGATGTAGATTAGGAAAAGACAATGACAACAATGCTATGCCATTACACTGTTTATTCAAAGTCACAGTAAAAATTAAATCACACACCAGCCCTTGAGCTAGATTCTGCTTGAATTCACTGACCTGTACTTATTAGAACTGGATTCCTGGGTCTTGGGAATGTATAGGCATTATAAAAATTATGTTCTTTGTCTTGTTGATGTTGAGGTCAAGGGACAAAGAGATAAGAGGCACACAAAAGACACGAAGAAAAAGAAAAGGCAATAAGACAACTTCACCAGTATTTACAAACAATTTACAACGGACATACAGAGCATACAACTTCACATGTACTGGCGACTGTATTTCAGTAATCTGACTCTGTAAGTTATTTGTCAAGTTTGGAAACACCAACTTTGTCATTTCCTATCAGTTGGTGAACCTCAGTTTCATTTAAACTCTCTAAGCATCAGTTTGTTCAGTGAAATACTCCTGAAAATATCATGCACTTTCATCTCTCATGCATTTTGCAAGTGGTTTTAAAGTAATGGTTGCATGAGCTCATGAAGGGAAAGAAAATTATAGTGCCTCATTAGGCAGTAGGAATCACGCAGTAACTGTAACTCCCAAAGATATAAAGGATGAAAGGAGGTAGGGATTCATGCTAAGGTACAGAAACATGACATGATCTAACTATACTTAAATCTCTACTTCCACTCAATTTGCCCCATTGCCTTACTCAGTTGTATCCCCTAGAGATCTGGGTAGCTCTAGCACAGTAGAAATGGTAGTTACAAACAAGAGCTAAGACAACATGGAGAGGAGGAAAAGATCAGGATATGCTATAGAAGTATGTTGAATACCATCTGTACACAGAGCAGTATTGAAGCTGGAAATCTTGCTCTCCATTAGTACAGGTCACTGCTTCGGTCACCTGAAGCTTCCTTCTATGAGACTGTTGGAGTCAGAACTATGGATTAAGTTACATACAAACTCTGGTCTCCTGAGAATGCATGAAATAATTTAGAAAAATCTGTTTAAAGCTTAACACTAATCAGAGTAGCATGTAGCACAATTCTCACCTCTTGGCAAATTCTGCTGTCAGAAGGGAAGAGATAGCACAAGAGATAGAAGAGCACAATGCTAAGATAGATCAGATTCTCCATCAAATCCTGAGTGATCTGTAAAATAGAGGATATGTGATAATTGCACATCCAGGCATTTCCAAGGCTGTATCATGGTCTGCTTCCCACACCATGGTCCCATAAGTCAGAACTCAGTTGTTTGGTTTAATCTTTTAATCTTTGATCTGCCAGCATGACTGGTGTTTGGGATGACAGAATGAGTGAGGAAATGATGAATTGGAGTCAAAAGAACTCTTCTAAACACCCACTTCAGTAACAGATGCATTCCTTCTCCTCAACCACAGTCAGACATGTATGTCCTATGATTTAGTGAAAAAAGAACATTATACTGCCTCAAGAGTAACAATAATTTTTAAATTAGCTCTTCAGAAAAGCTCCTGATTTCAGTGTGACTCTTAGAGTTAGCTAATTATAAATAGGCCTGGCAGTGCAAGAACTGCCCTTTGGAATTCTTTAAGTACTTTATTTTCTCAGTGTCTGTGAACAACAGCAATTTAAGTCAGAGATGCCTCTCTGATATATTTTAAATGTCTTTACCATAAGGTTTACTAATAAAAAGGTTTGTAGGTATTTGAGAATAGAACAGCTACAGCTGTAGGGGAAGCAAAAAAGTGAACGTAGAAGATTAGGGAAATTTTCAAATTATGTAAATCATATTGCTTTTGCAGGTCTGAGTGGAACTATGCCCATTATCACAAGAATCTGGCCTGACTTTTTTTTCACTAAGCATTCTCTTTTAGAAATAATAAGCTATATTATATAAATTAAGAACTTTCTTTAGCCTATAATAATGTCTCCTGCAGTAGTGCATGGAGGATGCTCAGGAAAACAAAAAAAATCCAATGTACATTTAGATAGAAATTTGAGGTACTTTTCCTTAGCATCTAGCAGTTAAGAAGTTTAGTGATTTCCTGAACTGGGTTTCAACACATATGTTTTCTATTTATTCACTCTTGTTTTCCAGAAAGTACGCTCATGTACATGTTCAATCATTTTCCAGGTATAAAAATTAGACTAATAAAAGATGCCACTTTTTCATCCAAACCTTATCTTCTTAAGCTATTATGACCACATGTTCTGCCATGAGACTGATTATCCAAAGCAAAAGTAAATGTTCAGAATACTTTAATTTTGTAACAAGTTTTTTCTTAGAAACTGTGGAAGGGCTTATACCTATGCTTGCATGAATTCTATGAAAGCTAATAATTTGGTAGAAATAAATAATAAGAACCCAGAAATAATATTACATGTTTTGGAATTGATATGAATTATTATAGTTAGCTCTTCACTTGCTAACCTATGATTGCATTTAAATTACAGAAAACCAAGAAAATGTCAGCCAAAAAATACCAGAAGTACAATAAAACCAAACAGATGTTCTAAAGGGGATGATTGTCAGGTTGTAAGGAGAATCATTTAACTTCCTGATGAATATTATATTCCTTAGTCTGCAGCTATTTCTACAAACAGCTGAGAGCACTGTTTTAAAGCTTTGTAAATGCAGGCATGAAAGGAGAAGTTCATTTCTAGATCCGTGTTGGGCATTCTTCCATGACAGGATGTGGTGCTTCAGCACTGCCACCAAGATGCATTACAGCTGCACACAATACTCTTTCGAGCCAAAATCTGTTTTATGAACCTGTTTTTCTTAAGGCGTTTACATCTCCTGATTTATATATACTATTTAAAACCCCCAAGATGTTAAAAAAAACACCTCTTCCCTGTCCTTCCTGTCATACTTGTGTGACAGGAGAGCCCTGCCCACAAAGCACAGGACAAGGTGCAACATGCCAAAGTGTCAGGAGGCTGGAGTAAATGTCAGAAGTTTCTGCACTCCTTCCAAAGACTCTTGGTGAGTCAAGGGCTCTTTTTTAGTTCAGTTTTCTTTTGTTATGATGTGTTTTAACATGTTATGCTATGATTTTAGAGGTCATCTTCTGCCTGCAAATAGCTGAACAAAAACAGACCCTGGGTATCTGGATTTTAATGCTATTTTGCATGATTGCTAAATGAGAAGAGGGTGCTGGCTTTCTGTAAGAAAGATTCTTTGGTTTTGTTATTCTAAACAAAACTTAAACCTTATAAAGCATCACTAACTAACTTTAGGAACAGAAATTGTGTTTGTACCAATACATCCATTTTCCAAGTCTCATGAAATCGTTCCTTTCCACCGTCCCTTCCCCGTCTCTGACACCTCCACCAACCACACTGCGTGCCTTTGCACACTAGGGACAGGGTTGTCAAGACAGCTTAGCTTCTTCAACAGCACCGAAGTAACAGTCCATACGTTCACATGCACTCATAACTTATGAGATCCAGTATGCCTCTGAAGAACATGTTTTTCACAGAGGCTCAGCACCCAACAAGCTGAACTCTTGAAACCGTTAAATTTGATGCTCAAGTAAGATCTAAGCTTTTTAGAAGTCCTAGCTGAGCAATTCATAAATGCTCAATAGCTCACTAACTCCTTTGTTCCTTCACTGTTCAAGTACTGCTATTAGCTGTTCTTTCCACTTTTACTGTCATTCTTCTGTGGGGAAAAAAAAAAAAAAAAGAAATCAAATTGTCTTATATGAAAGAAAGAAGAAAGAAAGAATGAACCCAGTGAGGTCTCTGCAGCTGCAATAAATTGTGAGCACCTCTTTTCCCTTTGCTCACTAGAAACAGAAGAAAAAAAGGGGGACAGAAGTAAACAAGCAACTTTCTGCATACGTCTTTCTGCTTCATTTTGATACAAAATGCCTCTGAAGGTCTTGCTCTGACTTAACAGCTTAGAAAATGGGGAAATGCTGAGGGAGTTAAAGGGGAAATTGAAAAATATTATTTTTTAAAATGGGTAAAAAGACATCACTGAAAACCCAAAGTAGTTATGATGAATTTTATGGCTATTCAGAACATATTTTATGAAAACATTAATACTTAACTCTTTTCGTTAAAGGTCCAGTACTAAAGTAAATCAAAAGGATGTATGCTATGATTGAAATATAAAACATTCTCGCTTGCATATCTCTGGTTAAGTGGCAGAACACAACCTGCTTTTTCCATGAAGCATATGCTATGGTTCTCATCAGCAACACCCCACATGAGCATCGCAGTGCAGTTGCCAAGGAATAATCAATTGAAATTATACATATACTCTGAATACTGGAATAGTGCCTGACACACATTGACTACCATCAGGGAAGATACTACAGTAAGTCTGAAAACATAGTGGTTGTTACTTGCATTATCTATTAAGACACAGCAAAATTAAAAAAAAAAAAAATATGTTTTGCATGATTAAATCATTAAAGAGTGAATTTTTTACAACCTGAATCATCAACATTCATTGTAATTGTAATGAGTAAAGTAAGAATTTCTGAGGTATATTTTGTAATCCCAGACATTCTCCCTTTCTTTGCAATTACTTGCATAGGCACCTGTATCTTTGCTTGCTCACAGGCCCATAGATTCACAAGACGACAAGTAACACCCAGACTTGTCCAGAGTGGTTGCTGCAGCATTTGTTCATTTAGATATCAGTATTCACTATTAACAGATATTGTCTACAACTTATACATTACAGGTCTGGCCTCTCTTTTCACAAAAACAGCAATTTTCCCAATGACCATCAATGGATGGCTCAGGGAGAAGACAGATGTGTCTACCTGGACCATCACCTTGGAGTTCTCCTTCCCTTTGTCTTTTCTCTCCAGATTCTTGTATTCAGCATTGCCTTTAATAAGCAGTGATCACAGAATCACAGAATTGTGGTGGTTGGAAGGGACCTCAGAGATCATCGAGTCCAACCACAAAAAAAAAAA
>JAOQGH010000001.1:148849389-148869992 GCA_025769975.1 Gallinago jamesoni
TATGTGGTTGGACTCGATGATCTCAAAGGTCCCTTCCAACCACTAAGATTCTGTGATTCTGTGATTCTGTGAAATAAGTATGTCCTTTTGTGAATGAAAAGGATGTTTTGGCTCTGATCAGGGTTCCAATGGGGGCCAGTTGCCAGAAAGGCTATCACCATGGTTTGACTGGATTCCTGTGGCACTTAAGAGGGAAAATGCCATTGTCCAGTCAATGGCAGTCCAATTCCAGTCAAAATTTACTGTCACCTCTGATTTGGTTGGTCGTGGTTCATTGAGGATCTCCTGAGAGGTGCCCTCCCACAGGTGAGGAAGGTCAAGGGCATGGGTTATCTTACCTCCACAGTGAGTTGGTGGTAACGTCACATGCATTAAGTTCTTGTGTAAAAGTCGTATGCATCACAGGCAACTCTTTTTCCTCCAGCAGCTCTGGCCCAAACACAAAATGTTCATCAGCTTCCCATTCTGCTTCCATGTGCTGTGTCTAACAAGCAGTGTATATTCTGGTACCTGTCTTCTTTTGTTAGTCAACAGCCTTGCCGTTTCCCCCTTCCCCCTCCTCCCCCCATGTAGCAAAGATGGGGGGAAGTTTAAAGATGTTTTGTCTAAAGGTGTTTGAACTGTGAGAACAACATGAACTGACAACCATCAATATCACTTGTTCTGAACTAAGGTCAGATCAAATGGAAATATAAGCTCTGTAAGTACTATACAAAAAATACACAATAAAAAACAAATATATGCATTCATGCACCAGACAAAAAAACCCACCCAAACCCAGTAACATTGCATTTAATTTGAGAGGAGATGCTTCACCATATTTAGGAGTTATCAAAGAATAACAATATCATCTGTTGAGGATTAAAAAAAAAAACAAACACCACAAAAACCTAACATCTTCAGTCAATTGTTCATATTAAGAATAATTTGTGCAGGGGCCGAGAGATACAGTACTTTAAAATATATTGTCTCTATTGGTCAGACATGCAGACTAGACAATAGCTCCCTGGTAAATAAATTTCCTGATTTTTATTTTTTGTGTAGTCTGCATTTTGGTACCAGAACCTGACTGTTCAGAAGAACTAGAAAAAAGAACATTTAAATATAGATGTCTGACTAATTTTAGATCCCTTTTTTGACAAAAAATCCCCTTAGAAAAATTCAAATGATTATTTGTTCAACTTAAGTAAAAATTAGGAAGTAAATAAAAAAGCTAACTGACGTAATTTTTCATAAGTGAGAAGATAAACCCTGACAGAAATCCACAGGTAGTCACATGTCATATTGGAAGTAAATGTAACACGTTAGAGATTGGACATGTCTATCTCAAAATGAAAGTGACACTTTTCATGTTAAATTAAAATTAGCACTTATAATCACCTCCATAATTTCCAGGTAACAATTTAATAATAAACTAGCAGTAGTTTTGAAAGATTTCTGCAGCAAAAATTACAGATTGTATAAAACTTGTATTTTTGTCATTATTGCAAGGCACAGAAGAAAGTACACTCATGAAGCAGCAAGGGTAGAGGGCTCTGTGAAAGAGAGGCGAGTGACAGGTAAAATGTCAATGGGAAGTGCTACTTTCAAAGAAAGCAGCAAAAAAATTGTCTACAGGGAAAAGACAAAAATTCCTCCCTAGATATACTACCTGGAAGAAGCTGAAAGTTCTGAGTTTGATTTTGATATTTTAGCTGAGAAATCAATCCTGCTTTTCTTACACATATTTTTTTTTTTAAAATACAAGCTCAGTTATTTGGATTTTCCATTTTAGCAGCTATATTTTTTTCCCCTTTTTGTGTTCTTTATTCTTCTCATCTGCATATCACACTATTTAAAAAAACTCATCCTCCCACACAGAGAACCTTTATTCATACACACATGTATACACAGATGTATCCTGATGACCTTATAACTGACACATTGCATAGCACTAAATACAATACAGTTATTTAGAAAATAAGCAAAATATAGACTCCATCATATTCATGTTATATGCAGCAAAAACCACCCATATTATATATGCAACAAACAACTCTATTTGAAATGAAAATGTCAAAAATTGCCATATATATTTGAAAGCAGCAAAAATTGTTCTTAAATATTCCTAGTTTAAACAATGAGGTATTTATCTGGAAGCTTCCTGAACGTCTGACCAACAGCATTGGACCAAAAGGGTCAACCTGTTGTAGGCAATGGATCCAAAGAACGTCTAGATAACCCAAATTTCAAGGTATCAGTGGTAACTTATACATTTTTAACTAATAGGTAAAAAACTTTCTGATTTGTAGCAATCTGCAGTTCTTGTGAACCAACCCTTAAAAATGGACCACGGCTTTAAACCATGCTTATAAGATCTAACTAATGAACATGCTGTCTTGTCATGATTTGCAGTTAGTTGGCTTCAAAGTGGATAATATCAAGATTGTGTGCAACTCAACTGCTGACCACAACAAAAGAGCCCCTGAGCTGCAAAATGCACTAAGGAGAAATGACATCCCGATGGCCATGCTGTCTACCATGTATCTGACCTATATCTGCCAAGCAGGCTGACTAACTAAAAATTGGGAATCATTATTCTGTTAAGTATTTGCAACACTTGAGAAATAAGTTCTTTATGAAAGAGGTTGATAACTCATGTTTAATTATCCAAGCGATTGAAATCTACATTTGTAGAGGGCCTGGTGTACTAGCAGTCTGCGAACTCTACATTCCAGTCTTATATTGTTGATCAGTGTCTCCTTGAAGAACTACAGGCTGTCAGATTCTGTCATGCTTATTATATTAGGAAGCTTTTTAACTGATGTATTAACATTGCCAGCAATATTTAGTGACTAAAAGAGGTCAACAAAAGAGAATATGAATCACAACTTCAGGTTCAAATGTAGTTTCTGTGCTAGGACTCAGAAACAGTTCCCTATCAACTCTGAATGTATTTCAAGAAATTTCAAGGTAAATTATGTTCTCAGCTTTTTCACCCCAAAATGTGAAAGCCCAGTAGTCAACTGATTTCTAAGAAGTGTTGTATGTACTTTACTGAAATAGACCTTGAAAATTGTTCAAAAAAAATTCCTTCATATTACATAATTCTATTCCATTGCACAAATCCCACATTTTTGTTTAAGAGTTGTTCAAAGGGCACTGACCACTTATAAAATGCTTTTGAAACACCTAATTGTTCCATTTTTCTGAAAAAGGAAAACAAAGCAGAACTTGTTTATAGAAATCTGTCATCAAGACTCAGTTCTTATGTGGATGTGTAACTTATAGAAAAGTCACCTTGTCATTTTTCTTTCCATGTTAATGAAACAAATAATTAGACAAGTTTCTTTAGCGAAACTGTCCTTTTTACATACTAACAGCAGAAAAATACCGCTTAAATTGTAATGGATGAACTCAATTTAAATCTAGACTTTTACTTTAATAAAAAGTACTAGTTATAAGGATTCACATAGAATTAACCAAAGCTAATCTGCTTTAAATTCTCATTTTTCTCCAAACTACTTTGTTTATGCAGAGAAGCTTCTAAGACATGTGATTTCTTAATTTGCTGAGCACTTAACAGCTACAAATTGGGTAACACCTAGTTAGCATCATTTAAAAAATCAGGCTATTTTTTTAAAGACAGGATTTTCTTGTAGCAATGTAGGAATATAAAGCTCTTAATACTTAAGCAAATTTAATTCAGATCATCAATTCAGAGAACTTTGGGGTTTTTTCCTAAGGACCATAGTGTAGCCGTGTTGCCTACTACTAAAAACATGGACTGTGTGACTGAAATGTTTAGTAATTTTGTACATTTAGTCTTTGTATTGATCTTTTTTAGAACAGTAGCACATTTTCAGGGGCTTGTGACAAGTTCTCTTATCAGAAATGGTTCAACAATCTCATTGTCAATTAAAGAAAAAGACCATCGAAAACAAACTGTATGCCACATGATACTTGGAGAGGTTTTGATCCAATTTATTGGCCAAATATCTTGTCACATAGAAATCCCTAGAAAACCCATAGAATTTTTTATTATTATTCTCCTGTTTTTTCATGTCTTCATATGTTTGTACAAAGACAATAAATACACCCTAGAAAATTGTTGTTCCATCACTTTAAAACCATCATTAATTATGAATAGCAAATACCACCACTCTGAAAAATGAATAGGTCTAGTACAAGTAATCCCTTAAATTTTTGATTGTCTCAGAGTCTCTTACTTTCAATTTTTTCATTTTGTAATTCTGTTCCCAGGGCCTCTATCAACCCGCAATCTTTCCCCTTTACCCAAAAAGGCATTTATTTGCATAAAATAATTTTTAGAAAAGGTAACGTTTACCTCTAAGTTCTGTCAAAAAAACTATTTTGTATATGAGCTACATATACCAAGAATGTCCATACAAGGCATCAGTGCACATCCCCTTCTACAAATGTATGTGAGAAAGAGTCCTATGCTATTCTTATGCATGTACAAGAGCAGCAAATTCCAGTTACTCCTTAATCATTTGAATTTTGATTCTGAGAGAAACCCATGTGAACATGTGAAATATTCATTATTAATCTTCAGACACCACATGATATTGTAAAATACAGGGTTTTTTTAAAACTCTCTCTTCATTTCAGGTGCAGACGAATTTTGTAATACCATTTGATGTCTTTGTGTCCTTGAGACTTATAAGACATGTTGACTGATAAGACAGGTATAAAATAATTTATTTCACTCTTCTTCCTTCCTCACATTTGGCTTCCCAAATTCTTCTCGTTACTTCCTAATGACTTAATAATAATTAATAGAGTCTGTGATTAGTGCCAGCTTTGGATCTGCCCAGAAGTTCCACCTAGAAAGCCTATGACAGGTGCTTTTTGATTTATGATGTTGTTATCCAATTACTAGGCTATTTATCATTCTTCCATCTACATTAGTCTGTATTTGCAGTACTCTGTAGCATACAACTCTTTGAAAAGGTCTATCTTCAATCACTACTGGGAACCACTGCGGAACACGTGATAATTTTACCCTACTCAGCCGTATAATTAGTGGTTTAACACAACTGACAAAGCTGCTATGAGCTCCAAAGCTGTATGGTCTGGTTTTATAAAAACAGCTCGGTCCTTTTAGAATTTTCTTAACATAGTGTTTTCAAATAGATTATTTCCACAGAAACTTTTAAGGCACTGAGAGACAGACTGACATGATGTCCAGGCAACTGATTTAGTGACAGAGGAATGCTCACTTAAGGAAAAGGGGTATAGAAATTATGTTGCTGGTGATAATTTTTCTTTCAGGACCGTGCTTTTTCCACCACTCTTGATCAGAATATCTGGATAAAAAAGAAAACTGTTGTGATAGAAAACACATATCTTCAGGATTTTTTGGACAAGCCCAAAAAGCCATTAGTAAAAACAGGCACAGGGAGTAATGCCGCAGAAGGAGAGAGACACAGCTTTTCCTAACTGTTCTAGAGCTTCTTCCATGGATAATGATGATTCTTCAGCAGTTCCAAATATCCTTTATGTTGTTTACTGCTCATTCACCTTGTCTTAACAAACAAATTACTCATGGTCTGAGTATTTATATCACTCATCTATGTTGAAGGAGAGTTTGGTTTTGTTTTAAAGACACATTCTCAAAGGAAAATACTGAGTAGGCTGATGAATTTGGATATTAAATACAAGAAAAATCAGATACAGATAACTGATTAATGCAAACTAAGCAGAAACTAGCAGCAGAATTCAAATTCCTGGCAGTTCCATACAGAGATGATTGCATATAGACACATTTATATATTCAAAATGTATACAGAGATCATTTGAATTAAACATATTTCTGTATTTGAGAATATACTGTATATTTAAATTGCACAGAAAAATATACAAGTAGCATATCAGTGAAAACTGGAAAAGAAAACACCTTCTGTAGAAATCAACACCATAATGATACAATGTCTGTCTGGATATCTGTCGTATTCTAGCATCACACTTTCTCACTAGTGTGCAGAGGTTTCACTTAAGTTGCTAACAGGACAGTATAGAAACTATGATAGTGACTTGTTCTACATAAAAATAACACAAGACATAATACATAGAGGGGATGAAAGCTGAAAAATGGAAGTAATAACTTTGAGAAGTCATAGATATTTGGGATAGCTAGATGCATAGTTTCAAGATGTAAAACACAAATAAATATGAAACCTGCATTAATGATGGCAGAAAGCACCAACGGCCATCTGTCTGGCATCATTAGGTGTCATTTTCTTTAGTTACACAGTAAAGGAAGAATTGAGACTAATGTCATCTCCTTCTGGGTCCTTACAGCCACAGTACCTGGCTCAACTACTGATGTCAAGATGAACGTGAAAATACTGACTGGATTATATTTCCTCTGAAATTTAAATTCAGAAACCTTTAATTCTGCCTAGCTACTTCATATAGGACAAAGCTACAGAAGGAAATTTGTCAGAATCAGGAAGAAAAGGGTAAGGGAAAACACAGAAGAATCTAAAAAAAAAGTTTTAGAAATTAACATCCTGAAGAATGCAGAAGAATGCAAATCTACACTATTTATAAAGGATCACATTAGAAACTCTCAGTGACTCCTTTAATTTTAATCAAATAGAACAAGGAAATAACCAAATTTCTCAACAGGTAAAGTCTGAGAATAAGACAAAAATTTGACAGTAAGACAGTAATTTCTATTTTAAGTGCACTACTTTATAAGTTAGTTAGAAAAGAAGATAAGCTGTCAGATAGGTACTTTTAGATCTTCTGTTGCAAAAGATTAAAAAATAAAACCAGAAAAAGGAAAAAAGGTCGTAACATTTTTAAATGATCATTCATCAGTGTTTTGTAGGAATTATTTGTCTTGTGAGTAAATTTTTAAGTGCAGTGCTATCAAGTACACTGAATACAGTTCATAGTTAATTTCGCTAGTCATGTTAACAGCCTTGACTTGGCAGAAATTATTCTGTCAAACTATTTTATCATATTTCTCATCAAGAGCATCACTTTATACTTCTATAAGACATCACACTAAAAGACATCAAATAGCACTACAAAACTACTTATGTTTCATCATTTTAATGACAAGATGAAGGAATATATCACACTGTCTAATTTAGTAAGTGGGGAAATTAATTTAAAAAATGACATTACTTTTTCCTTGGTCATTTGATAATACCTACCTTTATGTAGGTATTATCAAAAAACAGTGCCAAAGAAAGGCAAAGGTAATAACTATCTCTTGTCCTAACCAGTGAGATCAATTTCTCAGTCAGAATAAACTCACTCATCTCTCTGAGCTTTGGTAGAAAGTCAGATATTTTTTTTTACTTCTGTATATGTTGCCAGGAAGTATCTGAATGTTCCAGCCAATTGTTCCATTGCTTTTTTGTTTTAAACCAAATGGAAGTATTGCTCTTTGAAGTAGGTACGCATCTAATAAAACCCGAATTTTACTATATGTTACATTCCAATATAGCCTAAAGAAACTTTAAAACGACCTACATGATATTTAAAATGCATATAAATCCTAAAGTTTCACTGACTTATAAAGCATTAGAATACACTGTACTGAGTAAACAGAGGATCAGTTTATTTTGATACTTTCAAACTATTATAGTAGGATATGGCATTTTCCATTTCTTAGTTTTAAAAATAAATTATTTCATTATCAATATAAGAAAATAGCAAAACATGTCCTTAATTTCAAGCATAAAAAAATGTAGATATTAAGATGGAAGTAGAGATATTGATGTCTAATAACCATTATAGCCACAAAATTTCAACACAGAAAAAACAAGTACTACTATAGATATATGCAGTCCTCAAGTTGTTTGGATGATTTAGACCTTCTCCTTCATATACATATTATAATTGGTAGGCTTTGTTCACTATCAAAGTAAATGAACAACGAGGCTGCTTCAGACACAATATTCCTAGTTCTTGCCAATCCCTTTTCCCTGTTTGTGGTACCAGCACAATTTTATTTTTTTTTCTAGTGGAAAATATTCCTTAATTGGAAGCTGATGAATTCTGGGAGAATGTTTTGTGGAAGTTCCATTGTTTTCTGTTGTCTTTGAATCTCTCCTGTGCATCATGAATAGAAGATCTTGGAGAAACCTTGAAATCTATATAATGCATTGGGTCCGTATATATATATACATTGGTCTATATAATGACAAATGATGAGTGAATGCAAAAACTTTAGCTTTCTTCTCAAGGTCCTGATCTTGATGGTAGAGCTCTGTTGACATTACACTGCCCTTTGGAGTGTACCTGGAAAGGGAGAACATCTCCCCTTCTTGGGAGATAACATACTGTCCCTATTCACTCAGCAGCTAGAGAAAGTTTAGCTCTTATTCTTTTTCCACATAGTCAAAGCTCTTTGAAACATGTATTACTTTGCCTCCATGTTTTAAAAAATATTTAGGCTATGAAATACTGCCATTTCTATTTAAAATTTTGTACTTAAGTTAAAATATGGCAAGCAGAATAATACTGATTGGTAAGAGACCAGCTAATTCATCTCCTGCCTATGTTTGTACATAATGTATATCTTGAACATAGACTAAACTGGTTTTGGGTAAGGCCCCTCTTTTCTCAAAACTAACCTTGCATATACTCTGCTAGCCAGACATTTTGCTCTTCTAGATAGAATGACATGATCTACCAGAATTTGACCTTGTACATTCTCCTCAATTCCACAGCTTGAGACACAAGCAAAACTCACACTTTAGTATATATTGGAGACACTATGCTCGACATATAGAAATTAAAAGAAAAATCCCCAACCAAATATTCCTGTGAGCAGAACTGATGATTTTCCCTACCATAAAAAAATCAAAAACTCCAGACCCCGGCAGAGCACCCTGCAAGCCATGTCTTCCTCTGCCAAACAATGTTGGTTCCTTTCACAAGGAATTCATGTACATTCAAAAGAAAACAGAAATATTTTTCACTTTATTGTTTTGGTTTTATATCTTCTATCTCAGTACATTTGCAGTATCTAAACATTCTACTCTGGTAACTATATTCTATAAATTATTTGGAATTACAATCAATCTATTTTTTTATACAAGTATATAAATTCACATCCTAAAAATAATCTCAGATAATAAGTAAAGATATCAAAATTTTAAGATCACATTGAACTTTTGATGATCACTAGAAAACTTTGTTCTTTATTTTATTGTTTGCTTACCAAAAGTACATCTCCTTGACCATATTTAGAGTATATTTTAATATTTTTAGTTTAATTGAGATCAATCCTAAACAATCAGGTTCATAATATCTGTACTATTTTTTTCTAATTTGTTTGCATTTTCTCCACCTGAGGCATCAATATCTTGCTGAAATAATGACAGGTCTGACATACTGAAATTTTTGCTTTGCTTAGATTCCACCTCTCTGGAACACCGGAGTAGATAAATAATATAAACACCCCACAGTTGGTTTGAAGTGCAATTATACTTGGATATAAGTGAGGATGGAGGAATGTAATGGTGTCTGCACATGTCTTCGTGTTACCATAGGGTTCTGCATCTACTTTGTGACCTTGTTGTGCTATTGGTGACTTTTGACACATTCCTAGCTAAACAAACTTTAAAAAAAATTAATGCACATTTGAAAACAGCAGGAGATAATTAGCAGCATTAATGAGGCTGCTCATTGGATTCCACAACAATATCTTTCACAGCAGGAGAATTGGACCATTTGTGTGTCAGGAGCACTTACCCTTGACATTTTCTAATTACTTTTTTGTAGGTTTTCTTAACTCACCTTAACTACCAGGAGGTATCGACCTTGAAGCTGACCATAGTAGTCAATGTATGTCATTAATTACAGGACAGTGAATTTGCAAGACTATGTCAGACACAAAATGTCTTAGTACTGACACAGGATCTATGTTGATCTGTTAAAGAACTTATATTCCTAGCTTAAGATCATAGAGTTATTCCATTAAAAAAAAATATTTTATTTAAACTCAGTAGTTTGAGTCTTGACTATTATAACAATAGTCAAAAACAAATCTACAGCAAGGCTCTTTAAGCAAGTGTGGCTGTGCCATACAAGCACTTCATGACCTCTTCAAAGATGAAAAACGTTTGGACTAAAAGTAAACTTAAGTGCTGTTTGAACATTTTTACCGGTCCTAAAACATAATTTAGAAATGGGCAAATTTTTTCTGGATTATTCACCCCTGACCTAACTCAGTTCCTTTCAGATTTGATAGGAGTTTTAACTTTCACTTCAAAGGAAAATCAATTAAGGTATCACTGGAAGCTTTTGAAAATTCTGTCTTCATTGACTGTTACTTTTCATAAGCATGACTTATCTATCTCAAATTAAAAGAATCAGTGACTTATCTATCTCAAATTAAAAGAATCAGTTTCTTCATGTAATGAAATAAGAACATAAGTTCAATGAAAAAAATTGATGACATGCCAAATACTAAGCAGAAGTTTTCTTCTGGTATCATGTACCTCCCTACATTTTCTCTACTTTCTATGTGCAAACTTTCCACATTTAGCACTTGGCTTTACAGCCATTGTTATTGATAATTATCAGCTGTTGTCTTTTTCATTTTCTTCTCATTGTAACATTAGTAACTATTTTTGAAATGTCTGCAAAGCATCCTTTTTCCATGGTATTTCTCTGATACCAGTGACCTGATAAGCATACTGTGAGATTTTAGGGAAGATATTATACAATCGATATTAAAATATTACTAGTAATTATAAAGTATTTAAATACTTATGCTAAAATAATTTTGCTTCTTGTGTGCAATTCTCATTTTATCTGAGATTTTTCTAATTTGGTGTTCTCCCTAATAAACTACTGTGTTGCTTTTCACTTTTCCATATTCTGTGCAATGTAAACAAAAATACCTGTGGCAGAAAATATCAGGAGGGAGAGGAGGAGGTTAGATAACAGAATAGAGACCACTTACAGTAAAATGCAATCTTTTAGCATCTAGTTAAAGTTATCAATAAAAGTTCTTTTGAGCCTTTGTGATAAACAAAATTAATTACCTTTTTCTGGAGCTCAACCTGCCAGAATAGAGAAATGTTTTCTGTTCTGGACTTTCCATGGGCAATTACCAACCTCAAAAGACACAATATCGACAAAACAGTATACACAAGTATACTGTTATACAAGTATATACAAGTATACACAAGTATACACAATATCGACAAAACATACACATTGCCTTACCAAGGAACTTCAACTGCTATTCTCAGTACTCTTACCAAAATTCATAACAGCTGATGTGCATCAATATAATCAAGGTAGAAAAGTTACTGCTGCCGTATCCACTTTGGGAACAGTAAGTATTTTCTGATTTAAAGCTGCTAATATCAGAATCTTTCATAGATAAGAGGCTTTGCAAGCTCAAATGTTTAAAGAGTTGGCTTTTTTTTTTTTTTTAATCAGAGTTAGGTTGATGGCTGGACTAGATGATCTTAAAGGTCCCTTCCAACCTAGATGATTCTATGATTCCATGATTCTGTATCTGAACCATTGTTTTATGCACATCTTTAACAAGTAGAGGTTCGTTGGTAAAATGGCTGTTAAAAATATTTCCCATGATTTAGCCTTCTCTTTTTTTTTTTTTTTTGAAGTTACTTAAAATCATTACCTGAAAGAATTTGATTGTGCTTGTGAGGGAAAACAGGAGTAGATATAAAGAAGCTTAGTAGATATAAAGAAGCTTAGTGTTTCCTATAGATTTCATACTTTGCTGATTTAGTAAGAGCAATTCTACTGAGCAATAAGGGAAGCTGAAATAACTGCTACTCACTATGAAATTGGTGCCATAAAGGAGATCATCTCCCAAAAGACTTGTTCCATCATCTACCTTACTTATAAAAGCCTTACCATTCTTACCATGCACATTTGAAAACTGCTGATTTAATTGACTTCTGGATTTCATCTGACACATGGCTGCAACATGCACTCTGCCTGTTAAAAACAGCCTTGTGGAAAACATTCCTCCCCAAATCAGAAGGCACCTAACAGCAGGCAATTTGCTTTCCAAAGTCATATTTCCCCTCCATAAGACACAGATGCCATATTGACAAATTTACATTCCATTGAATAGAAGTTTGTTCAATTTCTCAGTTTCTCAGAATACAAACTGCTTCATGAAGAAGTCAAAACTCAGATTGCTCCCTAAAAGACAGAAAAAGTTTATGTGGGTGTTGGGTTTTTTTTGGTGGTGTTTTGTTTCTTTCCCAATAATGCAATCTTGTGTCTAATAGAAAGTGGGAAGATACAAAACAGATGGATTTCCAGGTTGATATTCTATGCATACACTTTTACTATTTGATTTGGCTTCAACCCTTGCTTTTCACATTCTGAGGAGAAAAGTTTCTCTATTCCTCTAAAAGCATGCATTATACTTCTTTTTTCCTGGAGTTCTTTTCAAAATATTTATCTGAGAATTTTATTAACATTTTTCTCATATCTTTCATTCTATATAGTTTAATGTAGTTTAACATTCCTAGTTTTTTTTCTGCAAATATGTGAAAGTAAAAATCATGAGCTTGATGCCAAAACCTAGTCCAGTGATATGAAGGAGAACTTCTGAATCAATTTCCACTGAATGCACAACTCCAAAATCCACATTTAATCTTTAAAAACATCTAAGTTTAGCTTCAGAAGTTCTCCCTGTAGGCCTTTAAACACTCCTTTCTCTTTCCATTGACCATACTGGAAATTTAGCAATGACTTCAGAACTACTTTACCTGTAATTTCAAAGTATAGGTCCGAGTGTCAAAATTAGATATATCAAGTCTCTCCCACACTTGTGAAAATGTTGAGTCTTATCTTCTATACATCTACAAACTATCTGAATTCCTATAAATATATCAAGGCAAATAGTCTATGATAAAGATAGAAAACTAGAAGTGGGAAGAAAATTTCAGCAGGTAATGGCATTGTACCTATATCTACACAAAACTTGAAAGCTGAAAGTTTGTCAGGCACTTTTGTGAACTTCCAGCATGAAATTTAAAACAAAAGCTTTTTCAAAGACAGAACTGCATACAGGGTTATATGTATCTTGTGATGTATATAAATATATATAAACACACATATACTTATTCAATCCACAGGCTTTCAGCTTGCAAATATGAATGAATAAACAAAAAATGGTGCTTTTCTTTCAGGAAGACAATATATCCTCAGTTACTACAATGACAGCAGCATGTACAGGTAAGCGTAGTCTAACAGGTATACCTGTCTGTTAAAGATCAATGCTTCAGTTGGTAAAATATATTTAGTAAAATTGAAGTGAAAAAAAAATCATTAAGGAAATTAATCCAAAGTCTTCAGTTCCCTGAAAAATGCTGTATAGCCCTATATGAAAGGCAAATTTTAACATCTTTGACAAAAAGATAGTGATATTAATCATAATTCAAATGATTGTAGTAACTGATGCTCTGATGAAAAGATAACAGCTGGTGTAGTCCAGGAAAGCCCCTAACTTTGACATTTCATTCACCTCTGCCTGGGCAAAGGTGGCTCAGCAATATACTATTTGTCTCCATCCGTCTTCCTAGCCCTGTAAATTGACAGGGTAACAGCACAGTTGCTTAGTGCTCTGCAATGCCAACTGTCCTTTACCTAATCACAGTTCAGTGTAGCATAAGGAAACTAACTTTGCAGATGTGCTGCAAAATCTATGTCTTCCTGGTCGCCAAATCTTCGGACTGCTTTACAAGCTGGATCTAATGATAGAGAGACGGTATCAGTCGCCTACTGATAGCTGCCAGCCTTTGGAGCTACACTTAAGTCAGATGTAAATCACACGCAATGAAGGCACAGAGCATTAAAGGCAGAAACTCTGTAAAACCAGTTGAGCTGATTAGTACTAAATTACTGATGTTCCATCTGCTAGGGTGGTAATATTTTTTTTCAAACTGCCTGACTGCAATGCTTCATTTCACAGAGAGCTCATGTTCAATGGGACTATAGGGAACAGTTTATAGTGATTGACAATGGAAGGAGATGGTGAAAAATACATAATTACTCTTTGAGAGTGTAATGTGTTCATTAGAAAACTAGCAATTTGTCTGTGGAACAAAATATATACATAAAAATATATGTTCCCATATATGCACAGTCTTTTCAGACTTGTTAACAGAATTAAAGAAAATGTCCTTAGTCTTTACCAATAAGAAAAGCAAAGTACCTGTAATAAATAGAGATGTCTAGTGTATTCATTTAAGAAAAAAAAAAAAAAAAAAAAGAAAAAAACCCCATCAAACAAAATTGACTCAAAACAAAACAAAAAATCCATACACCTCCAAAAAGGAAAAAAGTATAGGCGATATCTAAGACAGGCCTAAATTTCAAAATCTAAGAAATTCAATTGACTTGGAAAATATTTATGCTTATTCAAACACCCCACTTTGTTCATACTCTGCAAGAAAGCTTATTTTTAGGAAAGAACTAACAACAATGTTACAACTGGGACATCCTTAGACAATATCCCAGATGTAATACTGAACAGCACTCACAATAGGATGGGATTCTAATGAAATAAACTGTAGGAAGTAGAATTAGGAGCAGTGTTAAGCCACATTATAACATAAAAAGCCAATGGAATATGCTAATGCCTTACCATCTGGCAATCAGACTCCCTTCTCCTTATGTCTGTCTCCCACAAATACCATCATGATTTCTCCCACACTGCTCTACATGTTTAAGAATTCATTTTTCCTGTACACTAAGTAACTTAACTTATCCTTAGAATTTAGTTACTTAAAAGTAATTCAAATCCTCCCTCGTTTTGACAAACAATAGAAGTAAAATTTTCTGTAAAGCCAGATTTCCTAGAAAAAATGTAACTAAAAATATTTCTGGAAAATGTTGGGAAAACTGAAAGGTGTTTGTGTCTGGAATCCCAATGAAAGAGGAAGTTCAACTTATTCTTTTATGAATATGTTTTGTTGTTGTTGTTGCCAGTTACCATTCATAATGTAAATCACATTGCTTAGACTTTCTTCTGCACTGATTTGGAAAAAAAGCCATCGCAGAACAATGGTGGGCATAGGAAAAAAAAAAATAAACACTACCCAGAAGTTTTACTCAGATATAAAGAGCAAAGGAATATGAAGAACTAACCTCCTTTAAATACTATGTGAATGAAAATCTTGTAATTATAAAAAGAATGGATATGCCAAATTGAATAGCTATCTGGAATCCAGTCCAATAACCCAAAATATTTTCATTAATTATTCACCCAGATTTGGTCTGTGAAAAAGCATTAAACACTGATATGACTCTCCAATACCAATTAATATTGTCATATCACATGAAAAATAGGATGGTTTACTTAGATTTTGTACTGAATAACAGTAACAAGACAGTTGAGCTTTTACATTGCTACCAATGAAAAGTAAGATTTCTGCATGATTACTGATTTTGTCTTTAACTAAAAGTAATTTTGTTTAAAACATAATAGACTTCTAGCACATAGTACAGTATACTGATAATTATTATATTTCAGGTATGTTATCACCTAATTAATAATTAGACTAAGGATAATTTACTTAACTGTTGATAGCTGTTGACTGTTAGCTTATATTTTATTTGTTGTCATGTCTTATCGGTAGTAGAATGTGTGCCCTTTGACATTGCATTAACAACTTAAGGGAACTGGTTTCTGTATCATTCTTCCAAACTCATAAGGGAGTCACTGTCTTTCTAGACTCATGAAGTATCACCTATGTCAGTTATTAGGGCTTTTAGAAATGAATTAACCACATAAAGTAAAAAAATCAAGAAACATTTACTGTGCTTAGTGTCATCTTGCATTCAAACCAGACATAAAACTATAAAACAAATTGGGAAAAGTCTGCAATCAACTCTGCTACAGCTTTTACAACAAATATAATAAATTAAAGTTTGGAATGAAGATGACTCCATGCATCTCAGGTATAAATGAATATTGCAATGTTATGTCATTTTCTGCTATGGCACAGTAACTGGAACATAAAATGCATGGAAGAAAATCTGAGGATGAAGCTAGGGAAAGAGAAAGCAAGGGGAATCTCACACCGCTTTACACACAGCGTAGAAAGTTACTACATTGAAAATAATTAATTTTACAAGATTAAAAAAAAAGAAAAAAAGAAAAAAAAATAAAAGTAAAAATTAAAAATTTCCCTGAATAGACACAGTTTATGTCTTACTCATCTGGGGTGCAGCAACTTTGAAAACAAGAAATCCCATACATACAGCCAGGAAAAGAAAAAGTAAAAATCTACGAAATGCACAGGCATACACTGGAAACAAAGTTTAACAGAGTTGAGCTGCAGTGTCCCGGATCCTGGAGATACCTTCAAACTGTGGAATCAGCCTCAGGCAGACCAACAAGATACATTTAAAAATAGAAGGGATAAAAACCTGAATTGTGCTAGATTTAGATTAAAAGGTTTCAAGTATTTACATATCTTGTTAAATGGCATAAAGGTTGCATTAGGATTATATCTGGTGTTCTTAGACACCTGGCCATTGGAAATGTGCAACTCTGTACTGCTGGTCATTAGTTAGATGTCACTGTGATAGGTGCATTAAAAGTACCTTACTTGAATTCTAACTCATGTCCCATTTGTCTTTGCAGAATGAACTTCAGACAATCTAAAGACAAATGATGACCTATCCACCACAGTATCCATCTCCTTGGGGACCAAGAAAAATGGCCAAAGAAACATTTTCTTCCTACAAACAGTTACAATTTGTGCTTGAGGGAAATTGTGTTTTAGCTTGTAACTTCCTTAAGTGTTCAGTACATAAGCAAGTCTTATAAGAAAGGAGCAAATAAAGAGCTGGCAGAGAGTTTATTTACATTTAGAACCATTAGGAAAACTGACAAGAAATGCGTGATTTAAAATTAGCTATTTGGTGGCTTTCATTTGTGAACTAATTCTAGTTAGACTGTTACAGTTAGACTGACTTCTAGTTAGAGTGAATGTTTAACCAGTGCAACCACTGATTCCATAAAAATAACAGCTCAGATATCATTAAAATTTTCAAACATTTTTTAAAATATTTATATATTTATAGATATTATAATACATAATATATTGTAACATGTAATAATATTTATTATAATATTTATATCATGTTTTTATTAGATAATATTGTTTACTATATTAAATATACCAAGTTAGAAAAAAAATAATGCAAATCAGTATTGTTTTCTTTCCAAGTTGAAAGTACAGACAAGGACAACAATCTTTGTAGTGTATTTCCTACATGATTTTTATAATGAAAGAGGGTAGCTTCATAGTTTTTGATGCCTTGGTTTTTATTAGTATGCTGTTGCTGAAATAAAGATATAAATTAAAAAAATCTTTCTCTCTGAAATAGTAAATTATTTTTTTCCAAGTGATTGCAAAATGGAAGATATGGACAACTTACTCAGCTGATATACCAGCCACTACAGTCCGTGGATCTCAGTCTGTAGCTATTTGAAAAGTCCTTAGACATAAATTTTGTTGTTATAATGAAAAGATTATGAAGAAAGAACTTTCACGTTTTATCAGGGTACCACTATTGTGACTGGTAGAATTGCTTACGATGTCCTGTGACTTGTATTTTCTCGCCCATGAGTTTCTTAGCCTTTTCTAAACAAAAAAGGTATTGCTCTAACCTTAAGCAAAATATGAGAATAGTGAAAAGCAAACACAACTTCTCTAAATTTCCCATTATTATTACAATATGCATATATATTGAACACCCCCACACAGCCACTTGACTGATTTTATACATAGTTTTCAGCACATTGTATAACAAATGACACTTCAAAGTCAAATATGTACATACAAATATAAATATTATAACAATACTTAAAAGTAAATATTGTATTTCCCTGTGAAAATATTAAGAAATAAGTCAGTTCCTGATATTCATTTTCTTACATTGGTACCCAAGAAATAAAGATTTTAGTTCCTTTACTTTTCTTCTCTTTTCCTTTTAAAATTTTAGAGAACAGACTTCTCAAAAGACTATCTTGGCCTTTTCCATCATTTTTTCCTGAAGGTTACATCCTACTTTCATTTTCCATGATACAAGACTGGTTGTCTTCATACATTTGCAAGTTCCTTTAAAGAAAAAAATGTAAAAAAAAACTGGGAAAAAAAAAAAGGTGGAAAAAAAAAAAGGTAAAAAAAACCGTATTATAGAAAGATCTTGAACAAAGAGGTCAAGCCTAAAATACATGCAATTTGCTTTATTACCATCAGTTTGGGCCCTAGCCTTCCTAGGTTAACCTTATTCACTATAGACAAAAGCCAAAGAAGGGTTAGCTTGTGAGCAGTAACCCAGAAGCTAGCCAAATAGAAAAGATAACAGTTTGTCTTATTAGCATTTTCAAACAGGAAAAAAAAAAAAGAAGAAAGTGGGAGAATATTCCTGCTGATATTTTAATCTCAGAACTGCATGCTAATAATATACTACTTTGTTTGTAAAGGTACATATTTCCTTATTACCACATGACCTTTTTGTAATAACAGAAAAATGTCACCTTTCGATGTCAAAAAGGAGATTTTTACCAATTTTATTAAGAAGATAAAAATCAATTTTTTTCCCATGAGTCCTCTCATCCTAATGGAAACTTCTAAAATATGTAAGATGAATCGTGCTCTATCAGTACACTTTCCATCTAAAGGCTCTGAAAGGAGTTGAAATGACTATTCAAATGAAGTGTCTACATAGCAGACATCTAAAATTAGGGGACATAAAATCACACCTCAGGATCTTGGAAGTATTACATTTGAAAATATTTGATACCTAAGTAGAAACTTATCCCAAACACAGCAGTAATCACAATATCATACCCTGCAGTTAACTCAGCAATATATGTATCAACTCCATAAAATGTAAGTATGACTATTACTGGAGCAATTGAATAAATAAGCAACAGTTGTAGACACATTTTACTGATTCAACAGGTCAGATTTTTAATCTTGCTAAATGAAGGGAAAAATCTCTTCATATAAAATTCTGTGACTTAGGTTTCATAAAAATCAATACGTTCCATAGATCAGCTCCCAAAATTATATTTAAGTCTATGTTCTACAATACTTTGTATATTGAATTGTGAATACATTATTTTTTAATTTTTTCATGGAAGAAAGCACATGTCACTCTAGAAGAGTGGAAGACAGGATGATTCAGGGAACTACATGCTAGTCAATCTAACCTTGTGAAACTGATGAAGCAACCAATCTAGAAACAATATCCAAACATATGGAGTGCAAGAAGGTGATTTGAAGTAGTCAAAATGGATTAATGAGGGGGAAATTATGCCTGATAGCCTTCTATGATGAGACAACTGCCTCAGTGGATATGGGGAGAGCCGTGGATGTTGTCTTGACTTTATCAAGACTTTTGACACTGTCTCCCATAACTTCCTTGTACATAAGATGATGAAGTATGCACTTGATAAATGGACAGTAAGATTGATTGGAAAATGGGCTGAATTGCTGGACTCAAATGGCTACCATGAGTGGTGTGGAGTCCAACTGGGTATCAGCCACAAATGGTGTAACCCAGGGCTTGATACTGGCACCAATAACATTAAACATCCTCTTTGACCATCTGGACAATGGGTCAGAGAAATGGGCTGATAGGAACATCATGAATTTCAACAAAGGTAACTGTAAAGTTCTGCACCTAGGGAGGAGTAACCCCATGCACCAGTACACACTTGAGGCTAGCTGGCTGGAAGGCAGTTTGGTAGAGAAGGACCTGTTGATCCTGCTAGTCAACAAGCTGCCTATGAGTGAGCAATGTGCCCACATGACAAAGAACATCAGTAGTATCCTGGGCTGCATTAGGAAAAGCTTCACCAGCAAGTTGAGAGAAGTGGTCTTTCCCCTCTGCTCAGTTCTGATGAGAAACATCTGGAGTGCTGGGTCCACATCTGGTCTCCCCAATGTAAGAAAGAAATAAAATTACTAGAGCAAGTCCACTGCAGGACTGTGAAGATGATGGAAGTGTTGGAACATGTGTGGCATGAGCTGAGGCTGAGAGAGCTGGGACTGTTCAGCCTAGAGAAGGGATAGCTCAAGGGCTTCTATGTATAAATATCTGATGGGGGTTACCAGACCGTTCTCAGTGGTGTCCAGGGACAAAACAAGAAGCAGTGGGCACAAACTAAAACACAGGAAATTCCACCTAAACAGAAGAAATAAGCTTTTTGCTTCCCTTTTTTTCTTTTCTGTGAGGGTGGTCATACAAAGTAACCTACCCACACAGGTTGTGGCATCTCTGTCCTTGGGGATATTAAAAAACAAATAGGTACAACCCTGATCCTGGGTGACCCTGCTCTGAGTGGGAAGGTTGGACTAGATGATCTCCAGAGGTGCCTTCCAATTTCATCCATTCTGTGACTCTGTGTTTTAACGTACTTGTGGAATATTTGTGACCATATTGTGATATCCATAAGCTTTCTACTTATTTTATTGCATTCAGTTAGAGATCTTCTAAACTTCATCTCCTCCAATAGAGGAGGACCAGGTTCGAGACCACTTGGCCAAACTGGACATTCATAAGTCCATGGGCCCTGATGGGATGCACCCATGAGTGCTGAGAGAGCTGGC
>JAOQGH010000001.1:148878897-148926128 GCA_025769975.1 Gallinago jamesoni
TGGTTGGACTCGATGATCTCAAAGGTCCCTTCCAACCACTAAGATTCTGTGATTCTGTGATTCTGTGATTCTGTAATAGTTGGAAATTAATTAGTTGAAGTAATATGTTTTAAATGTTCCAAAATTCTCTCTCAGAAACTACATTTGTTGTTGGATGATCACCATCATTTGTTGGACTGAGGACTACAGGGCTCCTGTTCTTCTTACAATTGGATTTATCCATGTGCAAATGATATTTTGGTAATTGACATTTAGTTTCTGGGAACATTAAACTATTGAAAATTTAGAATATCAAAGAGCTTTGACATTTAACTGTCAACATTTTTTTACATTTTGTCATTTGACTGTCAACAGTCTTTTTATTCTTATTTGAAAACCCGATTTCCTGGGCATGTCCATAATACCAGTTTGGTCTTTTGTTTTGATATGTTTTTTTGGGGGTTTCTGGTATAGTTGGTTTTTTGTTTTTCAAACAAAGGGTAAATAATTTTTTTAATTTAAATTCTTTCCAAATTTTTTTCCAGTTAACTTAAAGTTACATATTGGATTCAAGGCTGTCCAGGGTTCTTTACTTCAAAATGCTTTTTTTTATGCACAGTTAGACATCTGTATTCAAGTAATATACCGGGAATGTGTACAGAATGTGTGGAGATCAACATGCACACTGGACTGCTGTTACTACCTATCTAGGAGTAAGGTATCCTAACTCTCTTAGAAACTACATATTTTAGACTTGGTAAGGATCAAATCTTTTCAAAGTGATAAAGAACAACTATGGAGTAGAAAGGAACCTTAACTATTACTCAGTTCATACCCTCTCCTAATTAACTTCACAGTCCTTTGCCTTCATAGCTTTTCACAAGATAAACTTCTACAGCAACTGTGGCACAACTTTCAACTGCTGTCAACTGAATAGTGGTAAGTCATGATTTTATGTCCAGTTTATACAGTAGGTTTTTTTAAGCAAGCATTGTTTCCTTGTTAGGTGTTGTATCTACATTGGAGATATCTGTGTTGTGTTTTGCCTGTTGTCAAATTACATACTTGTCTAATGTGTGGCCTAAAATTCATATTGAGACACGGTTTAAGACATTTTAGAACACATTTTAGGCTTGAATAAGGTAACCTATTTCCTTAGCACTGTCATATAGGCTTTCAGGTAGCTCAGCCGAGATGTGGATTTCTAATCCTAATGTCATGTTCTAAAAAATATCGTATGATACTGTTGTGAGAATATCATAAAGTTGGTGTGCCAGTAAAAGACAATTCTCAAAAGAAAGAACCCAAATTCTTTAAACATTTTCTTGTGTCGCCAAGACACAAAATATCTTCTCATCAGTAAACAGGGCCTTTTTCAATACCTAGGCAAGTCCAGCTTCCCTTGCCTGATCATTTGTTAACACATATTAATTCCTATACTTTTCTTTTCTTTTTAAATTTTGCTAGTTTTAATAGAGATGGATCTGGTCAGGCATAAACAATAGATATCTGAAGGAAGTGACGTATCCAAAGAACAGATAGCATGTTTCTGATGTGGCAGTGTGGTTTTTTGGTTAATTTTAGGGACAGGTGGCTTTCAGCTGATATGGGAACACTCCAGAATAATATGTTTTTCTAAATACCAGCAGTTTAATCCAAGCCCTGTTGAAGTAAGGAGTAAGCCCCATTAATTTCTGTAGTTCTTTGAATGGTTTTACAACAAAGTTAGTGCAGGATCAAGGTGGGAACTACAGCTCAATTTTATGTTTAAATTAGATGTATGCTGTATTGTTACCTGGGAAAATTGCCTGGCTCTCTGTTTTGGAGAAGATGCAAGTGCATTCATAGCAATACATATGTAAATAGTCTCGTAAGGCACACAAGTGCTTAAGAACTTTGTGCACAAGTGAGAATTTCAGATAATAAAAATGAGTGTTAACTGTCTTTTATTAATGATTGTTCTGCTTTAAGGTGACCACATTAGACATAACAAAAAATAGTTCTGTTTGTTAGGAAAAAAAGAAGATTTTCACAGGAAAAAGACATAAGGTTCCAATTCGGCCTTTGGTCCAATGGCATATAGCAGATGCAAATCTATTCACTTTCTCTGCACAATGAGCTCAGATATTCCTCTAGCCAGAGCTGGCTGCAGAAAATCAGTGGCAGCAAGTTCACAGGAAACAAATAGCTCCAGATTATAATAAAATACTTCATACTGGAAGAAAAATCTTTATTTGAGAAATTGTTCTTTCTGTCATTAGTGTAATTTATAACAACTGACATAAAGATACTCTGTGTTGGACTTTGTTCAAACAATTTAAAATCACTTCTCCTGCCTTAGACAAATAAACTCATGGCATAATACAGTCAAAGGTCTTGTGCTGCTCTTCTTCACTACAGCAGGTCTTTATAATCCATTGTATATGAGCTGGCATTGCCTTTAGAAATAACTTTCTGTCAATGTGGGAATATTAAAAATAGCAATGAACTAAAAAAGCTTCATGGATTAAAAGAAAATAAATGAAGGTTTCCATCTCATCAGGTATATAAATGATACTGGAACTGATGAACAACACTGTTGAGAATGCAAATAATTTTGAACTAGCAAAACTCCAAGTCTGCTGTACCATAACTCACAATATTGCAAATAAGGGCTACATCTTGTTTTATATTTGTCTTCCCATTTCACATATCAATACAGTATTCCAAACAGCAGTTATTAGAGTGCAAGGGAAGAAAACCTGTATTGTAATGAAGTTTTCATATGGGAAAAGAAGCTGTCTTCCACAGCTGTAACCAGAGCTGGCTTAACGCAGATGGAGGATAGTTCCACTGGCAATACTGCTGCTTCTCTTCACAACAAGGTAAGTGTCAGGAAAAAAAATGCTTAGTAAACTGTAGCAAAGGTACTGATTTCTGAAGTTTGTAAGTAAACACAGGTGCACTCAGTTACATACAAACAAAATAGTAGAGCCTGTCATTTTTATTACAAGGATAGCATCATACAATTGTGTTTTTAATGTTGTCAACCCAATTTTGAAAACAATATTTCCCCTCTCAATATTCCTACAGGAGATTTTTCAGATGTTCATATAAGCTTTATTCCAGTCTAAACTTATTCACAGTTTGCACCCTTTATCATTCTTCTAGGAGAATTCTTAATTTTCTTATCGCATTAACCTATTCTGCATAATTTTTAAAGAACTAGATCGTTTCTCAACTTTAATTTCACCAAAGATGAATTTTTTCTGTTGCCATGTTATCCATATACACCTTTACTACCTCTTTTCAATTTTTAATTCCCGATATTATGAAGGAGATTCCAGCAAGGTCTGGTATAATAACATCTCTCCTAAAGGGGTCACATAATATAGCTAGGACTTTCTCCTCATCTGTCATTTCCAATGGTGCTCAGCTTACAGAGGAAAATTGTATTACTTCATAAGTGATCTTGTACTTTGAACCAATAAATTTTGTCCTATTTATATTACTAGTAGACTACACACTTCAGACTGAGTCAAAAGGGTCAGCCATTTCTTCCATCTGCTAATTATCTGCAAGTATGTAAAGAAAAAACCTATCTATCAGTTACTTCTACTGTGATAGTTTTTGACTCCACAGTCAGACTCCAGGTTCTATTGTAAAAGGCCCTGTCTAAATGCACAGGTCCCTTCCTGGAGGAAAAATGTTCAAGAAACTTTTGTTACAAATATGAATGTTAGTTCACGGTAAGATTGCTTGCAACTAACTATTGCAAGTGCTTCTGTGAACACTCACTGTACAGAATTTACTATTTGTGTGCTGTGATTAGGTAAAATTTTGGAATATTTTCAGCTCCTGAGTAAGAGGATTTTCACGCCCAAAGCAAAATTTAAAGTGGACAAAGATAGTTTGAATTCCTCAAAATAACTTCTAGTTATCCTCAGCACAACACCTTAGTAAATTACCACTTCTGGTTCTAATTGTACATGCAATACAGGACTGAAAATCTAATCTAAAAAGTATCTCAGTCTGAATTCTCAAATTTAAGGAAACCTTGGCTGTTCTAAGAAATTTTTACCTCAAAATAAAATGCTTCTTTTCCATCAGAATATTACTGGAAAGAGAATGTGATGTTAAGTGGTACATTAGAGAATTAAGAAAAAAAACAAAAGGGAAGAAAAAAAATCCGTTTGTTGTGAAAGAATGATAACCTTTGGGTGACAGATGTAAGGATACAAAAACAATAGCAAATCAAATTCCTTGAAGTTTTATCAAAGCTAAACCAAAGCTCCATTGTGCTTTTTCTTCACTTAAAATCCATAACCCTTTAATGAGGAAAAAAATTTCTTGAAAGGAAACAAGGCTGATAGAAGAGCCAGCAAAGAAGTTACAGGCAGTGAAGTAAAATTTATGTAACATGTAACATCGTGAAGATGGAATGTGGTCTGATAAACTGTGGAACAACACCTTCCAGTTATTCCAGATTCTTCAATAAAAGTGCAAAATATTCTTCTTGGGTTCTCTTCTGGCAATCAATCAGAGCATAAAAATATACTTGTGAGGAACGTTAACTTCAACTCCATCACAGGCATGTGAAGCCAAAAAGGTAGTGGGAAAGTCTTGCCCACTGCCTTAATCATGACAGAATGTTTCAATATTTTAATACTGTCTGCAGAAAATGTATTTGGAAACACATGGATTTGATGTTGGATCAAAACATCAACCCAGCTCTAAAGTGCTAGACACAGAGACAAGGAGTGCTTAAGTGCAGTTTGTTTAGATTCACTGCAATTTGATTTGTCAGAGGAGGTACCCACTCTCAAAACCACATAGCTGGATCCATTTTACTGGGATGGAAACCTTTACTTTGTTTTCATTTACACTGAAATTTAGCAGGAATATGCTGAGGATTGTTTGGCATGCTTCTGGACCTCTCCAAAAGTAGAATTTGTTTCTAGGACCCCGAGCTGAAATCTACAGCACATTTATTAAGTAGGAAATAGAAATCCATGAAAGCGCTCTCTGAGAGACTAAGATCCATTGCAATGTCTAATTCATATAATACTGAGAGTAGCTGCATAGGAAGAGTGAATGTAACTGATGGTAAGTTATATAAGCTCATCCTTGTCAAGGAACCCATTAAAGGGTCTAAACCTGAGACACAATTGGATTACTGAAATTCCTTGTATGACAGCAGAGTTAATAAAATAATAACATAAATGCATTACATAATCAGAAGCAAATTGAATTCTGTCAATTTTCTGCGCACTTTCTATTTGCCCTATCTTCTGTCTTCTAGTACTGTACTGTCTTCTAGTAATAGAAAAGAATCTGTCTCATAGCCCTACTAGAATTAAATCTGGACAGGGACATCAAGGGCAACAAGAAAAGCTTGTATAGTTATGTTGGTGATAAAAACAGACTAGGCAAAATGTGGGCCCTCTCCAGAAGGAAATGGGAGACCTGGTCACTTGGAATATGGAGAAGGCTAAGGTGCTTAATGACTTCTTTTCCTTGGTCTTCACCAGCAAGTGAAGAGTCACAGAAGGCAAAAGCAGGGACCAGGAAAATGAGGAACCACCCACTGTAGGAGAAGATCAGGTTTGAGACCACCTAAGAAACCTGAAGGTGCAGAAGTTGATGGTACCCAATATGATTCATCTGTGGGTCATGAGGGAAATGGTGGATGAAGATGTTAAGCTACTATGCACATTTGAGAACTCAATGCAGTCTGGTGAAGTTCCCACTGACTGGAAAAGGGGAAACATAACCTCCATTTTCAAAAAGGGAAAAAAGGAAAACCTGGGGAACTAGACCCCAGTCAGTATCACCTCTGTGCCTGGCAAGATTATAGAGCAGATCATCCTGGAAACTCTGCTAAAGCACATGGAAAATAAAGAGGTGATCAGTGGCAGCTAATATGGCTTCACTAAGGGCAAAACATGACTGGTGGCCTTCTATGATGGTGTTACAGCATTGGTAGATGAAGGAAGAGCAACTGACATCATCTACCTGGATTCAGGTGAAACATCTGACACTGTCTTTCATGACAACCTTGTCTCTAAATTGGAGACACATGGATTTCATGGATGGACTACTCAGTGGAAAAGGAACTAGCTGGAAAGCTTTGCAGTCAATGCTTCAATGTCCAACTGGAAACCAGTGGTGAGTGGTATTGAGACCTGTGATGTTTAACACCCTTGTTGGTGATATGGACAGTGGGATTGAGTGCACCCTCAGCAAGTTTGCCAATGACACCAAGTTTTGTGGTGTGATCAACATGCTGGAGGGAAGGCATGTCATCCAGAAGGATTTGGACATGCTTGAGAGGTGGGCCCATGCAAACTCATGAAGTTCAACCAGGCCAAGTGCAAGGTCCTGAACCTGAGTTGGGGTAATCCCAAGCACAAATACAGACTGGCCAGAGAATGGATTGAGAGCAGCCCCAAGGAGAAGGAACTGAGGGGTCTTGGTGGATGAGAAGCTCAACATGAACCGACAATGTGCCCAAGTGCATCCTGGGCTGCCTCAAAAAAAGTGTGGCCAGCAGGTTGAGGGAGGTGATTCTGCCCCTCTACTCCTCTCTCATGAGAGTCCACATGGAGTACTGTGTCCAGCTCTGGCGCTGCCAACGTAAGAAGGAGATTGACCTGTAGGTCCAGAAGAGGGCTATGAAGATGATCAGAGGGCTGGAGCACCTCTCCTATGAAGACAGGCTGAGAGAGTTGGGGTTGTTCAGCCTGGAGAAGAGAAGGCTCTGAGGAGACCTAAAGGGGTCCTACAGGAGAGATGGGGAGGGCACTTTCTCTGGGAATGTAGTGATAGAATGAGGGGTAAGAGTTTTAAAGTGAAAGAGATAGATTTAGATTAGACCTTGGGAAGAAATTTTTTACCTTGAGGTTGGTGAGGCACAGGAACAGGTTGCCCAGAGACTTTGTGGATGCCCCATTGCTGGAAGTGTTCAAGGCCAGGCTGGGCCCTTGGATGGGCCTTTTAGCAACCTGGTCTAGTGGAAGGTGTCACTGGCCATATCAGGTGTTGTGGGACTCTATGATCTCTAAGGTCCCTTCTAACTCTAACCATTCTATAATTCTATTGTTTTCAAAGATTATATATATAAATATATATATATATACATATATATATATAGCCGGGATCTTAGATTGCAAAACTTGAAATAATGGTGATCTTATGAAAAACAGTGCAGTATAAAAATAATTAAATTAATAAAATTAATTTAATATTAAAGGAAATCCATTACTGAGGTGCTCATGTATATCTTAAAATTAATACAATAGATTTCCATTTTTTGTAGTATATATACCCAGCAAAAATAATTGTAAAAATACCTGAGACCTGTTCCATCATCTAATGAGCAAATCAGGATTTCTCCTTAACAGCTACAACTCCTCCAGATTCATACAAGCACATGCTCCATATAACAAAGCAGTATTTATTTAGAAGTCTTCAAAATGTATTTGTAGACAGTGCCAATATATCTATGGAGAATGAATTTAAATGTATTGATTCCTTCCTGCAATCAAACATATCTTTAAAGCAAGTACTCTGATAATAAAGTTTGCTTTTTTAGCTGTTTGCATTTCTTCACAGAACTGATCACTCCAATCTTTTCCATGGTCAAGGCTTTTTTGTTGTGGTAGATGGATTCTCAGTAATCCTCTTCAGAACACACTCAGCATCTGACACATGAGATGACAGGGAAGAGAGAGACACAGTGTAAATGTATGAAATACACTCATAGTAGCAGCAATAATAGAAAACTACATATGCTGAGTAGATAAAATACATCAGTATTTAGGCCTGGCAAGTAAGTACACAATTTAGCAGGGAATTCCACAAATTCCATGACTCACTCTTTTCCTATCCACACAGTTAGCTGTTGTCCCAAGAATACCTGAATTTTAGCACATTATTCTATTGGTTTTAACTTGATTCATTATGCAGAAATCACACCATGCTCTCATCATAGCCTGGCATATAGTTGGACGGGTATTAAGGCTAGTACATAGGCAGCTTTAAGGGTTAAGTTTTAGTTGGCTGGCCAGCAGCAGAGATGACAAAGGGCTAGGAGTGTTGCAGGTTTTTTCAGTCAGTCATAAGGTTAAGGCAATTCTGTGACTGGACTTTATGAGCTTAGGGAAGTGTATGAATTTAGGCTAAGTATATCAGGAAAGAGGCATGGTTTTCTAAGGCTAGAACGAATAAAGCATGTTTAAATGCTGTATAGTTATGTTAAACTGACTTCCTCTTCTTAGCTGGGCATGTTAATCACTGGGCAGGTTAAGTGTGAGTAGTTAGCATGCTGTAAGCATGTTGGTTCTTTTGTCCTCTGGGTCCCTGCACAGTTAATGATGCTGTTTGAAGGGGAGCAGAAGGGTATAGGAGTGTCCCACTTCAGAACAGCTCCAGGCTGGCTTTAAAAACCTATTTGGAATATATTGGTTTAAATGTCAAAAGAATGTCCCTGAAGAACACTCCAACTATTACACTGTTGAATAAGGAGAGACATCAACAAAATATCCTCCATAAATTATCTGGAGGAGTATGCAAAGAAAACCAGATCAGCCCTTCTATGCATGACAAGGAGCTGAATGCTACCATGTGATCATAACTATCTGAATAAAGTTACATACAGTTATTAAAAATTTTAAATGAAAATTATTGTAGTTGGCACATAAGCTGACAAGATCAGTAAACTAATGAAACTAAATTCCATATGGCAATAAAGACAATATCTGATTTGAAATGATAAGGATTGCACAAGGAGAGGATATTTAAAATTATGTAGGGCATCAAGAGAAAAAAAAAGTGTGCTTTTTATACACTATGTTGAACATGTTACACAGTCTCAAAGTAATATGCCTATCTGAAAGTATATAAAAGCTACACTGACCTTAGGTTATGCATCTCGATGCAAAGAATGCATGTAAGTGCTTGATATACTTCTTCCTTTTTATATTATCTTTAATCTTTTGCATCAAAATGCGCATAAAGTCACTTCAAAAGAATTTCATTGTAAATCCTTGCAACAATTACCAGCAGGCTCTTGCTTTAACAAATCATCTGCAGTGAAAGATTGCCTGTTCTGAGAAGTAACAGTGACCTAAAAGCTTCAGTCCTGAAAGCACCTTTGCTATAACACCTTCTCAACATACTTAAACTATTTTTTATACACCTGGTTTGTTGATGCATTCTGCCATCCCACTCATCTTTTATGTGATTGTTGCTTTGAAGATGTTAAGGGAATAGGCTTGATTTTGATGGTTATTTCCTGAGATTTGGGGAGTGTGTTTGTTAATCTATTGCAAAAGACATTCTCATTATTTGAATAAATCATAATCTGAGGCTACTTTGTTCTTATCAGTTTTCTCTTGACTTATGAATTCTGTTTTTCATTTCCTCTGAGCTCTTTTACTAATTGACAGGTGGTCCTGATGTGGTTCACTACAGCAACCTCTCTCAGGTTACTGGCTGACTCTCCAGATGTTTAATTTCATCATTTTGATATGCTTCAGTGACTTTCTAGGCTACTTCTGTCTAGCACTGGTACACTTATCTCCCTCTTCTATTCCTTTCTCCCATTAGAAAAAGTGATTTGTTTGTTGTTGTTGATGTCTCACATTTAAATTAATTCCTCTGGCATTAGCTTCAGGATTTTAAAAACCCTTCACAAGGTTAGTCATGGAAAGCTTTCAAATCTCAGCCCATTTCCATCTGCAACGTGAACATCTTTATGACATTGTATACAATTATGATGCTTGATAAGACACCCTTCTCAAAAGCTGGCATTGCATTGTGATCCCCACTATGGCTCAGGATCTTTGAGATACAAACATGCAAAAAAAAATATGAGAGATTTATGAATGTTACAATTGTCTCAAAACTTAGGGATGTAAAATGCATTTCACTTATTATCCTTGGGCACTGTAAGTCTTCCTTTTGTTTGATATTTATGACACCTAGAATAACAAAATATTCAAATACGTAGCATTTTGTCAAGGGATCATTTTACAGGCTCTGGATAAAGAACATAATAATTGCTCTGCAACACCTGAAGCCTCTTCTAAATTGTCTTATGCTGCCAGCTTTCCTTTATTGCATTTTTCATGCCATAGATCAGTGAATGAACAACAGCTTTTAAGATGACACTCACTTATTTTAATACATTGGTGTGTATTTGACAGACTTGAATTAAGTTGATTTACTTCCAGTTCCGTAATATGTTGGCTACAATACCTAGGCAAATATATGTGTTCAGCTAAAATTTAAACCTATAAATATAAATGAGGTAATTTATTTTATTTACCACTTTTGATTGATAAAATTTTGTAATAATTTTTCTCCAATTTCATCCAATGTTAAAACATAAATTCAAGTGTAGAAATCATTGGTAAAATTCCACAGTTCTTTAAATCCTTAAGAAGGACCCATATCAGAAAAATTTCAAGGAGTTCCTTCTTCCAGCATTTCCAAAACCAAAAAGCCTGTCTATGATAAACTTCCTGACAGGATTTACAGACCTGCTTGCCTCTTCTGGACTCAGGATTCTGGGAGCCACCACCTCTTGCTTCTCTCCAACCTGAGGAATACCTACTTAGGGAGAAACATCTATTTTAAATTCAGAACTGCCTTAGTTACCAAGAGAAGAGAGCTTTCAAGAACAGAAAAGGATTTTTTTCTGCATGATATCCATCAGTTACTCTAAGAAGTTAATGCAGGTTTATGTACTTAATTGAGTAGATGACCAGTGTTTTTTAAGGTATATAGTATGCCAGGATCATGGTAGTCCATGATTCCCTCTTGCTAGTTTTCTCATGGATTTAGAGATCATACACATGTAACTATGCTTTGTATCATTCTCCTTAAGAGAACTGTTTAGCTTTCAAAAGTTTGACGAATGTCAAGCCAGCCAACATAAATCAGTTATCAACAGTCTCCTTTAGTAGTCATAAGTTGCATCCTAACCACCAAATAAATAAAGGCTTTTTACACCAAATAAGAAAAGGCTTTCATTGTACTTTCATTGTTATGCTTGCCAGCTAGAAGTGAGATAATAAGTAGGAATATGCGAAGTCAAATTTCTAGGTTAACTAGTGCCTGGTAACATCTGTGCAAAGAACTTCTGTTTGGGCTGTAACAGGTTATGGGACTATCATGAATTGAAGTGACCGAATGTCATGTATTTAACCATGTTTGCCAGTACAGGTTGCAGTCTTTACATTGCAATACACTGATTCAGGTTAACAGTCTATATGAGCAAATAAAAATCTATGTGTCCAATGAAAAAAGCAAGCTTGAATAAAATTATTCAGATTTAATAATGAACTGAATGTATGACATTACAGGAAGTCTTAGCTCTTATTTTTTTTTAATATGACCTCCTTTGTTTTCTTGGTACCAGAGGACATGTAATTTTTAGAAATTAAAAAAAAAAAAAAGCTTTTAGAAGTATTTTTTCCCCACCTTGAAAGTGTGAACTTTCACAATGTAAATGAAGCACAGGAAAAATATATATGTGCCAGAAGCTATGGGATCAAGAGTAGATATTTGAGAGCACCTGTAGTAAAGAATTCAGATATGTATTACAGACTCCAAAATTGCAGAGTTTGCTTATCTAACCAAAATGAGAAAAAGTGTGATACTGAAATTAAATTCACCACTTAATGGTGAAATTACTTCAGAGTGAGATAATTTTCAAATCAGAAAGACAAAAACGTGAGATTTCTTTTTTTTCCATTTAATCAGTCAAAAATAGTCCTTCATCAGAACAGTAGTGACGAGAAAATGAAGTGTGAAGTCATACTACAGCACCAAAATTATCATGTACCACTCTGTGAAAAGTAACATTTGGTTTCTTAAAGAAAAAATAAATTTAAACAAACCAAGAAAAATAGGAGTCATCTTGTATTTGTTCTGTTTTCATTCCTGAACTGTAAATTCCCATATGCCTTTAATGAATTTGAGTGTTATATAGAAATCTAAGATATCACTTGAATATACCTCCATGAGATGGTAGCTGAAACAGACATTCAAAATTCCTGAGAATCTTCGAAGTCACGAAACAACATTTTCAAATTTATAAGAATGTAAAGTTATGATACTCAATCTTTATAAACAATTGTTAAAAGCATTACTCTAGAGGTTTCATGCCTAAAACAGCGTCCATGCAAAGCATAATGGCCTAACTAAACCCACATGGAAGGTTTATATAGGTTGTAAATTTTATATAACTGTTATAACTACTGTAACTTATACATGCATCGTGGCTGCATGAGTCTTAAGCAAGGGACTGCAAGCATGCTAGGTATTTCACTTATTGTCCTTTCCTGTGAGGATTTATGATTTGGGAAGTTTTTTGTTTTCCTCTCATCTGAGGGAGCAGCCACCAACAGCTACTTTAATTCTGAGTTGCATTTTTATTTAATGGAAGCTTAAAAAAGTAGAATTTAAATTTAGATATTTCGGTAGTCTGCTTCATGATAGTTTCACTGAATGGCAGCTGTCTTTTCTACACAGATCAGGTACTGGAAACAAAAATATATAAACTCAAGAAAATAAAAACAAATAAGCTTGTAGACAGTTTTGAAGTCAGAAACAAGGAAAAGCATGTTTCAGCCTTTCAAAATCAAGGGGTAGGCATGCCAAACAATGTTTCACAGATAAATATATCCCTTGAAAATTAACTCAGTTCACAAGTGGGAAAATTCAGAAAATTCAGTCCTCCTCACCTTAGTTTTGATATCCATCATGCAGAATGTTTGCACTGGGGCAGTACATCTGGGACCCCATTATATTAAATGGAAATCCAACCAATGTGGCCAATGAATTTTAAAGTACAGGTTATCCTAAGACAGACTTTCAGAGTAAAAGCTAAGCAAAAAAAATTGGTAAATAAGTTGGAAAAAGGATAACATACTATTGCATATTACAGCAAACCAGTACTGCATTGAAACACATGGAAGGTTCAACCTTCATGAGGAAATATGACATTTAATAATATTTTTTAATGGATTTCATCTACCACTGGGAAATAGTTTCTCACAGATGCAAAAATTATTTAATGAAGTCATTACTTTGTCCTCTATGTCCAGACACTGTCTTGTTCCCACAACCTGTACTACACTTAAGTAGCACATGGTATCGGAAATGGCTAAAACCAGCTAATTGAGGATTCCCTGGTTAGACCAAATATGGAATCTGGCATCTCATGCACTAACTATGACCATTAACTTTGTCATAGGACAGAGAGAGTTCCTCATTTGGCTAGAGAACAGACTGTACTGTAATAATTAACAGCATGCATGCTACAGGTCCATGTGGGTCTGTAGCTACTTCGTGTAAATTAAATAACCCTGATTCTGTTAGACTGAGAAAGGGTAAACATCAAAGACAACCAGGGGGGCTAGTTTACTCTGAAACTGTCTTGTGCCTAAGTGCAGGTTACCTGGACTGTTGTATTTTTGATTGATAATGTCATATACTAACACAGATCCACCTCATTATACTTGCAATCCATCTTGTTCACCAGGTTATTTAATAAATGGCAGGCAGCCTCTTGGTAAGATAGCCATAATCAATGTGCATAAACTAATTTTTTTATTAGTTATAATTATACGAGGTCATTTTTATTGGTGCAGCTAGATTGATAGATAGCTCTGTAATTGTTTTCAAAGACATGGACAACTGTAATACAATTAAGTATCAAAGAATCGATCCTGGCTACATCAAAATCAATTGAAACTGATGGCACCTAGAAAGTCACAGAGAAGCTCAATAGACTTTAGGATAACACCTAAACTAAAACCAGCTCATACCTTCCCCATTTCTCCCCAGATTCTTGGTTTACTCTGTATTATAATCAAAAAATCTTTAAAACAGTTAGAATGGCAACATTTTTATAACCGTCTAATGCAACACAGACTTTAAAAAAAGCCATTGACACAGTCTTGTCAATAGTTTGTATTTTTGTTGATGCTACAAAGCTGAAAGGTTAAAGTGTTATCTAAAATAGAGAAAAATCTAACCCTTTATTTCAATGTGACAGATGTACTTGCCTTGAGCACTAACAAGGCATAGCTAATTACTGATACAGTTGCAGAAAAGGCACTCTGACAGTCATGATCTATGAACAAATTTGTCTTCCAAGTGACAAGTCAAACAGAGGTTACAGAGGATCTTGGGCACTGCCAGTTCGGTGAGTGGGTTATAAAAAAAAATTTTGCACTTTCATTTTTATTTCTGTAGGGGAAATATTCCACCTTCAACTCAAATGATGTCTGAAACCCTTTCATGCTCATACTGTATCTGTTAAAAGCACCAATATTTCTTTCTATACATTGCCAAGAGGTCTTTAACAGAGGTCTGTTTTCTTAGAACCTCATTTTTCCTAAATTATTCCATGATTTTGTATGATACAGTGTCTATTTCAGAGATACTAAATAATGAACAATTAAATCATACATAAAAAATAATGCTCTGAGTTTTTTAAAAACAATTAGAATCTATAAAAATACTATAGGTAAATCTGTTTTTGAAGTGACTATTTTTAAAATATCTGAAGCCTCATATTGTCTTATTATTTAAAATAGAACAGATTTCTGAGAACGTGCATTCTGGTGAAAGTAAATGACAATATACTGATAGTAATTCACAAAATCAGATAATTCTATTAGAAATTCCATTTTTTACCAAGTATGATAACTGAAATAAAGTGAAAAACATAGCTAAACAGTATGGCCATTATCTTTGAGTCTACAGTCCTCACTTTAAATATGTCTCATTCTTGACATAAAAACATTCTCGATTTCTTACCTCTCAAAAGACTTCAGATAAGACAAAGTAAATGCACTATTCTTTATTGAGATGAAATAGTAATTCATATTTATGATAAATGCCAACACATATTCCTAATGGTGAATCAGTTTTCTCACTGGTAAGCTAGCAGACATAATATGAGGACTGACATATAATAATGACATGAAGGCTTTTTTAATCAGCATTTACTCTCCTAAAGTCAACACATTACCTGTATTTATTTCACAAATATTAGAAATCTTCCATAAAATCACAATGCCTTTGGGTGTAATAAGATTAAATCATTTGGGTCAGATTCCAAAAGGGATTAGGCTTCCTGGCACAAAGCATTACAGCAATTCAGTGTTAGGCAGTGAGCCCAGGAGTCTAATTCAGGGAATTCTTACATTCCCACATTCCATGTACAATGAAAGGGAAAAGCTGGCACTTCACAGTGGGACAAGATATATGACAAGAGGATCTAAGACAGGCAATATGAGCACCAATCCACCAACATAAGAAAACTTAATTTCTTTTTTCTCCATTAAGTGCTTGTGTCTCACTAGTTTCTGAGCATAAAACAATTTCCTCAACATTGAGGAATGTCCTCACACTGGCCATTTGCAATGTTTTTTCGTTACACTCAGTGAATGCAGCAGAAAACCTCAGTTCAAGAATATCGTTGGTTTCAAATTCGGAATTCATACTTCTGATGAAGAGAAATTAATCACTAGGAAACAAGCCTACCCTTTGCTTGTTTATTCCTCTTTTGTAAACCTGGTGTTAAATACTGCACAGAAATGCAGCTGCAGTTAAAGCAATGGAGGTCCTTCTTCCTGAGTTTTGCAGTTTCCTGTTTAGGTCATTGGCATAGAAAAAGGGAGCCCCTGTTTTGAACTGAGAACAGCATCAAACCCAGTTCTCCAGCTCTAAGAATAACAATCATAATCAGTACCATTATGCAAAAGTTATGCAAAAAAGGAAATAATTTTTCTCTCAATATCTTTGAGCAGAAGATATAATGCTTCGAGTTGAAATTGGTATTATTTGTGTTCAGTAGACAGAGAAGCTACTCTGAACATTAGAGAACAGTATACACAAGGCCCCTTGGGACCACAGAAGATTTCTTTTCTCTGGTTTTCTTAATTCTCTGTGGGAGCTGAGAAGATGCCCCTACTGCTGTGTTTGCAAATGTTCCCGAATTCATACTCTGCTGAGAAAAAACAAGAAAGTCCTCTGCCAAAGTGGAACTTGCAAAGAAGTACTGTGGCAGTGTACAGATCATGTGCACAGGGAGAAGTTGAAGAATATTCTTTGTAGGTTGCAGGAAAGAAGAGGAGAAGCATGAGAATGACTCCTATAAAGAAACCTAATAAACTAGTTATTACTACTTGTCTCACACCCTCAAACCTGACCATCTCCATTGGGGCATGGGTCACATCCTTAACAGCTGGGGAATGTACACTACTCTCATTATGCAAATGTTGCCAGCTCTCCAAACAGAGAAGTCTCCAATTGATTTTTATTAATTTTACTAACATATTTCTTCCAGCTCAAAAACATTCTCTTTAAAACGTTCATGCTTCTGAATCACTAATATAAGAAAAACAAACAAACAAATAAACAAACAAAACCCCTTGGCCTAAGTGAAAAATTAAGAGCTCTCTTTTTGCTTTCTACAGAGGCTAAGTGCCTGAAACATAATGTAAATCAAGAATATTAATATGGGGGTTTTTTTATGCAAGATTTTAATCAGATTTTGATGATAATATTGGTGTAATGAGGTCCTGCTGTTAAACACTCATTCCTGACTGAACTGCAGTTCTCTGTCCTCTCAGCTGTGCCAGCACAACACTGAGGCCACACTGTAAACAGGACTGGTAAAGTAATCCAGACTAAACGCAATCGTTCATTTCATAAGAGCTGTGATATACCCTATGTAAATCCTGATGTGTAATGTTAGGGTACTATGTTATGTTCCGATGAGAATTAAATAAAGGGCTAGCTGAAATATTGCTGTCAGCACAACATCTGTTCATGTGATCTTTTAGTCATAATAATAGTGCTAATTCTCAGTATATCGAAGCAGACGTGGAAACTAACACACACAGTGCATCCTCTGAATATTCCCTATGAACTGCTCATGAGCAATCTGGAAGCCAAGAATTTATTCACTGAGGAAATAAATGAATATTTTCTAGATAATGAATAAATCCAAGAATTTTGCCATATGTTTGTGGACAACTGGTGAAGAGGAAAAAAAAAAAAAAGTTGGTGAAATTTAACTCCATAAATAATTCATTACAAATTACTCGTCTATTCTAAATTTAAACCCACAGATTTAACTGTCTCCAAGCTCCTTTTTTACAAGTAGTGCTACCACCCATTGCCCTCATTCATTATATACTTTGCCATCATGATTGGTTATCATCAAAGGCTTTACATCCAGGCAGCAGAGGAAGGGAGCAATCCCTTCTGGTTAAAATGTTAAATCAAGTTACATTTCACCTCTCTATTTCAGCACTGAAACCATCACCTGCATTTGAATGAACAAGAGACAAAGACAGATCACAGGCATAGAGTAATGCAGTGGGTTGGCTGCCACTTCATTTGCCTTGACCCCTACTTTGTAACCTGCCACTACTGAATTTTAGAGGAAAAATGACTGGATCCAGGGAACTGGGCAGAGTGAAAGTCAACATCATCATATCTTTCTCTGCAGGTCAATAGTTCAGCATCATCACTCCGGAAGAAGTAATCTCATTTCTGAAACCTATTTCTAAGTGTACAGTTGTTATCTAAAAGACAATTTAGAGTCCTTTTTAATGCTTTCAAGTAGAGGAAGTTAAAACAAAGTGAAACAGAAGAATATAGAAATGAACCTTATCTTGAGGGAACAGGTGTTTAACATCACCTCTGCTACTCAGAGCACAGGAAATTTTTGCATCATCCTTCCCAGAAAGGTTTGCTTAAGTGATATATTTCACTTTAGTGACCTAATACTGGCTTACATCTAATAAATAATGAAGAAAACTAAAAGCTCAGAAAGAATAACTTGCTATGAACAACATCCAGGCAAAGAATGTAATGGGTGCCATTGTAAATTATCAAGGAAGCTAAAGTCTTAATTTACTTTCATACATAAGCACAGCAAAAATAAAACCTAGTGATACATTTTCTTATGCACACCAGCAACATAAAAAAATTATAAAATAGACTTTTATTCCACACAGTTAACCTTAGAACTTTACCTTATATACATTTTTCTCATATACTCCTTGACCAAGAAATACTGCAATTTTAGGTGGTTGATGCAGATGCTGGTGTGTGTTTCAATTAGTTTGATATGATCCAAGTCCTGCTGAAGTCCCAGGAGGAAAGAGTGAAACTTAAATACATACCTAAAACTGAGGCCTTTTTTTTTTACCTCAGCTTAGAACGACAGAAAAAATTGTGCGCTTGAAGTTTAGCTCAATATCCTACACTCTGACAAGGTAGAGAATTCTCAAAAGAGTCACTTAAAGGGATTAGTCTTTATAAAACTATTTTTTTTTATAATCTCATCCATTAAATAATGGAGATTCTGCAGTTACCCTACTAAGTAAAGGAAAGTTTAAATACATAAATACAGAAAGGATCATTAACTGATTTTTTTTTCAACTGCACCATGACTTTTTTGCAATTTGAAAACTTTCAGTAACAAGGAACCAACCCCAATCTTTGGTGAAAAGTGTAGTCACGTGTCATCTTCTGGCATCATTGCTGCTACCAGTGAAAGCAAATACTAAATTTTCAAAATCAGTTCTAATACTACTATATAATTATTATCACTTCAATGTAAATCTAGTTTTACCAGTCCTTTTCTTTGAGACTTATTATGTCTCTAATCACTGTTGTTGTGGTTAGAAAGCTTTTAGAGCATATGTGATTGACTTAGAAGCACAAAACCAAAAGGCAAAGCAGAGGAACTCACTCTCCTCTCCTCTTCCTCTAGTCCTAAATTTTCAAGCTAATCTCATAATTCCCATGTGTTGACTTATGATTCTTGAAGGTTTATGGTAAAATCCTGCCTTCCCTCTAATAAATAAAGTTAGCATTTAATTCTGAACTCTGATTGTTCTGCTTACAATGTCTCCAGGAAAATGTGTAGTAATGTTCCCTTTTGTCAGTTTTCTTGCTATTAAAAATAGGGAAAATAAAGGAATAAAAACAATACACGAAGACAAATAAAGTTAAATAAACAAAATCAGGAAACAGGAAAAGTAGAACTTATAAGTGACAAAGCTATATAATATAAAGTGGGGAAAGAGGAGATGCAAAAATCCAGATCCTCTTTGCAATAATAAAGATACTCATTCTGACCCAATTACATGTAACAAGTAAATTGAAATTATTCAGAGTCAGAAAACAGCCAGTTTTAATTCCTTCAATCTTCCATATTTTTACACTGGTCTCTGAAATCTCAGTCCTAGAAGAAAGTATCACTATTTTTAAATTATCTTCTGCTTCAGCAATGAAATTAACATAAATTTTAAGACCAAGTTTCCTAAATAGTACATTTAGAAACCTATGCATACTTGCCTTTTCAGAAATACTGAGTAGACCCACTTGTTCTTCAGTTTCTGACAAAAAGCCGACAGATTAGTCAACCGATGTTTATATCAACATCAGTATGAGTTTTCATACATTTTATTAAGCATGGTCACAACTCAAGATAATCAAGTATATGGGGTTATCATCCTCTGTAGAGAAGGAGCTCATATTCATGAATTATTTTAAATTATTTTTCATCATTATGATGTATACTTATCAGGCTTTTTCAATTTGATTCCACTATTATAAAAATACTTAATTTATAGGATTCTAATTATCCAAACATTCTGAATGAGTAGAATGTTTGTGTAATAACTAATAAAGAATTTGGTAGAAAGGGAATCAAAGGACAGATAATCAGATAGTGGCAGATAACTGCTGGCAAACTGGTAAAATAGTGTCCTAGCATAAATGCATGTACTATTACAAAACCAGAATTCAGAGTTAATTAGAGCTATAACTCTCACTCACCTCCTTGGTGGTAGGTCACATTTTGGATTTAGCTACATGAAAGGTTTGCCCTTTCTTATTTATTTGATAGTCACTTCTACATTTGGAAATTGCTAAATCATTGTTATTGGAAGGCTTTAGAGCATGAACACAGACTTACTTTCCAGTTTACCCAGTGCAGCAGTTAATTGTAAGCCTCAGAAATCGAGAAAAATATATCCAATAATAAGAGTAAGTTCTGTGTCTTTTCTGTTTTCCTTTATTTCTCTAAAGTGGTCAGTATAATATGTAATGGAAGTAAATTTTAGCTCTGATCAACAGTAATGGAGGTCAGGCTTTGGCAGTTATATAAAACCAATGAGGTTAACTAGCCCATAAAAAATAAGTGCTGAAGTGTTCATTTCTCTGTGGGTTATACCACTGGGTGACTTGCTTTTCCTGTTATAACCATTTTATTACAAGTTTCTACAGCAAAGAAAATGTTAAGTGATTTCTGGAGAAGACATGAACAATAAAAGTCACTGTAGCTTTTATATGATATATATTATTTGTGTATACCAGAATGACCCTAATAGAGTTCTGACTTTTTTTCTACAATGGAAAAATAAAAAATAGAGTAGATGGTATGCTACTAAATTTAGTAGCGGATTTTTAAAATGACAGGTGAAATACATATTTTTTTGCTGTTGGTATATTTGATTTTGGGATTATAACAACTTTTTGGAATGTGATTTTTCTGAAGCCAGAAGAATAAAATTGGAGCCTGGGAATGAATACGTTATCAACATGACTCCCTTTTTCCACCAGCCAATGATGGGACATTAGAATTTGACCTGTCATCATTTAATTATCTAAAATATACAGTATCTTCTCATAACTTTAAAATAAACTTACTTTCTGCAGCTATTTCATTTCACTCAGAATTATGCTGAGAGCTTTTCCCTATTTTGTGTGAAAAAAAGTTTGTACATGGGCTAAACTTGTGGCAGCAGAGCCTTTCCCTTGAGAGAGGCATGTAAATCTTCCTTATATCCCTTATTTAACAAGCAAATCTCTTCATTTGCCATAACTTACAACATTTACAAGCCAGAAGTTACACAGTTGAGTTAGCATATCTTTAGATGACTGGTTTTTTTTCTGGAAAAAGATGTGAAAATAAAACAAATATTGTTCACTTTCAAAAGGAATAATTTTGACACTGCATCAATTTTTCATTTTCTATGGGGCCAGATATGCGGTGGCTAGAGCCTTTAGGAAATACATAATTCTTATTTTATATATGTAGTACTCTCAGTCAACAGAATTTTTCATATGATAAAGATTTAAGAATATGGTTAAGAGTTCTATTCTTAAGGCATGGAAGCCATTAAACTGGTAAAATCTGGCACTGTTTTCCTGAAGTCAGTGGAATAACTAGCAAAGCATTATGCCCTTTTGATTCAGTCTTCTATGTTTTTCATAAACAGCTGGAATAATCAGACTTTAGGCTTTTGAAGTTAAATAGAAACTTTCAAGAGGAAATGGTGACACTGGCTATATGCTGCAAGTTTACTGAATTTAAAGAAGAGGTCCACAGCTCCAGTTGTTGCATCAGTCTCTGTCACTGACCTTTCACCGGGCAGCTGAGCTCTCTCGATCCTTTTTGTCTTTTAACTCTTCAGTCTATTTAGGCTTTAAAGCCTTCTAGACAAGCATCTAGCTTTTATAGAGTGTGCAAGTAGACCCTCCCATGATAGATCCGCATTGAATGGTTGTGACCTCCAGCTGGTATCATTGTACAGGTAACAAACAAATAACAAACAAGAACTGTAACATCCCAGGCTGGACTTCTTCCACAAAGATTGCATGTCTCCGGAGACTTTCCTTATACCTTTGCATAAAGCCAGAGGAAACTTTGAAAAGGCAGATAATGGTTTCTTCACAGGAATGTCTCAACAGACAGAGTATTAAAAAAGAATGCTAAGCACATATTTATGAAATGGGAGCTCCTCAGATAAAAGTTATTATGATAAATAGTCACTGTTCATTTGAAACTATTTCTCCGAAAAAAATGCATTTGTTTTTAATCACCAAAATAAATGGGAACTGCTGCTTAAAAATTGATGGTGCGATATGGCCCATGTTATCAATGGTTTACATTTATTCACTCTATTGTCTGAGATTTTCAGTTGATTGTCTTTCAGATTAGTTGTTGAGCTTCTTGTATTGCAGCCCAAACTTGATCTTCTGTAGGATAATGCTTTGTAAGTTTCATTTCAGGCAAATTTCTACTTAAAATAACAGCTATAGAATCTGACTTAGCACTGTTCATCTGGTAGAAATTAATTATTCTATGATCACATACCCTATTACTCAACTGGAATACCAGAATTGCTCAACTGGAATTTTTTTAATTAAATGTGGTAGCTCTGGATTTCTTTATTTAGCAGTAGATGACACTTTCTATGCTGTTCCATAAGCAGAGTCTTTCCAAGTAGTCTAATACTCTGAGGGGTTTGCTGTCTACCAGAGAACACAAATACTTGCATATGCTTCCCTAAGACAGGAGGATTTGGAGGACCGATACAGAAAGAGCCATTGCTCTACTGATTTCAGCCGTTTTAAAGCACAGACAAGCACAAATCAGTAAGGTTCTGGTTTACCACACATCAGCACACAGAAGGTAACAGGTAAGGTTGCATATGCAGAAAAGAGCAGAGAAATAAAGAAAATCAGTCACCTGAAATATGTTAAACACTGGAAATATTGTCTTGAATTCAAGCTAACCACCTATAAACTGTTCTTTTTATGTTAGTTCAAGCTTTGCCATGAAGCTACTGCAGTGAATATGAAAGTGGCCTATATGGGCCATAGATCTGATTCAATGTGGCTGTTCTTCTGGTGAAGGTCTGAAAAAGGTTTTTTGGTTGGATTATTATTATTATTATTATTATTATTATTGTTGTTGTTGTTGTTGTTGTTGTTGTTGTTGTTGTTGTTGTTTCTAGCAATGGCTGGTGCAGCATTCCTTTTCCTGAACACTTTCCTGGAGAAGGAGAAGATAAATAGTGTTAAATTTAAATTGAAGAAGTTAAATAGGAGAATATAAATAGTGAAGATTTCCAGAGCTCTTTTTGTGTGATCAAGTCTCAGTTCCACAGGTTTAAGTTATCCTGATCATAAATCCCCAGCTTAGTAAAAACCAAACTTGATCGCCATAAAGACAGCAGGAGTAGAGTATCAAAATTATAAAATGTGTAATATAGACTTCAGACTCCTTAAAATACAATAGTACAATATATAAGGAATATATGGCTTACACAAATTATAATTCAGCAGCTAAACTGATTTAATAAGAAACTAGATTTGCTTTGAAATTATTGCAGGAAGCAATAATTTAATGTGTTTTAAATTATAACCTATTATTATATTAGTAAAATTGATCCTAGAACTATTCTGAAGAAAGAATTCCTTTTTGTCCTTCTGCACCTTTATTCCTATAGACAAATAACTTGATTGTTAGACGCAATAATCACACAATAAGATTTTATTAACTGGTCAGTAAGAACAAGGGCATTTTTTAAAGAAATAAAATTAAAGGGCAAGTCTACCTTCTCCCTGCTCTAAGAATTGCTTGTCCTAGTTTTCAGCTTACTGTAAGTCTCTCATGCTCACAACCCTCCCCTCCTCCCCCCACCCCCCACCCCCACCCCCCCTTTATTGCTCTGCTAAGTCTGATTTGTAAAAGATGGGGTGAAGAGTTCAGACAGGCATCTAAGCACCCCAAACAAAATAGCTCTGATTCCTGTACTGTACATGAACAAACAAGAGATGCATCCCATTGGACTCTCGACAGATCTGTCATTGTTTACCATTAGCTCTGTCATATTCGCATGCCTTGTCATTCTGTGCAGCGGGGCAGAGGTTGGCCCGTGGCCGAGCTGCCGATTTGCAGAGCTGACTTATATCTCCTGCTCTCTGTAGATGCTGCCGGCAGCATAATTCCTGATGAAAGTGTGCTCCCTAGTGTTACAGCGCTACAAAGGCCAGAGAGCTCCAGTTAGGAAGCCAGAGAGCGAAAAAAGATCTCCGAGTTTTACTTTAGCAGATCCTTCTGTTTCTGGAAGGGTTATTCTGTTCGGGATATCTATTTTGTTACTCCTGAAATACCATAAACGTTTTGTTTTCAAAATAAAAACCAGGTTCGGTCAGTTTCCTCTTTTCTTTTGAAAAAGGTAAGAAGTATTTCATTGGTTATGACTCAGCAATAGCTTTTCACTCTGGCATAAAAGGCTCTGCCTAAAACAAGCTCAACGACATAGGTATTTGAATACATCAGTGGCCTGAGTTTTAATGCTTTTCAAGGTCAATAGTGGTCTCCAATTTCCATCAACATTTGGCTTATGAGCATTCTTAAAATAAGGCTCACGGACCTCGGGTGTGCTGGTGGCTCAGCTGTGCCTATAATTTATTGGACCTGCAGTATATTACAGGATGCAAAGGTAAAACCTAATGTTTTTAACTAAAAACTTTCACAGACCCTTCAGGACACAGATATCCATATTGAGACCTTGTACTTATAGTGATGATGGTTTAAGCCACCCAACTTTCAGCAAAGCAAGTTTGAAGACCAAGTTTTTAATTGGCCACCAAGGCTAATATTGTGTACAGTGGGGAGAGACAAATAACTCCAGATAGTGGTTCATTTCATCTATGTTAGAGACCTGGTTTAGGCTGGAGTATATTACCCTATCACCAGATTAAAATAGATGTTGAATTTTCACACGACCGAAGTCAAATAAGGTGAAATCCACTGTAAATGCCAAGTCATAAAATTTTCACGTGGTAAAATGTGAATACATGTAAAATTTTATATTTGTACATTTTGTATAGATTACATTACTGCACAAGTCCCCCCACACCAGGGAATAAAACACACAGTATTTAGTGATGTGAATGCACATAATACCAGTACTATTGACTGTAGTGAAGTCACCCCAGAGGCACAGTGCACAGATCAGAATCCAGGTTAACTGAAAGCCATGGAACTGATCTCACGTCCCTGCAGCACCTCTAATAGAAACTGCTTATTCTGGTGATATCACAATCTTGTCCAGTGATAGTGTTACAAAGAGAAAATTATAATCTGATATAGCAGAAAAGCTCATTAGGAAGAGGAACTTTATATAATTTTCTTAGAATACTTTTTTTTAAAGAGGAAAACATAGTGAATAAACCTTGTGACTGCAGTTAAGTAAGAATTTAGAAAGAACAAATCACATATTTGCTAATCTCATCCATAATGTACCAATAAACAGGTGACAAATATTTCAAATATAATTAATATCTGAGAGAGCTTAAGGTGTCTGCTTCACAGGCACAATCACTTTCTTAACAATCCAAAGGAAATTATTTGTCTCTTCAAGAATAATAGCAAGAAGGAAGCCTGTAGTTTCTAAATGCAGTTACATGTGTATGTTCACACAGAATATATAGATTACCGTGCAAATAGCCCCGCTGAGTATAGCAGCAGAACTGAAAGTGTAAAACAATGGTATTTTCTGGAGCACTTTTCAAGTTCTGGACCAACACTGGAAAAACTGAAAACAAAATAAGGGATCAAAACTCATATTTTCTGCATTTCTTTTATTAAAAACTACGCTACATTTGCTGACATACCCAAGAAAACATTTTAATAGATCTTCTGCTGACTACTACATGGGCTAGGGAGCTAAATATAGCTTAACATCCATCAAAAATTAAATTTACATAATAATTATGTATGTGCTGGAGTGTAGAGTAGCTGATATCTTAGGCTCCCTTCCAGTCACAGATTTGTCTAAAGTCACTAAATTTGCAGATATTTAAATTTTTTTAATTATTTTTTTCTTCTTTACTGCCTTCACAGTCAGTTGTTAGGAAATAACTGCCATCAACAAAGATCCACATTTAAAGATGTAATGTAATGTAATGTAATGTAAAGACATTACATACAGGAAATATGAACTATACTATAAAGAAGAAAATTAACACAAATGCACCTCTTTGTGCAATCATGTAGGAATTAAAGTTTTAAGTTTCACAAGTGTAAAATGAAAATTATTTACAGCCTGTAAATACTTGATGAATCCCTGAAATATACCAATTCTGGTTAGTACCTCGGACTCTCTCTGGTTTCATTTTAGACCCCAAACTTAATTTTAAATGTGGGACCTATTTGTCCCCCTGTTATATTTTGCTTCCACATGTATCTAAACACCACAGAAGGGTCTGCAACCAACACCATGTATGCTATAACCTAAAGTATGAAAAATCTTACTCTACTGTCACATCTCAAAGACTCCATATCAAAGAGGAAGGAAATAGAAAATAAAAAAACCTGCTGATGTCTTACTATATCAGTAGTGTTTCTATATTTCTCATACTAGCTAACGGATGGTGGACTTTGGTGTTGGTATTTCACCATATTTTTTGTGAAAATTAATTAGCTTTCCCTTAGAGAGTTCCTTTAGAGGAAGCCTTCACGCAACAAAGAAGAAACTGCCTAGTAGGAAGTGCTTTCCAAAACCTGGGACACTTTGTTTTATTTGGAATAGGAACACAACTCAACCCATCCTCCTCGTTTCCAAGTTGAATCAGGGGAGCTTTTCAACCACTGCATTATTCTGTTTACTAAAAACAGCAGGGTATTTTATTTTCACTAGACTTAGTGTCTTACTCAAATACTTCCTACAATGTTACATACAATAGCACTCTGCTTATAGGGAGCATAACTTTTAATTAATCCATTTTGACCTTTTAATTTGTGATTTATGAGTCTGATGGTGTGGGACCGATCTGACATTTATTCAAAGGATAATTTAAGTCTTTAAGATTTCTGTAAGAAAGTAAACACAGACAACTGGTGACATGAGTTCACTGATAACACCAATAATTCTTTAAAGTTTTGTTCTCTGGATATAATTGGATTTGGTTTGTTTATTGATTCTCCAACATATTCTACAAGGCAAAAATTATATTTTAGTGAGCTGCTATAGTCTACAGCTCTGTTTCACACTGACTTGATCTTATTCCTTTTTTTTCCTGCTTCATCTGTGAAGTTCATCTACTGCACTCTTGTTGCCCAGAAAGTACCAAGTCCTGCTTGATTTTTTAAATATATAGCTTATAAAAGGCTTGTAGTGACCCTTGAATTTTACTTCCTGGTAATAAAATACAGAAATGCTTTCTTCTAGCAATTGGCTTCATAACACAGCTTACAAATCACTTTATTTCCTACCCATACATCAAAGCCCTGGTCTTCTAACAAGTTCTCTAAGGGTACAGGGTTCAGCCCAAGTGGAACTCAGATCACAGATTAAGTCCTACAGTGTGCCTCTACTTTTCTTCCCACTTAGGATTTGAAATAATACAAAGAAGCAAGCAAAAAGAATCCCTGTAATTCTATACATTTTAAAGGTAAAAACCTGAAATGATCACCTAAAATAAAAACAATGGAAACATTACACATGGGAATGAATTTGATGAATGTGATGTATAGCATGTATTTGGGAGAAAAATTACCTTAGATCCATAATTTTAGTGGGAAATATATTGTACAAGGTACATAAAAATCAGCTGACACTCACTATGAATAGACTGTTCTAATTGAAGGTATACTTGCTTTTTGTGATAAATGGCATGGTGATTGTATTATAGGTAATTATAGTAATTTTAAAATGTTTTATATATGTTTAAAGTTTATTATATTAATGCTGTGGATTATTGCTTTTCATGCAGTTTTTTTATATAATTCTCAAACAGTTTATGCTACGCATTAAGGAACAGAATCTAACTTAGTCATTATTCCACAGCAAGGTTAACATAACTTCGAGTATTCTTTTCTTTTCCACCAGTTAATTTCTTTTGCTTCTCCACCCTTCAGCTAATAGGTAGGTAACACAGCCATTTTAAAAGCAAAAATCAAGCTCTTAGACACATGTAAAAACCATCTCAAAGGCAGAATGACAAGAATGTATGAAACTTCTTGGAGAATGGGAAAGACTATCTGAAGTAGAAAATTATTTTTCTCTGTACCCAGCATGTTCTGTGGTACTGCTCTGTAGTAGAGCAAGAGGAACAAGACAATCCTATTTTTTCACTTTTTATCACTTTTACTTTATAGAGATGAAAATGATTTTAAGAATGGGGTTCGGTGTATAAGCTTCTTTCCAGAGATTCCCTAAAATATCTTAAGAAAAATTTTATTCAGCTTTACTGTCAGGAAAAGTCCCTGTTTCAAAGTGTCCCTGGTAATAATTTAGAGAAATCTGAAGACACACCACCTTTCCACTCGCAAAGAAACACAAATGAATCTTTCTTACTGAATAGGAAACTTTGATTTTTAGTTTCTGAAAACTCCAAAGTACTTTTGATTGTTGTAAGTTTGGGCCTTCTCACTTCTGGCCTTTTTTCCCCAATTTTGAAAAAGATGTAATTCACTTCAGAAGGAAATTCCTTGGGCTACAAACAGCCAACATAAAGCAACAGGGAACAGTGAATGTCCCAAACTACTCCAAAGCTCAACAACACTCTTTATTCAGAGCCTGAATCTGAATTAACTTATGCATCACTTTCACTCACAAACAATTGAGAAGAAAGGTAGTTGGCTATAAGAACTGGCTGTATCATTCTGTTCTTACAGGTGCAATCTGATGTTCTATCAATGACTCTGAAGTTTGCAGCTGTTTCTAAGTTCTCAAGTTCTGACCCTTTGCCAGAGCTTTGACAATATTTGCTATGGCAGAGAACTTGCACTTAAACTGATGTATGTCCTGGAGATCCAAGGTCAACTGCCTTTCCCATACCTTTTGTTTCCACATGTTGGAGTGATAGTTCAAATATCGTCTGTAGCCACCTCTAAATGGCCCAGGTGGTAGACACATTTACTTCTGTCCATTTCCTTCGATTAGGCATGAGCAGGATTTTGAACACCAGAAGATTTGATTTCCTGCAGTGAATGAATTCATGGCTATTTTCGTCTTATGGAATATAATGTAACTCCTCCTCCTCATTTCCTCTTATGTCTTTTTGCTTCGTCATACTCACATGCCTGGCCTCTACCAGCCAAAATGCTGTTTAATGAATCAGATTAAACAGTGCTGTCTTCAGAAAGAGCATCAGCATTTCTGTTCAACCTCTGGTTTTGTAATGGTTTGGTCTCTCTTAGAACTTTAAGGTCAGAAAACATTCTAATATTTCTGACATATGGAATTGTAAGCATATGTCTAGGACACGGACAAAAAGAAGAAAATTACTGGGACATAGTGAAAATTTTCACAAAGAAAACATCTCTATCTTCTCCACTTGCAACCGAAAACAAGCAGCAAACAAACTAAACAAACCAACCAACCAAACAAACATTTCTCCAGTTAGTAACTATTAAGTAAGAAGTTATTTGTGAATAAATACTTTGTAGAGAAGATGGAGGAGAAAAAAAATAAAAAAGAAAGAAGTTTAGCAAAAGGACTAGAGGACATAAAGCGGGCAGAAGAGTAGTAAGGTAAAGGAAAAATTAAGCTTAACCAACAGGAAAATCTTCCTGACCATGACATTTGTAAAGACCATGCAAATGACTGAAGTGAAATAATGAAAACATTGCATTACGTGGAATATTTACACATTTTCTGGGAGAAAAAACTAACTATTACAATAAGAATTCAATCAAGAACTTAAGAGCCTATAAATCTACCTCTACATCTTAATACATAGGGGACTTCTGTGATTATAAATGTTCCTCACAATTTTCTTGTGAACATCAAATGACCACATAATTTTGACAATCAGTAACCCCTAAGATATACCCTGTGAATCACAAAAAAGGACTATCAAATCAAACCTGAGTTACAGGTACTGTGCACTAGCAGAACATACGATTAAAATGGAAGATTAAGCTGCTACTTTTCAAAATCAGGCTTTCATGCCAGAACACTGTGTGGAAGAAAAGTTCTCAAAGAGTATTGTTCCCTGAAGAGGGCAAGGAGAGCCCTTTAGGTACACTCTTGATCATGAGAGGCTCTGGCAGTGGTCTTCCTATACTACCGCAACCTTGTCTTCCACAGGGCTACACCTGCGGGCTGAGTTTTAGCTGCTCAAAAGAAGACGAGCAGACGGGAACCAGATGGCAGCATGCTGGACTTCACATGGAAGCAGACAACTGACATACACCTAACACAGGCTTTCTGAAGACAGGGTAGGGCATGTATGAATCCATGGTTCTGAGTTCGTGAGCCATTCCACCCACTGTGGAGATGAAATCTCAAAATGCCACAATCCAGAATCTGCAATCTTGGGTTTTAAAATTGTTGTATATACAGGAAAAAATGTACTCATAACTCAGAAATAGAATATATATGAGCACATACAGGAGCCAATATACAGAATGGTTTGCCAAAAAGGATTTAAAACTGTTCAAGTGAAACCCAGCTGCTTTGATATTTCTATGCAAAAAGTGAGGCTTGGATTCCACCATTTGAGGTTTTGCAGTAGCAGTTCACTCAGCTCAGGTTTCATTGTAACCTCCTGGTTTCACTTATAACCAACTGTTAAAAGTTTTCTTTTGGTAAGGAACTTTTCTTACTTGGTTTCTGCCCAGATAGGAATGACTTTGGAAAGTCTGAGCAAAGTCCAGACATATGTTTGAATTAAATTAAAGGGGGAGGGGGAAGGGGGCACTAGCCTTTTTCATTACCAAAGCTATTTTAAAGTGACAGTCTTTAAATCAGAAAATGCTTCTGTATTTTTACCAAAATATATTTGCCTGGGTGATTAAGAATTTATAGGGTCTTAAAAAACCAAAAACACAGAAAAAAAATTAACAGTCAAAACCAACAAAAACTTTAACAAAACCTAACAAAAATACCCAAATGAAAACTAGACTAAACTAATCCTAGTATTAGGATACAGACAGACACGCACATGTACTGATTGCATATAACAAGGAACAATTCTACAAATTTTCCAATGTTCAAGGTACCTTGCCCCAAAATGGGCTAAGTTAAACTCTCTGGACCACAAAAGAAAAGTTTCCCTCAGTATTTTTTAGATGCTATAGAAGTATAATAGAAGCAATAGAATAATAGTAAATAGAAGCAATTTTCTGCCTATCCGAAGAACAGAGGCCAAAATTCCAAAATGAAGGTACCAAGATATGCTAAAATATACATCTCTACTATTACAGAAAATCTGAAATAATTTCACAGGAAAAACAATACAACCCATCTTAAATCCAAGCCACATAAACTAATTATTTCTCCTTTCTACTAGAAATCTCACCCCTCTCCCCCCGCAAGAAACCCCAACAACAAAAAAAAAAAAACCCCAAAACCTCCTCTATAACATCCTAGTTGGAACTGAGGAGAACTATAGTAGTAACCAAAAGCTTTTCTCTCTGAGCAATATAAATAACTATGCAATGGGCAATGCAACTGAAACCACCTTTTTGAAATTAATTTGATGTAATTCCAGCTTCTGCAGTTTTTGTTTCTCCCCTTATTGGGGGACTTTGTGAATTTTCATGAGTTTACATCTAAAGAATCTTGTTTATGAAGGATTAAAATTTGTTTAAACCAAGTACAGTTGAGTTTGGCTTGACTAGAAAACAACTAGCTGTTACTTTTGGGTTGATCAATTAATATAATTTACACATCACCACCACTGATGGTGTTGAATAACTGTGCGGATAGTTTTTCTTGTATTTCAGCCACGAGGTAAATCAAATGGATTTACACAATCATTTCAAAGAAGCATCAGCATATTTGTTTTTATGTATCTATGGGTGTTAAAACGTTAACTTCCAAAAGTTCACATTAACCCGAGCCTGAAACTTTTTTCCTCAATGAAAGCATTAGTGCTTCTAAAGATGCACTAGATGAAAAGGTAGGGAAGATGTTGCTTCCACAAACAAGTCTTAAGTTTTGGGCATAGGAACTCGGAGGTATAGAGGAATAAGTGAATGGCTCCAACCCTCAATCATTTCTGACGGAGCTAAAGCATGTCAGCACACCTTTGCCAAAGCACAGTTGTGCCATCTGCTACAGAAGCCTTTCCCTCTACTGCACTAAATATTGTTCTACAAGGCAGAGCAAGAAAATTAAAAAGGAACATTTTATTAAGAACTTGAGGGAAGTTAGGTGACAGAGAGCAGGAATAAGGGCAATTCATTCATAAAACATTACAGAAAAGCTGGACTGAGTATATTTTCAGTGTAAAAGGCAACATTTCCACTTTTTCCCTTAAACTGAGCTTTGCCAATTTGTATGTATTGGCCCTTCAAAGTTACATGCAATACAACAAAATGCACAATGCCGAATGAAACATAGCCTATAGCCTATGACTATATAAAAAAGGGAAGCCTGTAAGTAAGCAGAAAGAATTTTTAAATTTTTTAATTTGAATTCCCTTTGGAAACGTGGTAGTTCTCTAAAAGGTCTTTGGAGAGATCCAGGTATCATGTGGCTATTAACATAATCTCAACTAGTTATACAGGGTATCTATTTGCATCTGCAACTGATCTAGATTGGTGCATGTATTTAAAGCACTATTCTTCTTGCAGTTCAGGGGAGAAACCGACTCTTTTGCTCTTATAGAGCTAAAAGGTCAGTACAAAAAAGAAATGCATGCAGTATAAAACGAGAATAATTACAAAGTATGAATGGAAGAAAAGGATTAACATTTTGAAATATCATATATTTTTAAATCAAAAATAGAAATAAATGAAATATGAAGTTCCATTAACTAATTAATTGCTTTGTGGAATTGGTTCTTTATCACACATACACGCTTGCACACACACATGTTTCTAATTGATAGAGACAATTAAAGTAGTTTACTATTAGCCATGATCAGCTAACTTCTACCATTTTGTCCAGTGATTAGCAATATCGGTATTTTTAAGCCCTTTCTCTAACATGAAAACCTGCACAAGTCTAACAGATAGTGATCTTGTAAAGTAAATTGTATCCTTTTGGCTTTTAGAAGGGAAAAGTGGTAGCAAATGTGAAAAGCATCAAAGACATCTAATTGCATGCCTGCTGACAGGAATGGGTTTTACTTACCTGGGTTTACCTCCCAAAATAAATAAAAAATAATCCCAATGTGGAAAGAGATAGGAAATAATTTTAGCCAGAGGAAGAAAAAAATAATTTTGTTCACCAAATTGAAGTATAATGAATTAATATTTTTACTGTTCGATATTTCTGATCACTAAATCTATCAAGAGAAGAAGTATAAAAAGTATTTGCCTTCTGTAAATCCATTGCCTCCATATAGAACTACGGAAGCAGAGAATAGAGTCATTTACTGAGCTTTCATTTTGCTAACAGTCTTTTGCTACGTTCGCTTCATTTTAACACCATCATTTGCAATTTAAAACAATGCAATATATCAAGGAATTGTCCTATTAAGATTAAATCTTTTCTTCTGGCTTTGAATAGTTTTTATTACATAAAATGAACACGATCCAAACCCAGTATCTAGACCACTGTTTGTAAGTTGCTTAATTTTCCTGTTAATATTTGGAGGCCACATGAGTTTCTGTTCCATTAAGCAAGAACAGTCATTTTCTGCAAATGGACAAGGTACTGTCTGCCAACCACATCTAAAAGCACTAGTAATATAACTTGGGTTTGGTTTCTAGTCTGAAGTCAGAGAGTGAACAAAAAAAAATAGAAGAAAAAAATGCATTGTCTTCAGTTAAAAAAGCATGATGTCCTGTCCAAAGTCTGCAATTGCTTGCTGAAATAATTTTGAAAGTATTCACACCTTTTTTTTCCCTTCATGTTTTCAAACTTGTTGTGGTAAATTTGTTTTGTCCTCCTTCATGACTAGTAGGAGTTCTACCACCAGTTTATCTCCCAAAACTCAGCCTAATTGCTGATATTTAGCTCCAAACTGAAGGCAGACTCTTCAATGGCACATTCTGCATGTTATCCCTGAGTAGCAATTAAAAAGAAATAATTTCAGTCTGCAAGTCTGACTGTCTTCCCAGGAAATCAGGAAGCATGCTTGTGGTGCAGCATGGCTTTTCTCAGCTTGGAGTCCAAACCAAAAGTGAGTACACTGCCAACTTAGCTGTTCAGAGACAGCCTGCAATAACCTTGCAAGTAGCGTATGTTGAAAACGAAGACAAATAAAATGTTAAAATATATGCACTTAAATTTCAATATTTAGGAAAAAATTTCAATCCCAGACAATTCCCTTAAGGAAAGGGTTGTCGTTTCCTGCATACCTTTGAAAAATCAGCTATCTTCTAAGATAAGCAATATGTGTTGTCTAGGACCTAAAGTTAAAAGTTGGCTGGCCCTGTATTGTGTTTTCCATCACTGTCCATGACTTGCTGTAAGAACTTGTAAAAGTCATCTGACTGATTTGATTCTATTCCCAAGATACTAATTTCCTTAGCCTCTTGTGTGACACTAGTGGATATCATTATTTTAAGTTCTTTTGGGTAGATTCTATCATCAGTTCTACTCACACAAATTCAACATCATCAGTGTATTTTGTTTTTATATTCAAGTGGGTGTAAATAGCAATTGAACTTGTGACATTTATTTTAAACACAATTCTTGTGCTTTTCATACTCTTAATTGCAAGAAAGAAGAGAAAGGAAAAGAAGAGAAAGGAAAAGAAAAAAGAGAAGAACAGGCATTAAACAGTAGAAATAAGTAATGGACAACACATCACAGAGGGAAATTTTTGAAAGCAAGCCTTAGCTGTGGGGGAAATCATGGCTACAAGAAGCCCAGTAGAACTGCGTTGTGCATCTCTGCATTTCTAAGCAAAGCTTTACATGAATCATCTGGTACAGGCCCAGCCCAATAATGTGTACAAAGAAATTTTCTGTATGTATGTAGCACAGTAATTACAACCTGAGAAAGGAATTTTATTCTTCAGAAAGACTATTTTCTTGACACTATTAGGTAAGAATTTACCATATGGCTGCAAGTTTGACCTTTTAATTTTATTTTTTATTAATTAATAATCCAGGTGAATTGCAGTTTGTTTGTTTTTTTAAACATACATTTGTGAGTGTGGAGTTTGGTGGACTGAGAAATCAGGGACTGCGCAAGTGGTCAGATGCAATATAAGTTGAAATTCAGAAAAGCTACCACTTAGCTACATGCTCAAAGTTAAGAATAAGCACCTGGTAAGCATGTACAAGATACTAAACAGGCTGTGGAGTTTTGAGAGAAGAGCTACTGGGTTTTCTTAGACCTTTTTCTTTTTTTTTTTGTATCAGTAGCATATGGATGCCAGGAGGCCTTCACTTAGGGCAGGGAAAACTGAAAGTAAATTGAAAACAGAAGTAGAATAAACTTCAGAAGAATTAAAAACTGCCAACGTAGCCTGATGTCTAAAGTTGATAATGGATTTGTATTTCCTCTAGTCCTCTGAATTCTTTATCACTACATTTCTCTGTAAATTATTAGGGTTGCATTTGGCATATGGGAACTTCTATATCATGTATCCTAGTGAATTACAAAGGGATCTGCAAGCAGAAAAAATATATTACCTCTTTTTAGGATTTAATATGTTGACTGCCCTCTAAAAACAGAATCTCTATCAGCACAAATTTCATACATAACGTCATCTGTTTGACACATAATTGACTTAATTTAATAATGTATGACAATGTTTGATTTGGGATTGTGGTTCATACAAAGACATTGAAAAAGTGAACATACTTACCCAGCATATAAGAGCTCTTTTCTTAAAAAACAAAAAAAAAAAGAAGCTTATCACTAGTTTGTGTGTCTAAAGAAACCCACTGTCCTTTGTCCTTTAAAATAAAGCCTCTCTTTTAGGTTTCTTTATTTTCCCCTTCTGACCCACAATTACTAGAAGCAAAAGAATTAGATAAAGAAGTAGAAAAAACTTTTATTTTTTCTAAATCTGGCTTGTATATCTTTCTTATTTTGCTGTTTTTTGGGAACAGATCACCTCACATTTTCTCTTGAAAAGTCTTCTTGATTGTTTTGGAAAATTACCAGCACCTAATGGGGGAAAACAGTTTTAATAAACAATAGAGAAATATGTCCGCCTGATGAATGCCAAAAGAAACAAAGACCAGTTGTTCTATAAGAATTTTTTTAAAATCTGTCTGGACATTGTTTGCCTAAATAAATTGACAAGACTACACTCCTTTACAAGAATATTCCTTTATATTAATAATTGTCTTCTCCAAAATTGTGTTCCTTCACTGTTCTATAACTGTATATGCCATCTCTGAAGCACTGTCCCAATGCAGGAAAATATAGGTTCCTATTCTACAGGTGAAGAAATGAGGGAATAAAGGTCTTAGACTAATTCCACTGAAGTTTATAAATTTGTCAATTATTCAGGATAATGTTTTTAAAATCCAGAGCTTTGGAAAAAAGGTACGTAAAGCAGGACCTAGAAGAGATGTAATCACTGAGTTGAAAAAATACCATTTCTAAGATCTCTTTTCAAGAATGACCTCAGCCTGGAAGCAACAAAGTGCTCCTGGCATGTTTTATGCCTCTTTGAGCTGTGAGATGTACAGAAGCTCCACTTATACCTAAAAGCTTGGCATTTGCGTAGTGAGGTGCAATACCCTTAATAAATTGTATTCTGTGGCCTAGGTGACCAGTGCAGATTTCTGCATCCTGCTACACAAGGCAATGCAGCCTCTACATCCTCTGTTCTAAATGTCTTTCTGCGAAGTCATATTCTGAGATTTGCCTGTATCAGGAACAGTGTGGTGAGTAGGACCCTAGAAGTCATCATCCCCCTCAGTAGGGGGGACCAGTACTCGGCACTGGTGAGACCTCACCTCAAGTACTGTGTCCAGTTTTGGGCCCCTTACCACAAAAAAAGACATTGAGGTGCTAGAGTGGGTCCAGAGAAGGGCAACAAAGCTGATGAGGGGTCTGGAGAGTAAGCTTTATGAGAAAAGGCTGAGGGAGCTGGGGTTGTTTAGTCTGAAGAAGAGGAGACTGAGGGGAGACCTTATCATGTTTTATAACTACCTGAAAGAGGGGTGTAGAGAGGAGGGGGTTGGTCTTGTCTCCCAAGTCACAGGAGATAGGACAAGGGGCAATGGCCTCAAGTTGCGCCAGAGGAGGTTTAGATTGGATATTAGGAAACATTTCTTCACGGAGATGGTTATCGGGCATTGGAATAGGCTGCCCAGGGCGGTGGTTGAGGCACCATCCCTGGAGGTGTTCAAAAGACGGATTGATGTAGTCCTTAGGAATACGGTTTAGTGATTTTTCTCAGGGTTAGTTTGATGGTTGGACTAGATGATCTTTAAAATCCCTTCTAACCTAGACAATTCTATGATTCTATGATTAGGGGAGAAGATTGAATCCACAGCTGAATGAACCATAAGTCACCCCTTCAGTTCACTCTATGGTTCCCAATTGTAACTGATAATCATACTGTGCTCATTTTCAAGGGATATGTTTGACACTCAAAGTGATTGATCTGGTCAGTAAGTAAGATATTTTTTTGAATGTATTATGGATCAGAAAACCATTCCAGATTCCAGAAAGTTATCTCAAAGACTGGAAATGCACTCATTAGAAGTAGAGTAGTATAAAACCAAACTCCTTTCAAATTAAAATGTAAATTTTTTTACAAAAAAAAAATCCCAAACCCAAACTGTTTATTATAAAAAGAACCAAAACAAACAACAAAAATCCCCCAAAAAGCCTCAACAAAGTTTTTTGTAAGAAAAACACCACAGGCATATATTTCTTAAAGTGATTTTTTTTTGGACAAGAAGAAAAAGTTATTTCTGTCATTTCAGTTGATCAATGCAAATCTTAGTTATTTTCTACATTTGACAAAAGAGGTGTAGAAGGAAGGGATAGAATAGTAAACATGAAGAAACCATGAGAAAATGTGTCTTTTTGTCAATAGCTGTAGAAAAAGTTATCAGTCACAGATGTATGTTATGGATTGGCAAACATGTAACAGTGGCTGCTCTGAATTCTGGCTCGGTTTCCCTGTCAACAAAGATCATACATTGATTTGATTTGATTAAGTGTTCTTTGGATTTCTTCTTGAGTTTTTTCTCATCTGGATGGATCTTCTGATGTCACACAGTGCAATTTCTCCTCAGATGGGATGAAAATTGGCAGACAGAAGAACACGAACATGGAGAGCATGTAGGTGGAAGAGTAGGGAAAGCAGATGCCATTTTTCTAAGTCAAATCCCATTTTCCTAAGTCATCCAATACTCATGAATAGGGCATTCTCCCTGCTTTATGCTAGTTTAGATGTTGCAATGAATGAATTTCATTAACAAGACCAGGAACTCAGGTGAAGGACTGATTGCAACCTGTTGAGCTACCTCTCTAATAAGAAGATATCTTTTTGATACACTAACTGTGGCCTCTAGACATTGAGCCAATGTTAAAGTCTCCTGGTAATAAGATCAACACATGAAAATTGTGAGTGACTAGAGATTGCTTAATATTACTGCAAATATAAGCAGATGCCTCACTATTTTTAGAGAGTGCACTGGAGGAAGAAAGGAGGAATACAGCATGTCATACCATGTTTTGGTCCATTGATTTTTGATTGTGTTCCCCACTTGTTTACAACTCACCATTTAATATAATGAGATTATGTTGGTGTTCTTTCTTTTTTAGACTAATTTAGTCCATTTTTCACCATTTTTATAGCAAGTTTCATTGCTACTAGTTATTGTTGTATCTCATGCACTGTGAAACACTTTCAAATAACTGGAAAAGGCCTGCAAAAGTCTGTTTCTGAAACCTATAATATGTGGTTCTGAGGTGACCTTCAAAACCAGTGTTTTCTTCTCCAGTAGAGACAAAGGAATAATTTCTGCAGTCACTTTCCATTTGTATTGATTTAGCTAAAACAGGAATGAGGCCTAGAGAATTCAGCTGCTGAAAAGGAAGCAGAGTTAGAGTTGGAATTGACCTTAGTGAAAAACATTCTGTTCTGTTCAAGCTGGTGCATGTTCTGCATTGATCAGGTCCAGAAAACAGGTCCTTTAGAACACAGAACCTTAAAACTCCCTCTACCCAGGGAGGTGGTGGAGTCTCCCTCTCTGGAGACATTCAAAACCTGCCTGGACAAGTTCCTGAGCAACCTGCTCTAGGTGGACCTGCTTTGGCAGGAGGGTTGGACTAGATGATCCCTTCCAACCCCTTGTGATTCTATGATTCTGTGATATTACTTCAAGAGTTTAATGTGTCCCTGAGCCTTTTTATTCATTTGGATTTCTTTTATGATTTTTCTTTTCTTTTTCATCATACTTCATCATACTTGTTGGGGTAACTATTCAATTAGCTCCCTCAACATGAAAATATATGATTTTGCAGTTCATAACTAGATGCCTACCCTGCCTTTATGGCTGAGTGGAGAGGACAAAAATTCTGTTGATCTTTGAGAATTCATATCAGCAAGACAGTGGTCTTCCCCTACTGCAGCAATATTTCCTTCTCCACGATGCAATGCTGTTGAAAAATGCAACATTTTGTGAACACCTTCTACACACAAAGGAATCTCCTTCACCATGAGAAATTTGATGGACATTGCTATTTGCTGAGTCTCTCACAGCATAATTTAATCACAGCAGCATTGCCATAAAACAAGCAGTGGAATTTCTCAGTGGCATGACTACAGATCAGTCTTCAGGATGATAACAAGGAACTGTTGTATACAGATGAATACAGTTTATATACAGTTTATTTGCCACTACTATTTTCCTTCATTCTTACAGCTATGGAATCTAGAATTAAATAGACTGTCTGAAGTATGACGTTATCATTCAGCTCCATGATAAGCAGTTCCTGATGCAGAAGGAGATATTTTGTAGGACATAGAATTAAAGAAACGTGACAGACTCTTGATGACTGTTGACAACATTAGAGGAGGTCAGCTGGGAGTTTTGCCCCTGAGGGCAGAGGTGACAGCACCTGCCCGAGTAACTTTTTCAGGGTTACACTGCAAGTGATTCTGCTAGCTCTTAATCTTGAGTCAGATTTTATATTTCCTGAATTCAGCTTTGAACAAATGACAGTAAACCAGCAAGTGATAAAAGCCAAGTGATTAGCCTCTCCTCAGTAGCTGTCCCACTATTCTGACTGTCCTCAGAGCCCTTTGTAGGACCCACTCTACCCTTGCACCAGCAAAAGAGCGTGCAGCATTCTCACTGCAACAGTTCCAAAGATTTATACAATGGCAGAGTCAAGTCTTTCATCTTGTTCTTTATTGACTTTCTGGTAATTTCAACATTCTATTTGTTCTTTAAATTGCTTTTCAACACTAAGCTGACATTTAGAAAACTATCCACAGTGAGTCCAAAATTTCCTTGTGGAATACTGATAGCTAATTTAAAGCCAATCACTTTGTGTGTATAATTAGGATGCATTTGGTATTTTTCTACCTTGAAAATTATTTTGTATTTATCAACAATGAATTTCATTTACCATTTTATTGTCATGAGAGTCTTCTGTAGTATTTTACAGTCAATTTTAGTTTTAACTGAGTGAATAATTTTTATTACTAACAAAGCTTGACATCTCATTACTAATTCTGTTATCCAATAATTTATGAATATGTTCAACAGCAGAAAACCCTGGTAATAAAATACTAATTTTGTTCTCCATTATAGTTTCCTTTAATGAGTGGTAATAGTCAACTCAGACCCATCTTTTCTATGTAAAGTTAGGATTCTTTTTTCCACAGTGTGCCCCGTACTTTCCTAATTTTCCCTTGCCTTTATAGTGTCCAGTCGCATAGTGTTGTAATGTCCTTTTCGATTCTTCAGTCAACTTTCATCTTTGCTGCTGTTAATAACTTGGTACTCATCAGTGAGCTGTGTCACTTGCTGTTCACTCTCTCTCCAGGTTAGTTACTTGTGCCGAACAGCACAAGCTGCGGCATAGATCACTGTGGCACTCCAGGGTCCGACCTGAGTGAAAATGCACCATTTACCCTTATCCTGTGTTTCCCATATTTACTCAGTTATTTATGCATTTAAAGACTTTCCTCTTATCTCATGGCAGATATTTTCAGTCTTATCCCTCTGGTGAAGGGTATTGTTGAAAGCCTTTAGAAACTATATAAAGTTGATCTCCCTGTTCCACAGTTGTTGCCTCCAGGACACTGAACTTTTAGCTGCTGCTTTTAATAACCATTCCAGCTTTGATGACGTTTTCTTTTTCAAAATTAAATATTGCTGTGGAAGATTCTGAAGGGACCTTTTAAACCTTCAAGAATATTAAAATTTATTTAATTTACTATTACAAACAAGGTCTTCTGAATACAGCTGAAAGTACAGCTCAGACCTAAATTAAGGACAGTTTCTTCTCTTGCGAAATTTCTAATTAGGAATTCCAATAAGCAGTCATGTATGTTGTCTAATCACTTATTTCCTACATCATTCCTTTCCAGGATATTATCCAGTTCACATGGAGGTAACTGGAGTGTCCCTTTATCATTTTGCTTTTAGCTGTTACATTTTACATTAACATTGCATGTGTATTGCAACCTTCTTGACTGGCTAGCTGATAGCATAGTACTATTAATACTCTGCCTAGTCAAGTTTTCTTTTAGTTGTAGGAATGCCCTGTTGCATGAACTTACAGTTAAAGTAACTTATTTTGCATCTCTAACATGAAATGTCACTTCCCTATATAATACCTTGTGTCTCATTTCTGTATCATTTGTGTCCTGCTATTGCAGTATTTTGCTGACTGCTTTCCTGTTTCTGAGATGTGTTATGTAATATCTCTTATATAATCATACATTAAGTATGGTTTATTATTTTTTATCTGACTTTGCATAGAAGCAGGCAAACAGTTGAGCTCCATCTCTGTACTTCCCTTGCAATTCTCTGATGAAATGGGAAGAGGTTTTAACTTCTGGCTTTATTTCTTATTATCCTACTATAATTTTGATGGCAATAAGTTAATTTCCCTGAGCTGAGTCTTTTTGGCCTGTGATGGTCATTGCTGAGTGATATCCCTGTCCCTATCTTGATCTATGAGCCTTTCATTATATTTTCTCTTCTGCTGAGGAGGTGAGGGCTAGAGGAGCTTTGGTGGGCGCCTGGTATCCAGCCAGGGTCAATCCACCACAAAAAGAAATCCATAGTTGATGTAAGGAAAAGATATGGACAAATACATAAATGAACCATGTATTTCATTCTATCTTGATGGGAAATTTCCTTCTGTTTCTTCTTTCCTGTTCCTATCACATAATACAAAGAAGACAGAGATTTTTCCCTTTTCAAAAATAAAATTAGAAGATTCATGAAAACCCAAACTCTAAAGTATGAATATTATTTTTGTCCATTTTTCAGAAAGGAAGTTGTTCTGAAAATAATTTTAGTGGTTTTTTAAATCTTTTATGTTAAATCTTTTGACTTTATATTTAAAGTGACTCTAAAGGAAATGTTATATTTACTGGGGGAGTAAATTTCCCTACTATTCCACTACAGAATAGTTTTAGTAGTCTTTCCAACACTAGATAAAATTTCTCGAGTGTGAAATGTGAACATTTGTAAAACAGCTGTACTCCTAAAACATGAAGAGATGTATTACTGTTAACGTATCAACACAATTCCATTTTGAGGAATTATTTAAATATTTTCTTTCAAAACCTGTTTAAATCAAGTGTAGGAATTTCTCAATTACATGCTGTATGCCACTTCTGGCTCACAAGCTTAGATAACAGTATATGCTAAAACTAGAACATTGTATGTATTTGATATAGAAATATTAGTTTAATTTAGGTTTTCATATAATTCCTATTTTTAACTAATTTTTTACTACCATGGCAAAAGCAAAAGAAAACACAAATGCATATACCAGCACTAGGAGGGTGGAGAAAAAAAAAAAAAAAACACAAACAAACCCCCCCATACTTAATCATAACTGATTCAAATTTATTGCTGCCATTGTTTGGGTTTTGCCTTTTTTATGCCTGCCCATTGGTATAAAAGCACCTTCAGGTCTCCGACATTGCTGTCAATCATTTATCCTCTGACCTGAGGCTGTTGGCCAACATGAATCGCCATAGGCTAAGGCTTTGTGTTTTGTAGGCTTTTATTAGACTGAATTACAACCAATTAATGCATTCTGCACAAATTTTCTAAAGCTTTTTTTTTTTCTCTAGGGCCTTTTTACTCTGTATAGTTTTGTGTGACAAACACATTTTTTTTCTTTGAAGACTTATTTAAGGGAAAGGACCCTAAATTTCTATCTTTGCCTTGTAAATAATTAGGGTTTTATTTGTGTGGGTTTTTTCTGTACCTGAATTCCACAAGTTATACCTGTTGTCTCACATGAAATTTTGCATACCTTTCTCAGAACTTAGTCTTTCAAAGTGTGCTGTAGTTAGCAGCCTTGGCTTGTAGGGAAAGTGTAAGATATTTTTATCCTTATGAACCTGATGAAAGGTGTAGTCAGGTGCTAACACAAGTCTTATAATTACAATCTGTTAAGTGTCATCAACAAGTATGTTACTTAATTTCAGAATAACACAGAGGTCAACAGCTTAAGAAACTGGTGTTATCACTTATAAACAAAAGAAACCTATCCAATGAGAAACAAGGTGTTTTATACATAGGATATGTAGCAATATTCAAGTATGTTTGCACACACTACCTGCAAAATAGTAGTAGCAATTCTAGCAGTAAACAAAAAGTTGATGTGTTTTTCAGTAACCCAGTACTTAGAGCTACTCAGTCAGGATCTAGAGACCTAGGATCAGTTTCTCCCCCCTCTCTCATGTGATAAGTAATCTGTTCCATCTTCTTGGAGAAGGATCTAATCAGCCTGCTACAGGATGTTTGGTGATCATGTTCTTTCAGTCTCTAATTTAAGTATTATATCACTGTGCATTAAACAGCTTACACAATGATTCCATTTAGGTACTTTGGACCTAAAGCTACTTTCTTACTCTGAAGCCAGCAGAGATCATATCTGAACTTAATATTTGCTCATCCCACATGAGAGCTTTAGCCACTGGAGTATCATAAAATTAGTATCATCTCCTTAGCACCTAATGTAACCAGTGTTTTTCTTGATGTCATTTTTTTAAAAGCACTTATTAGATCAGCGAGAGGATTACTCTATGTTTTAATGTCTATGAAATTAACTTGCAGGATGATTCCATTGCCTGGTCCAATATTTAAAAAAATTGTACAAAAGGAGTTCTAAACAAAAAATTCTTTGCTTGTTTATGTTAATGGATAGTTGTTAGTTTTTCCTGCTACAGAAAAAGTGTTCCATGTAGAAAGGCTGCCAGAAATTAGTTCAGGTTTTCCGTATTATTGGGAAGTTTTAGTGGCTGGGCTGCTAGACAGAGTCATTACAGTCTGTTGTGTAAGTCCAGGTTTTATTTTTTCAGCCTTTCTTCCAAGTGCCTGAAAAGCAAATGGCTCAACCTAGCAGTTCAGGTGGTTGGAACATATTCTCTTTTCATTTCAGGGGAATCCTTTTGGTGAAACTGGTCCAAATCAGAAAAAGTTCTGTCTTTCTGTCAGCAGTGAATGTTCATCCAGTTCCACTAAGGTAGCACTAAGTGTACGTAATTGCTTTGCTGTGCTGACCGCCTGTTCCATGGGCCCTGAAACATAGATATTTAAACACTTTCTCAGAGATTCCCTGGGCTGAGCTGGATTGGACTGAGTTGGATTGTCTTTTATAACCTTTAAAGTCTTCACAGTCACAGAGCAGAGGCTTTGCAGCCCTGGGCTGCATTATCATTTCCTTGTCTTTTTGACAGGCCTGATGGAAGGATGATCTGAATTTTCTGTGCTCTGCCTTTAGGCACCCATCTCTGACTTGGCTTGTGTTACACACTTGTATATTTATCAGAAGGTATCAGCAGTCCTAGGAAGAAGGAGATTATATCATGGTGGCCATCGTCTATCTCCTCCAGAGAAGACAGAATAACATTCATCATTATTTTCAGGCATCAATCTCCAGGGCATGTGATTGTCCACACTCAGTAATTTATGAAGTGACTCCCTTTTGTTAGCATGAGTTACGGGTACATACATCAGTAGAGCAGTAAATAAAAACCTGAAGTGAATCACCTACTCAATACCAGTTGAAAGAGGGATGTACTTAAAATTTCAACTCAAGCTTTGGCTTTTATTAAAATTAATCTTTGAAAATCCTCTCAGTAAACTAGGGTCTGCAAAATTCTTTTTGCATGTAGAGACAATAAAAATGTAAAACTGAAAATTAAGGTACAGCATAAAAAAAGATAAAAATCTTTTCCTAAGACATCCATGGAAAAGAGAGTACTAAGACAAAATTTTCTTAAGTGAGACCACTTTTTTTTCTCTGCAGAAGTAACACTGTCAGTTTTGTGGACTATGAAGAGACACTGCCATAAAGGTCTGGATGGAGGAACTTTGTATGTTGGCAAAAAAGTACTTGTGAGATTTATGGATTACAAAGAGAGCATGTAAAGGCATAATCATACTTGCTGTTTCTCTTTTATATCCAGCCAAAGCCACTAAGAATGTAATATCATTAGGTTTAAATGACTATACATTGCTTTGGCAATATTCATAAAACACTATGGTTTGGTGATTAAGGGAATGGAAGAAGTGGGTTAATAAACTCTCTAGTTTCAATTGAACATAATTTTAATTATAAGACAATAGTAATACTTTTAGAAAAATAAATATTTCAATACCCACACAAGATAATACAGCATTGAGTGTTTGACATTGATTTCATGTTTAATACAACTGTACTCATGTGATTCTGTAATTCATTTGTCCCATTTAGTGAAATAGATACTACATGACCCTTGTAACAGCCAGGAAGAAATTGATGATGAACACCGCAGTAAGGGTTTAATGGGATAACAGAAAGGAAAGGGAGATTAAATGAAATAAAAGGAAATGCTTTGTATCTTTTCTTGGTATTTGGAAGTAATGACAGAACCACAGAAAAATTCCTTAGCAGATGGCAAGTCATCTTAATCAAGCAAATTAACGGATCATGTATTAAAAAAAATAAAGTGGTGGGTTATTTGACACACACTGTAATTACATTGGACATATTGCTTTCAATAAACGTTAAAGGACAAATTAACATTACAGTCGTGCCAACTATGTTTCTAAATCTGCTTTTCAAGCCTATAATTAAAATCCTAAATTATTACTGCAGCAAATTAACACTTTTAATAGGTTTCAAATGTTGTGAACATCAGCATTTGCTATATTCCCCCTTCCCCTCCAAAAAAAACTTAGAAAATACAAATCTAAACAATATAGCACCTCTGTAAATGCTAAAAGGCTAGGTGGCATAGAATTGTACCCTGAACACACATATTCGAAAACTTCAGCCTTTGAAAAGTAGTATGACACTGTGGTGGAGTTGTTTTTTATCTTACAGTTGTGGGTAGTAAAGAAATATTTTTAGTCTTAACATTTCAAATGATTTCCTAGCACAAACAAGTACTATCTTAAGTTGATCCCATGTATTTATTTTCATGAGGATCACATCTGAAAAACTGAACACAAAAAGAATCTCTCTGTTGAATTCCAACAGAAGTGAATCAGATTATGTTTCTTTATTTCCAAACCACTATGTCTCCTTAACCAGGACACTTTCCTACTTCTTCCTGTGATTATTTCTGTCTTATCCCTATCTTCACCTATATGTCTGAAACTTGAATCCCTGTTTTATTATTTTTTTTCTGGATGAAATGAAGAGGCAAAGGAAATTGAAAATGTAGCAGTATTTAAAACACTCACTGAAAGAATATAAGACGTAATTTCCAACATTGTGATGTCTGACAAATTTCTCATCCAGTTCAGCATCTTTAGCTGCTTTAGCTGCCAGATAATGAAAATAAAACAAGTTCTGTTTTTGTCTAGTCAAACACCCTGTGCTTAGTTCCAGCATTAACTTCCTCCTCTATTCCTGTTTTTGCTCAAAAACATAAACTGAAAGTTTGGTATTAATACTTAACTGTCTATTTGTACTTGTTTGATCTAGCCTACTAATTCCAAGTTCCAGTCTATTTCCTGTGAAAAATTCAAACATGAAATCATCTTATAATAAGTTTCATTTTGCAGCAACTCTCCTGTTAACATTCCTACAGATATCCAACATTTCCTAAAATAAACTAATATTTTGTATGAAAGTTTTGATGGCTTGAAGGAAAACCATCTTACAGCTGGAGAGATGGGCTGAGAGAAACCTAATGAAATTTAACAAGGGCAAGTGTAGGGTGCTGCACCTGGGGAGAACCAGTACAGGTTGGGGGCTGACCTGCTGGAGGGCAGATCTGAGGAAAAAGAAATGGGAGTCCTGGTGGACAACAGGATGACTATGAGCCAGTAATGTGCCCTTGTGGCCAAGAAGGCCAATAGCATCCTGGGGTGCATCAAGAAGAACGTGGCCAGCAGGTTGAGGGAG
>JAOQGH010000001.1:148926228-148937644 GCA_025769975.1 Gallinago jamesoni
TACTTAAAGGGAGGGAGTCAGGAGGATGGGGCTGGTCTTTTCTCAGTGGTCCCCAGTGACAGGACAAGAGGAAATGGGCACAAACTTGAATATAAGAAGTTTCACCTAAACATGAGGAGGTTCTTTACTGTGAGAGTGGCAGAACACTGGAAGAGGCTGCACAGAGAGGTGGTGGAGTCTCCTTCTCTGGAGACATTCAAAACCCACCTGGACAAGTCTAGGTAGACCCGCTCCAGTGAGAGGGTTGGACTAGATGATCCCCAGAGGTCCCTTCCAACCCCATACGATTCTATGATTCTAGGAAATCTTGTGAAAAGATTAGTGTGCTTTCATGTTACGTGGCACTTCTGCTTACTGAAATGGCCTTGGAAGCCCAAAGATAGCTAGTGCAAATCTCACTTAAAATAATAGATAATCTGATTATTATTTTTAATCCAGAAACCATTTCTGAAGAGTTAATTTTCCTCCCTCTCCTTCCCTTTATACTAAATTTAATTCAAAAAAAAATCATATAACATAAGTCATGTGCATCAAGCAATGATAGAGAAGGGTCACTTCTGATTTCTGTCCTTACAGGAATGCTCCAACCCTGTGCTTTAACCAGACAGTGAGATTTTGTAATAGTCAAATGCTTTTGAGTAATGCTTGGTTTCAAAGACCTTCTAAAAACCATTTTCCATGCTTTGAAAAATCTCTCTCAAGTTGAGATGTGTTACACTTAAAAATATACACTCTAACTTCCAGAAGTTAGCAGATATCAATTTATAGATATACTTTAATCATTGGGGAATTAGAACTTTTTTTCTCTTCTTTCTTAATAAATACATGACTTAATAAAAATAATACAAAATACACCATTTTACCAATGTAATCAAAGCTATCAACTACTTTTCATTGTGAGGACCACTATCCTGTCTTATTTACAATTAGATAAGAAAATTTTTTGATCTTTCTTTAGCTTTTTTTTAGAAATAATTTTGTAATCTTCACTTGAATCATTTGTTCTGTCTTCAGCCTTAAAGAAGATACTTCCATTTCCATATTTCAAAATGTTGTAGCATCATATTTGAATTCTTATGCTTCTAATATTCTTAAATAGTCATTATCTTCCTTTACAATAATTATATCTCATATAAAGCAGGTACTATACAGCTTTAACTATGTATTTTTTCACATATCTCATGTTACAATACCATTAAAAGGATTCTTTATGGCATTCTTAATGATATATTGTAACAGATAATTATACTTAATTTACAACAAGAAATTTATTTCATTAATATTAATGTGACCACTTTAAATATTCTATAGACAACCTTTGTTTTTAATATAATCATGCAACAGTTTCAGCTGTAGGAACTATGACACCACTTTTTCTACTTTCTGTTGTCTAAAGCTTGAAATGTTCCAAACTGGGTTATGCAGGGCTGGTGATGTCTATGTAATTTTGTGTGAAAGTATCTCACAGCAACCAAGGATTTTAAATAAACTTCTTAAATCTGTTATAATTAAGAACAAAGTAACAGATTTCTGGGGTAAAATCCTTGCTTGTCCCACTAAAGTCAATGGTTTTCTATAAATTAGAGTAGGAAGCAGATCTTACTCAAATAAATATTCATTCTGGTTCAATAAATTGTCGTATTATTGATTCCTTCATTTATATCTGTTTACGCTTCCATTCCTTACAGTAAAAAAATTAATAAACATATATATAACAATATAAAATATGGCACTAGTAATTATATATTTTATATACATACACACACACATATATATGTATATCAATCATTTAAATCATGCAAGATGTAAATATATGTGGAAGGTTTATCTATCTGGAATGTCTTCCATCTTCCTATGCCTTGAATAACAGGGACATTTTCATATTACTGTAGGTGCGCCATTTTTCATCTCTAAATATCTTTTATATTGTCACTGCAGGAGAATGATGAGGCATAATACTGTTGTTAAATTGTGAAGAACCTGTTTACAAAGCAGTGTTATAAATACACCTGTTCTTTAATGACATTTTTGTCTGAGGAATTAAATTGAATAATTCTGCTTTTTAATAAACCCATTGTAACTAAATACAATTATCGATGTTTTCATTATGTTCTGTATGCAAAGAAAGATGAGAGGACACTTAAAATAATGCTGACTCTCAATTTAACTTAGAATTTAAAGACAGTATTCATATACATGTTGCCTATCATGTCTAGTTTCTAATGGATAATTTGCTATAAACAATGCAGAAAAGTTTTATCATAAGATTGAATAGGTGAGAGATTTAATGGATTCATATGTAAAATTTTAACTTAAGGAGTTCATTTTCAGTATGAAAGTAAATAGAAAACACCAAAAAGACTCAGTTGCCTGTAATATTTAGGGAAGCCTTCAGCTCTGCCAAAATTAATCTATTCTCTAAACCAATTTAGCCAGAAGATAACTTTCCTGTTATATTTCTTATACACCAAACTGCCTTTGTGGCCCCACTGGACCAGAAAAGGCAGCAGACCTAGGAGAATAGAAAAGTCACAGGCTCAGATTGAAGATTTTCCTTCACCAAGTGCTCTAATTTGATGCTCTGTCTGTTACCAACCCCTGAATTTTCATGAAACTTCAGTATTTAATTGGCTTTGACAAGTTTATTCTTTGCCCAAATTTTACTATTTTGTCACACTGCATTGGAGATCTAGTCACATTTCAAGGGAGAACTGACAGGTAGGTAAACAGGAAAACTTTGCTTTTGCATAACCTCATATTTTTAGGAAACCAAACTAAAATGCTTTTTGATGCCTAGTAAAGGAACATTTCATTCGGTAAGACTCATTGAGTCTAGGAACCCAGACCCTCTCAAATATCCTCTCAGCTTGTATTAACTCAGAAACAACAGAAAAAGGCATATATGTCCTCACCTATTGGACTGTGGAGGTTAATTATTTCTCCTAAATCTTATTCTAGCCTTTCTAGCCTTCTTGACCTTCTCTTTCTTCAGCCTTCCTTGACCTCCTCTTTAACTAGGCAAAGAAATGGCTATATTTTGGAGACACATCCTCGTGGAGTTCAATTGCAATGTGTTTTTTTCTATTAAGTTCACAAAAGAATGAAATAATTTAAAGCTGTATATTTCATTTGTATCCACTGTTTGGTCATCATTCTTCCCACCCCCCAACCCCGTTTATCTTCATAGTTAATATTTTATATCTGGAATCTGAAAATAAGGCCTCTATTTATACAGATCTTCTCTGAACTGATCTGTGGATAAGTGTTACACCCCATCCCAGGCTGTTGGTTCCCTGATTATTCCAATTTTGACCTGGTCGAAGCATGTCACAGACGAGATACAAGTTATTTTTCCATGAAACAAGATTAAGTGATATGACTTAAATGGGATTCAGTCTTGTAGTGTGGAGTTGGGACAGGTTCAAGGCAAACACCCAGATTTGTCATGCATAGAAACAAACACCTTTATACCTCCTCCTGAGATATAGCCATAAAATTTTCTAAGATGTCTTTCCAAAATTAAATCTTGTCTATTGCATGCCATACTCAAATATATACCCAAATTTTAACATGTGCCAGTTTGATAAGGCTCACTCTGTTCTAATAAATTAAACAGACAATTAAGTGTTACTTATTTATCTTTTCTACATATTTATTTATTTATTCACACAGAAATCACATTTTTTTTATATTTTATTTGCTTTGCATTTGTATTTGGTTTGGTTTAGACCTCAAGAAATGAAGAGTTTATTACTTCTTTTCATATTTGTCATTCAAGGTTATCTATATGAAAGAAGACTGAACAACTAATCTAAGGCTTTATTTTATAGTTCTATTCTGTCTCCTCCACACTCAGTCACCCTGTTCAGAATAGACAATGCAACCTAAAAATCACATCCAGTAAGCAACGAGGAAAATGACTAGGAATACAGCTTTTATACCATGGTCCGGAATCCTGGTTATTATCTGATGGATCAAACACATTTATCATACTGCTGCATGGAAAAACATACCAAATGTTCTTTACTGGTAAAAGGCCTGTGAATAGAATTCTGACTAATTAAAAAGAAAAAAAAAAAAGATGTTTTGAAAAGCTTTATTTTTATTATGTTAGGTATTTTCTTGCTTTTGTGCTTTTGATTTTTTTTAACTTTTTCCTTCCTTCACAGTTTCAACAGTTTGAAAAGAGCTAAGCTTTTCTGTTGCCTTTCTAACCAACAAAAAGAGAAGAGAAGATGAAATACTCCTGACCCTTACTTCGTTATTACTATGTTTTATACACAATACAAATGTATGCATAAATCAGATTTTTCCACAACCAACATTGTTGAAGTCTTCTGGAAATAAAGGAACCAACATTTACATGTACATTTACAATACATACAGAGTACAATATGACAGCACAATGCAGTGCTTCACACTGCCATACTGTATCCAAGCATAATCAGTGCAATTGACATAATAAATTATTAATAACCATTACCTATATTAATTAATTAAATTTGCATAATATCTCAACATATATCATAGTCTGGTATTCTGTCTTTGGGTTTATTTTCTTTAAATAGCTTCCTTTTACAGGAAGATAATAAAATTAGGGACATTAAAACAGCTGAATATAAAAGTCAAATAAGCACTTAGAACTGTTTAGCCAGAATGTTCCCATCAGAAAACATCCACAACACTTCTTATTCGGGTTTTCATTTTTTTCAATGATTTGTGCACAAAAATATTTAACTAAGGTGGGGTTTTTTTATATTTTTCATTACATCTAGGCAGGGATATCAAAATAGTAAGTTTTCTCTAAAAGTTTTTGTTACGTTTTCAGACATTTTAATCTTGATTTCTTTATATATATTTTTGAGGATTTTCCCTATTCCTGAAATGACTGAGAGGCGTGAGAACACAAGGTTTCTTTCAACCATTGAGAACTATGCATTGTCTTATGTTTCCTACTAATGTGTAGATATGTGGTATAAAATATAAACAGAGATGCAGAGAAATCAAATTTCCTGATAGTTGCACTTTGGTATATTCAGAAATAAGTTCAGTTTCTTCAAGCTTGCAAAGAATTGTCTTGTCAGAGTTCAGTATAACAGAACTGTTTGTAATGCTTCAGTGCTCCTGAGGTGAAAAAGTTTCTCTTATCTGGAAACCTAACCTTAAAACAGATATGCTCAATAATTTTCTATATAAAAATCATTAAAGGACCAAAGACATCCTGTGCTGACAAGCATTAGCAGCGAATATCAAGCCTAAAAAGGGAAAGTGATTTCAGAAATGCAGCTCTCCAGGACACTCTTTGGTTCAATTTTATTGAACAGGCTTTATATCAACCTAGTATGACTTTATTTTCTGTATATATCATCAGATTGACAAAGGTAGACATGTGACAAACCTAGAATAATTTTTTTTCAGAAAAAGGCCTATGAGCAAAACTTTTCTAATGTTTCATGTGCTAATTTTTTTGTTTCTGTGTTTTTATTTTAGTGCCTTTCTATTTCAGAAAGTTATACTGCAAGGCATAATATTAATTAATTGACATATTTTTGAAAGATAAATCATGATAGCAGTCTAATGTAATATTATTTATTATGATTTAGTGAAATTTTTCTTCATTAAGATCCATTGGGGTTTAGATAAGATGCAATAAAAATATCCATAGAAAATAAAATATTTATTTCCACTTCAAAATATATTTCCAGAATGGCTACAAACTATTTTCCCCTATGGTACTCTTGAAAATTCATGACCTTTTACATAAAACCAAATAAGCTATTTCTACAGCATGGGACAGTTTGAAAGGTTTTCAAATAGGGGCCCCAAATTAATAAACTTTGAGCTGTGCATTTTCTGTTGCCTACAAATATTTTAATAAGCAAAGATAAAGTTCAAGTCTTTGCCCACAAAGTGTTAGCGGCGCCTTATAGAAATCTGGTGCTATGAGGTTATTCAGAGTTCAACATGGGGTTACTTTATTGTCATGTTTTTTAAAAAAAAAAAAAAGTTTCTCTTTTTCCTTTTTTCCCCAAATAAAAATTATGCGTACGGAGTCTGATATACGTCACATATGTGAATATTGTAGTCAAGATTTTAGATAATGGGAAAGGTATAATATATTCAGGCAAATTTATTCAGAGTTTCAGAGTTAGCTTTTGTCAGTGACACTTTGCAATAAAAGACATGCTTTCATGCTAGGATGCTTTATGATTTGTAAAACATCATTTAGGTCTGTGTCTGCTCTAGAACTCTAGTGTGTCTAATATGACTCTATTGAGTCACATGTAATACAATGGAATTCTAGCCACTAATACCACTTCTTTAACTAAAAATCTACAGTCATAAATTAAGATAAATGAATAAGTAATATATTTGAATTTGCATAAAATCCTAGCCTTGTTCTAAAAAAAAAAAATACTTTTTTTTTTTTTTTTTTTTTTGCCTCAAAGCAGCAAAGGATAGAAAGGGCAAGTGATCATATGAGACACTGAAAGAACTGGAACTGACAAAGAACTATATAAATTTTAAGTCCCAGGACACTTGTATCTTCCACTATTTCCAGAGGAAGTCAGGAGTGTCTAAGCAATACTGGGCAGAGTACTGAATTGCTCATATTTAGGCTATGCTCTGTAGAGGAGGGACTGTACCACCTCTGGATTTTCAGCTCTGTGCAGACTCCAGGCCAATCTCAGTAACAAAGCTAGCACATCAAATATTTTAATTAAAAATAATAACTGTAACTGCTTATAAGTGGCCTGAAATAACAACCAATGTCATTAAGCAGTGATTCATACACTGCAATTATCTTACATTGAAATGGATCATTTAAAATATAGCTATAGCTCTTACAAAGTAATTTCTAAAAATCACCAGTTAAAACGTCTATATTAGATTTCTTTGACTGTAAGTGGTAAATATTTTTCCTTTTGCACTTAAAAATTCCAAGAGTATTCACTCTGATTACTTCAACTTTTTATTCTTCCCTCAGCATACATATAAAGTTCACTAACTTAGTACAGCTGCTTTCAGATTGAATTGCAATTCTCTCCCACTCTTTTAATATTCATAGATTTTCCCATTTTGAAGTTTCAAGAAACAAAGTTCATGGATTCAGGGACTACACATAAGTGAATTCATAAGGTATTCATGCACCTTCATGAAGTTTTTTATCTAAGACACATTCCTCTTGATTAATATATGCAGCTAATGACAGCAACTAATGGAGGCAACTTCTCTCACTTTTCAGAGAAGAGACACAGACCATTACAAAGAACACAGTAGACCTTGGGCTTAATAATCTAGTTAAATATCTTCCTTTCCTCCTCTCTGTCCCACAGGGAGAAGAACATACCTAGACTGGGTAGGATGATGCTGGGCGTCTGGGCTCCACAAACTTATTTGGTTTCAAAAATTCATTAGCTTTGTCTGAAGCAATGACTGCTGTCAGTTCTCTGAATTTCTCATGGATCATCCTTCAGTGCAACTAATGCACTTTTTATATGTTTCTGAAAAATGTTATTCTAAAGGATGGGAAGAACTATTTTGAGAACTCCCTCAGTGCTTCCTGTGTTCATCCAGCAGCAGTAACGGTCAAGTAGTAAAAAGTTCCCCAGTGAAATCTAAGGATACCCTCTTCAAAATATACAGATTATATAAGCACTTTGGAGAAGGCTGATGTGCATTTGTGTGTGTTATCTATGCAACTTAACAAAAAATAAGTTGTTTCATTTTCTGAAATAATTTTCATTACAATTGTGACTTAAAGGAATAACAATATCAAAAACCTCCTGGAAATTCTATAAATATTTTTATTCATAATATTTTTTATCAACTTCTACTGATTTAGTGTTCATTAATTCTGTTAGAGTTTTTTTCTTCTGGGAAGAGTGGACATTGTGTGGCGAGGTTTTTTTCCTGTTAGTTCAAGACACAGGAGAAAAATCTAGTAGGGAAACTTAAGACAGAAGAAGACGCTGTATATAGTTTTCCTCCATTCTTCATATACATATTTTTTACTTTCTACCCTTTAAAGTATTTGCAGTTCAGTTAAAGATTAGGCATGATCAATGAAATCATAAAAACAGCTGCTACAAGCCATCAAATACTTTTGAATAGTAAATAAAAAGTCCTATGATAAACCATACCACGTCAGTTTGAGTAATTTGGATCTTCAAGAAAAAGCTCAAAAGAAATAAAGCAGGTACATCCTGAAGAACCTCCATATTTTCTCCATGGCTACAGATTGCACTTATATAACGAAGATCAGCTCATTAAGTGCTAAAATAAGGAGTGTTTTGAATGTTGGGATGCTAGGGAAAAGCAGGCAATTCAACTTATTTGAGAAATGGGCTTTGGACTTTTTAATGCTCCATATTCTGCAACTGTAACCATTTATCTAGTACACAGGCTACCTTTGAGAGGAATTTTACTTTGAAAATTTGAAATGGGAAGGGAAAAAGCCATCTGCATGTCCACCCAGGGACATGTTGCAAAAAAGAGCAAGGAATAGCAAAAGGCTATAGCTTTATTTCAAAAACCAGGATAGGAAGACATCATATGTCAATTGTACATTTGCAAAGTCCTGCCTGTGAGGACCAGAACTTGTCTGAGGACTAATTGTCTTTCTACTTCTTTCTACCTTTTAACTGAATGTGCAGGTAGTGTGGTTAGGAAGAGAGTTCCACATCCAGTTTGAAAAGCAGATAGCAGCCAAAAATCATTTTAACACATTAATGATAAATTTAAAATTTACTGGATCAAGACATGAAGTTCATTCAGTATTTTGAAATACTGTTTTTAAAACAAGTTGAGTGTAAGATATGATAAAAACACCAAAAAACAGCTAGAAGACTGTATGAAAAGTTTTCACAGGATGAGCAGAGTATTTCCAAGGTGAGAAAAGGAGACTTATTTCCAACGTCTTGTTCTCAAAACAGTAGTTTGAGAAAACAAGTGGTAATGTATCTGGAGGCCCAGATCCTTAAAGGCAGATGGTTGTTTTGCTCCCTGGAAATCAAAGGAACTGAATGCCCAAATATCTTTGAGGAGTTGCAATACTAAGTTGAAAACCATGATATCATCTTGCTATAGTTATTTGGCTCTGGTAACTTGGGGAGAGCTACCATTGAATGAGAATAAGTAAAGCACATCTGCCAGGATACTAACATATGAAAAATAGAAGAGAGGTTATTTTCTTAAGCATCTTCCACACCAATTACCTAATGGCAATACAATGTTCTCCAGAGAAATTAAGAATGAGACAGGGGAACAAAGCACTATTTTCTAATGTATCTTCCTCCTTCACAGATCATAGCTTGAAAACACTTAGCCCTAAAATCAGCATAAAACAGCTCTCAGGAAAGTTGCCTGAAAAAATATTGGCTCTAAGCCCCTAAAGTTTCTAGCCTCTATATTGGTTCAAATTCATGCATGCTCAACTTTAATATTCCGTAATTCAGAAAATATACACAAGAGACATAGAGTTCTGATACAGTAGGGAACTCCTCATCTCCATGCACCTTGACCTACTGAACTAAAGCTGACAGAGGTTCAGCTGCAAACATTCAACAGCACTTGCCTGTAAAATACAGAAGCGTGAGTATTAGGTCCATTCACAGACCATACTAACTTGGTTGTCATTTGCCCCATTTCCCATTACAGACTGTCCCTGGAGGCTTTCAGGCTCTGTCTGATGTTTTCCTTTGTATCCTAGTACAGGGGAGGTTTCAGAAAGGATTATTTTAAATTGATAATCTGAATAATGATCTAATAGGGGACAGCTGTGGCATCTGAGTCCTGGGGCTATTTATTGTTAATTAGTATGAATCTTAAACATACTCCCTTCAGTCTTTACTTGACCTGTCCTTAAATAAAGGACAACACTCTGCAGGGGGTGGGAAATGAGTCTATGGCAGGGACCAGTGAAATGAACCTAACCAGAAAAACTATGAGGAAACTTCAAGATTAATTAGTGAAAGACGAAGGATAATGAATATTTGTGATGTGAAGACAATTGATAACTAAAAAAACATATGATCATTTAAGGTGCCCTAAGGAAGAGCAGAAATACAAATTCTCAGACTTAAATCACACATTATTATAACCATAGCTGTATTTCTCTATAAGACGTTCTGTGTTTTTATATATATATATATATTTATTTTTTTTTTAAGAAACCTTATGCTTCCATAAAATAGAGTCTTAAAAACCTCTGTGTGAAGGTCTACTATGAGATGTGAAACTCAATATCCCCTAGCGTGGGGCTAGAGGCTGCATGTACCACTTGGGAGCTAAGGGTGTGAGAAGAGCAGGAGGCACCACCACAGTGGCAGTGCTTGTGCCTGAACACCACAGAGTGGTATCTGAGACTACAGTTTGGTTTCCATGCTTAGAAACAGAATACTTTCTGTGACTGTATGGGAACAGAGGAGAAAAATTATATCTTTGATATGCTAATGTAATGTTGAAATATCTTATTGCTATGGCTTTGATAACAGCAGTGACAGCAAAATAAGTTGAGAAGTCTTCTTATGCTTAAAGAGTATTTGAAGTGATGTGATAGTGTCATAGAAGTCCATTAAATATTGCACGCCAGCAAATACATACGTTCAACCTGGAGAGTGTTTGATTAAAGGATATGAAACATACCATATTTAAAATTAGAATTAGAAAAAGTTTAAACGTTAGTTTATATTACTTAATTTTTTATAAGACCAGTATATTTAGACACAATTTCTGTGTAATAAGAGGCTCCAAAAGGTTACTCCTAAAGCATACAAATTTACTCAACGCTACACAGACATTTTCTGAGGAATATTACCTGTTGCAGATAAAGCTTACCAAAGGTCATGGGAGAAACAGTAAATTACAAGGAATATTGTTTACATTTATATACTTTTAAAATTATTTGTAAAGAAATGAAAACTTTCTTCATCTCTTGTATTTTAATGATAAATGTTAACTGTTAAAACTAAGAGAAACTTCAGTGGGGTCTCCCAATAAATATATATATATATTTTTAGTATTTTTAGTATTTTTTAGTATTCAGAACTATTGGGAAAGTTACATAGATCGTAATTTGATGAATAAACAATGCAGAAGTCCTGTATACAGAGTTTAGTTATAGGGTTGCAGCATAAAGGAAAATAAAATGAAAACCAGAGAGGAAAGCCACTATGAAGTTGAATAAGGAAAATCAAACTTCCAGATTGGCAGGAGAACAAAGCAGAAAAAAGCATGTCATCTGGGATAAAGTGAATGATCCGCTCTCTTGAAAGAACACTGATATATCCATTTATACCCCAGATATCCTGAAAATTAAATAGCACATTACATAAAAATGTTTGGGCTCTGAGCACTAAAACACACAGCTGAGTCATGAAGATTTCTAAAACTGAATTTTTTTAAAAAAAGAAGT
>JAOQGH010000001.1:148940742-148983010 GCA_025769975.1 Gallinago jamesoni
AGGGGACAGAGTGTATCCTCAGCAAGTTTGCTGATGATACCAAATTAGGAGGGCTGGCTGACACTCCAGAGGGCTGCACCACCATCCAGCGTGACCTGAACAGGCTGGAGAGCTGGGCAGGGAAGAACCTAATGAGGTTCAAAAAGGACAAATATAGGGTCCTGCACCTGGGGAGGAAGAACCCCAGGCAGCAATATAGATTAGGGATGGATCTTCTGGGAAGCACTACTGAGGAGAAGGATCTGGGAGGCCTGGTGGATAGCACACTTTCCATGCACCAGCAATGTGCCCTTGTTACCAAGAGGGCCCATGGGATCCTGGACTGCACAGGAAAGAGTGTGGCCAGTAGGTTGAGGGAGGTCATTCTCCCTCTCTACTCTGCACTGGTGAGGCCACAACCGGAATACCGTGTCGAGTTCTGGGCTCCCCAGTTCAAGAGGGACAGGGAGCTACTGGAGAGAGTCTATTGTAGGGCAACGAAGACAATTAAGGGATTGGAGCACCTCCCTTACAAGGAAAGGCTCAAGGAGCTGGGACTCTTTAGCCTTGACAAGTGAAGGCTGAGGGGAGACCTTATTTATGTTTATAAGTACCTAAAGGATGGGTTAAAGGATGTTCTTTTTGGTGGTTTCCAGCAACAGGACAAGGGGCAACAGGCTTAAGCTGGAACATAGGAAGTTCCATTCAAATATGAGGAAAAACTTCTTTACGGTGAGGGTGACAAAGCACTGGAACAGGCTGCCCAGGGAGGTCGTGGAGTCCCCTTCTCTGGAGATCTTCAAGACGTGCCTAGATGCAGTCCTGAGTAATGTGCTCTAGGTGTTCCTGCTTTAGCAGGGAAGTTGAACTAGATGATCTCTAGAGGTCCCTTCCAACTCTGACAATTCCATGATTCCATGATTCCATGAAAAGGAGCTGACCCTTTGATCCCTCAGCTTTTATACTGAGCATGATGCAGATGGGATGGAATATTCTGTTGGCCAGTTTTGGGTCACTTGTCCTTCCATTCCTCCCTGCAGATGTGACCTCTCTACACTTTTCTGCTTTCAACCCCCCAGCAGTGCAAATAACAAAACTATCTGGCCTTGGCTGTTACAACAATTAGTATAAGCAAGAGCCTCTCTGCATTCCCTTTCTTGGCATAAATTACGAATAATCAGGTTTTATGGCTCTAAGAATGAACAATGTCTCCACAACATGCTGTTAATTTCAGAAAGTTTAGGTAGTTAGAAGGGGCTTAGCTAAAAAGTAAAACTACTGGAAAGAAAATTGGTTCTGTTTACTTCAAACCAGGACAGTGAGCTTAGACTTAATTCTTCTCTTTCTTTCTTCTGTTTTACTCTCTCATCTCTGAAATAGATTTCCATTTCAGTTTTTCTTGTCTTGTCCTCTTTTTCTTGCCTTTCATTTTCTTCTCTGCCCCTCCTACCTCCTTTCGCTAGTGGAACCCCAAGCTCTATCCTCTCCTGTGAATATGTTTCCTTTTTCCCCTTTTAAAATCATGTATCCAAGTCAAATATTCAGGCAATGCCATACACAACTATGACACACACATTAAGGAGGAAATGCCTGGGAAATGTGAATGAAGTTGCTTCTTCAAAAGTTTGGATAAACAGAAGATTGCTTTTAAAGAGGAAATACTAGACATTCTATTTATGACTAATAGTTTAATGAAAAATATGCTAAAATAAGCAGACTAATTTGAAGCTTTACAAACGATCCTGCCTAATATTTCTGAAGTGCAGTAGCTAAACTAGAACATCTTCTCACTCCCAAAGAGGTGCTTTATACAGAGCATATAATATATATGTGAATGCATCCTTCAGGTTTTTCATGTATCAGTTTATACCTAGGGCCTTTCTGTTGTTTTCCCCTTTCTTAACATAAAAAATATAAAATTTTTCAGTAACTTCTTTTCTACTTTCTCTATAGAATAAAAATTCTATAAAATCCTCCCAACTAATTTCTTAATCTGTTTTTCTTAATCTGTGTAATTTCTTAATCTATTTGGAAATATTTATCATGACTTCATTTAGATAATATAGAAAATAATATATGTGTTATATATATAAGTAATATGTACAATATTATTATCTATATAAAAATATAGAGAACAAAAAGGTAATTGGTTGAAGTGGTTCAATGAGTTGAGCAACTCAGGTAAAGTCATCTGACGCTAACCTGGATTTTCAAAAAGTTTTAGGGTCTGAATTTTTTCCGAAGAGCATCTGTAAGTGTTAGGTTACAACAAAGTTTAGCTAAAAACTTGTGTAGAGCTAAAATTAGACAAATCTTATTCTTTTAAAAAACTATGAGAGTTATGTCAGCTACAAGAAGAATCAGCAGCTTAGCTTGGATAAGTAGCAATGTTAAAATTGTTTTCAGTCATGCTCCAAATAGACTTAAATGTCTCATCTTGTACCCCTTCACTCAGCAGAAGAGACGTAAATGGTGCAGGTGCACACAATTACACTACTTGTCCTTCTGCCAAACCCAAACATCTAAAACATGACTGAAGATTACAGACACCATTACAAAAATAACTGGATTTTTATTATTCTTAGTTAATATTCATTTTTCCAGTGTAAGCACTTCAGCTATCACAAAGCATTTAAGAAAATGGAGGAGAGAAAGTTGCTTGTTCAGAGATTTATCAGAGGTAAATCATAAGAAGTATGTCTGTCTCAAATGATGAGGAAGAATATTTGAAAAGAATTTGATGGTGGCATAGTTGTTAATGCTTCTTTTTCAGCAGACGTCTCATGACTAAGAAATAAAGTGACACTTCAGATAGCCAATTTAATAGCCGTAGTAGAATAGCAATATCCCGAGTGCTGAAGTAATTTTGGGCTCAACTTTGTTTTCAGGAAGATTATGACATCTCTACACTGAGATTTTTTCATAGTCATATGGGATTGAAGTTTTCAAGCCAGAATGGTTAGATATCTTAAAGCCATGCCTCTCTTTGCTTCATATATGCACCCTATACATGTTTCCTGACATCATCAATAAAATCATGTCATAGAATACAGCTTTTAATTTACAAAGCACCAACGCAATTTCACAGAACTTCTTATTACCTAATTAAATGTCAAATTGTCTGTTCATTTTCTTGCATGCCTGCATTATGCACATGAACAGTCTTAAATATAAAGAAATAACCCTGCATCACATAAGTTGCTGGAAGATGACAATTCAGTGAAAATTATGTCTTATGAAGTGATTTTTGTGATTGTTTTGCTGTTTCCTTCTTGTTAGTTAAGTCATGTTATTTTCTCTTTGAAGCCTCTGGGTTTTTGTCCTACATCTTTTAAATTCATTTTTCTTAAAAATGTATTTTATATATGAACAAATTTAAGAATAATCTTGATTTATGCATTGTAATTAAACGTTTGGGATTGTTGTAATTCGGATTCACAAACTGAAAGTTCAATTGCTTAGATCTTAGTGTGCTTTACCTGTTTATGATGTCAACAGAGTCCTGTAACTACATTAGTCTCTGAAAAATCAGCTCCATTTTAAGACACATTTTAGTACTTAAACCTACCTCCAAAAAAAAAAAAAAAAAGTGAAAAAATACCCAGCTGCCATTGACATTATAGAATTTGATTTCAAACAACAGGTAATATTGACTTTTTTTTTTTTTAAATATATATTAATTAATCACAGAATCATGGAATGGCTTGGGTTGAAAGGGGCCTTTAAAGTTCATATACTCCAAGCATCCTGCTATGGACTGGGATATCATTCATTAGATCAAGCTGCTCAAATCCTCGTCCAACCTGACCTTGAGCACTTCCAATGATGGGACATCCACAGCTTCTCTGAGCAACCTGTTCTGGTGTCTCGCCATCCTCATCATAAAAAAATTTATCATTATATCCAATCTAAATCTATCTTCTTTCAGTTTAAAACCACTACCTCTTCACCTATCACTACAAGCCTTTGTTAAAAAAAGTGTCTCTCCATCTGGCTGACATACCTGTAAAAGCCCTTATTTTTCACATCCCTCACCAAATTCAGTTTCAACCACACCTTAACTTTTCTGATCCCACGCCTATGTATTTCAGCAGTATCGCTGTACACCTCCCCGTATACGCTATACACATGCCTGGTTCCACTGCCTCTACAATTCCTTCTTACACTTAGTTTAACCAGGATGCTTTTACTGAGACTTGCTGGTCTTAAATATGATTACAGACAAATCCACCATACTTAACTTCCTATTCATACATGACAATTATTTCAAGCTACTGTTTTCTCGCTCTCACTTAGCTTTACCCCAGATTCCATCTTGAACTATGCAGTAAATTCAGCTTTTATATCCTTATCCTTTTTTCTTTTTTTACCATTCTGGATTCTTTTCTTGTCTGATTAAAAAATCTTTCAGCCAGCTGGAAAGCACACAGCCTGTAAAGTGACACGCCTAGAAAAGAAGGGTTTAATACATAAACCTTGGGCTCCTTTCCTCAAACAGGTTATCTGACATTAATTTTTTATAAATTTTACTTGGAAAAAATTCCAGAAGTTACTTTCCAGAATAAAGTATGGTATATTCTTTTTTTTTTTTAAATATTGATTTTATTCTTTTCTACAAAGAGGACAGCTTGCTATTTGAGCTGAGTTCATGAGATTTCAATTAAACCTTGGCCATCAGCTCTTCAATCCAGTCCTGCATTTCCAAATATAGTGGTGCAATGTAGCAAATGAAGCACAGAACAGTGTCTCTGTATCCTTAAAAAAATCTTGAAAATAATAAAAAAACATTCTCAAAACTTAGAGGATCATAATTTAAAGGCATTCAACTTACAGGAAAGCTCACAAATAAGCACTTGTATGAAACAGTTTCCACTGTGCAGCCTATAGTGACTTAATCTTCTCCTCTGCCTTTTCTTCTCACAAGCCACAGCTTGAAAGCTGTTAAATCTAGGATTTTTAGTGATTACTAGTGACATTGTATTGAGATATTGCATATTCAGAAATCAGTGTCAGGTCCAACAGATCCCATAAAATTTGTCTGAAATCTGAAAGGAGCACAGTAGTGATCAAACTCATGAATCAAATGTAACTTCAGACTTTTAATACATTTTTATTGTCCATGGTGTCCAATGCATTTTATAGCACAAAGAATACAGCCCAAAAGTGTGAGAAAACACTTCAAGATAAAAGAGAACAAGCGACTCTAAGATGTGTGTATTGCACTCCTTCATTAAAAGTCAAAACATTATTATACTCCCACATTGCTTGTTAAAACTACTCTGAGCATACACAAAAATAAGACATGTTCCCGGAAACAGTAATCAGATTGTGAATGATTCATTGAGTAGAAAGGAGCTACAAGCGGTCATAAATTTGATCTTCAGTAACAGTTTGGCCAGCTTTACTGAATATATGGTTATACTTTATATGTTGGAAGTACTGTCTCACTGAAAGATGGTCTATGAAATGTCTATATTTACAATTAATACTTGCAAGTAAAATGCTGCAGTATCTTCTTCAAGACATGAAAATGTCATTACCTTTTCTTCTATTTTTCTATTAATTTAATAACTTATATTGATTTCAAAAAGAAATTTAAAAAGCATGGTAAATAAGAAATGCAAAATGAAGCTCTCAGAGAATTACAGAATATTATTTGGCAGACCTTAGGATAACCATTTTCTGGTTGCTATGGTTATATCTGACAGAAAACCAGATCCTACCATATCTGAGATTTAATTTAATGAAAGTGTTCCCTTTCTGACCAAATCAGAATAATGTGTTGTATAATAACTCACAAAAAATTCGTGGCTAACTTCCTGCAAGTAACCCTGTCTGAACCCCGACTCCTTTCCTTGTCGTACAGGAAAGTACTAAAGCTTCAGTATTCACTGCTTCCTCTGTGAATAAAATCCTGTTAAACTCTGAAACTCATAGCAACTCCTACAAAATCCCACTGAGAACCCACACAGAGAGCTTCAGTAATAAAAAGTAATCAGGCCTATTAGCTTTTGCTATGTTTTTATAACCCTAGCTATCATAAATCCAAAATTTTTCCCAGCATTAATTTTCCCAACATTATTTTTCTCCTCAGTTAATAAATTGGTATTTTAAATCAATTCTAACTTTATTCCACTGATAAACTAATAATTCAAAACGTACCTAGTCACCATATATCCAAAATAGAAATCGTTAATTTCAGAAGAGTACTATTTTGATTTGTTTGTTCCTGCTTACAGAAGTGAAATGTGGTTGTTGTTGCATAGTTTGTCGATGTATTTTCAAAAATAACCACAGGTTCATTTGTAATGTAACTCTAAATGAACTTGCTTTTAGAAATATAAGACACACATCACTTGAAAGTGGTATTCCTCTTAAAGGTAATTTGGATTAAATCCTGATAACAGAGCCCTTAGTCGTAGTAACTCACAGAATCTTAGTGAAAAGATTTTATGAATGTTGGGAAGAAAATGGAACTGTCAAAATGGAATATAGAAAAATTTACAAAGAACTAGGGCAAAAATTTACAATAAAAACTAATGAAAATTCATAATTTGTAGGATTCACTGCACTGAAAGAGCAGAGCTATTCAAATATTCTTGGTTTCTGGCCTTGGTTTGTGATTCCTGCTGCCACAATATTAAGAAACTTTAGAAATAAATTTTTCTCTGATCCAATATAAGACTATCTGGTTGATTTCTTGTAATTGAGTGAGCAAGTATTTCATCTGAAATTCAGGATTTAGCATGTGACACTCGGGTAAACTCTTTGTTGTGTTACGACCAAAGCATCTTTAACATTTGCTTTTTGCTGCTACGTAAGTTTTCTTGTAATATCTACCCACAAAAGGATAAGAATTAGCTTCATCTTGTCATTTTAACAGCTAAACGGTATTCAAGCGTCTCCAAACACATGCTTACAGAGGGGCAGTAAGCTTCTTCTGTGTTAGCCTACACTTAGTACTTGAGCAACAATGAGCAACAAGTAGTCTATGATTGTGAGCAAAAAAGTTTTGGTCGGCTAATCCCTTTGCTCTTCCTGAAGACACTTGGGTGAAAAGGCTAAGAAAACTGTTATTTTATTTCTGACCCTCAGCCAAAGGATTTTTATACAAGCTGGTTTCAGTTTGCTGTGAGACAGAAGCAACACCCAAGGGAAAAAGGACAGTATTGAACCGTGTGCACATATTGCTAATTTGGTATTTGAGAAAGCCACTGAATAACAAATGTCTTCTCCCTTTCTTTCTCTAACCCTTCCACTATGGTACATCACAAATCAGTAAATTATATGATAGTTTTCGCCCTACAACTAATCTGAGATTTCTTGGCATGCTTACTTTGCAGAAGGTGACAAGCCAAATCAATAGCGGTTGTCAAAACCCTACAAATAGCTGAATCCCAGATTTTAAAAGTAGTAATCTTATCGAAAGCATTCTCTAATGTTGAAAAAAAATCATGGTTTTAGACTAGATGTAACCCTGCTCTGTCACAAGTCAAAATCCTAGGCTGCCTTTTCATTAGTTATATAGAGCTCTGATATGCCCATAAAATAAACAGCTAGAAAAGGCCATTGTGGGCTAACAGTGGACTAACTGGTACTTTCTCAAGCAAACTGATATTCAAAAATACAAAAGGGGAAAAAATATGTATAATTAGTTGACCTTGAATAGTAGCACACAAACTATACTGAACTGTTCAATGTTACATATCTAATAGAGTATTCTCAGTATATATAATGTTTGGCATTGGCCCCTTGAAGCCTTCCAACTTTGCAGGGTTATGCCATACATTTGATAAAGATCCAGTGGAGCTTTTTATTTCCACTTGAAAAATTCATTTTGAGTTAAATGAACTCAAAATTATACCACAGAAAATTCTAGTTCAGTAAGCTAAATCAAGAAGATGAATTAGATAAATCTTCAAGACTGAAAGTTAGCAACAGTTCCCTTGGAGAACCATAAATAAAATCAACCAGTTGTTGAACACATACAATTCAAAGAAAATACAGGCCACACAGAGAGATATGCAGATATTTTCTATTTGTGATGCTGCTAAAATAATACTTTTGCACTTCCTATATATCACATATATAACTATTGTTTGTAGAAAAATAGAAAATCACTTCAGGAGTGAGTTTATAAGGGATTACCGTAAATTTCAGTATTTTAGACACTGAGGATAGTATATTATAGTAACTGAGAAAAAAAATGAGCTTCTTCAGCTTGTAGTTTCCTCTTGGTAAAAATAGGATTGTATAGATGACAGATGAGATCTTCTTGATCTTGAAAATTGCTTCACTTCTTGATAGGTCTGGTAATTCATGGGATGTTCTGTATCACCTTTCCGTTCTGCTCTCCTTTTTACTTGCAACATGAATGGCAAGATGAATGGAGACAATTTTTATATGACTGAGGCAAATATAGAAAGTGTTTGGCTCATATCCTGGTCTTATTCAGGATTGACTTCTTCAGAAGTGACACAGGAATAATATTTCTCATAAGAATAAAATTTTATGTAAATTCTGAATGTATCCGGAAAGGGATAACTTAGCTACTTAAATGTGTACAACATGGATCTTCAAATGCACAGACTTTCCTTAGAGATGGTGATAATCCTTTTGTAAAATACATCAAGTAGAATTTCTCCAAAATAACTTTCTTGTAACATTTCTAATCTTTTTATCTTAATAAACCTAAATCCACTTTTTAACAGCCTTACTGTACGTGCACCATTATTGCATGTGGTCTATAACCTCCAGGCCCCTGATTTTTTTTCTGTCTCTTGTCACTCCATGTTTATCTTCTGGAGTAGTATCTTCAGTTTTCACAGACATAGTAAAAACAGGTCTTGTGGATGCAGATGGTTTTGAAATATATATAAAAAAAAAAACACTAAAAAAAACTTCAGCCACAAACACGGAAGGAAAGAAGGAAATTTAAAAAGCTGTCCTACCACAGTATCTAAACCAGGCTGCACATGTGGGGAGAGATATCATTAAAAATTACATGCTGCACATGATGTCACAGCATAACATATATTGTTTGTTATATGCATCTATTGGATTTTTCTAACTCACTGAAAATAAATATAAATGATGTTTTCACAACATTAATGAAGATTTGATATCTTTGGCAATATAGGAGTAGTTTCTTTTCTTTCTCCTTTGTCTCATAAATCTTGCTGAGGAAGATGTAGTTACTTCAATACATTGTTGATTTTTATACCATCTTTCGGGCTCAGTTGCAAAAATGATATTGATCTCACACCAGCTCGATAAATCTTCCATGACCTTGTACTTTCTTTGCTTTCCCCTCACCCCTGTCCCCTTTTGTTTGCTTTGTTAGTTTTTCTAATGCATCCTAGAGTAAGCTGCTTTTAGTATACAAATGGTTCAGGCAAAATGAAGATAAAAAACCATGTTACATATATGCTGTATTGCAATAAATTTCTCTGTGTAGTTCCTCTAACTTCAAGTAAGCTCAAATACTCAGTTGCTCAATTATATTCTTATCCTTGTATTGATGTTCCTTCACTCCCATCCTTTCTCTTTTTTTTCTTGAGTGAACCCAGGGAGATACTAGAATAAAAGAAGGAACATTTTAATCCCAGCCTGTATAATGATGTCACTTTGATCTTCCATAGCTATTCTGCAACCTTAAATTCCCTCCAAGATGGATGGAAATATTTCTGTTCACCTTGATGAAGATATTAGTGAGGAACAAAACATGTATTATTGCCCATAAGCATAAAGTAAACACCTTGCTATCATATTTCTGTTGGCAGATCTTGTAGGTTTTTCCTGTGGAATCTCAGTAAACATTGCAGGACTTCACTGTGACAGAAAGAATGAGCTCAAGAAACAAAAAGCAGACACAATGTTCAAGCATCTGCTAAAACTAGCAAGCAAGCAACCAAACACATTAAATTTCCAGACATTATCTTGAAAAATGGAATTTCTCCCATGTTCATACATGTTTTTTCTCCATTCATCGGCAGTCATTCCATAAAATTATTTTCCATAATCTTCAATTACTTGATAGGCAATGACATTCACTTATCTCTTATCTCTCTGAGCTTTCCAGAATGAAGCAGAAACATTTTTTGGTATAGGGCATTGAGATAACCACAGTTTTATAACAGTGTGCTCATGGACAATTAAAGATATTTTTCCAAGTCTTCCCTTACTGGACTTAAATTCCTCAGCTTTATTTTGTTTCCTTACCTTTATAATATGCCTAGGAGTTTCTGACACTTTAATTCTCTCAAACGTGATACTAGAAAGTATGAAATTTCATCTTTGAGAACATAAGAAATTATTCTGCCCCCACTAAATGTGATGAAAAGTCAGAATCTTCAAATTTTGTCTGTTTGCTGACAATTCCTCCTTTTTTTTTAATTTTTCATTATTTCTATAAGGCTATGACACATATACACAAGTTTTGAAAAAAAATCTGAATTATAATAAAAAGTAAGCTGTTTTCATATTACCACTCATCCATGTTTCTCCTTATAAAAGTACCATATCAAGATCTTTGGTCAAGAAAAAGATCAAGTAGTTCTTTCAATAATATTTACCAACTGACTGTTACAGATAAGAGGTAGGAAAATGAAAAGTGAGTGAGGGTTTTTGATTACATTTTTGTTTCCTTCTTGTTTATAAAGCTCACTTTTTATCCTTCCTGAAAAGGCTAGAACATAATGGACATTCTCTAGAATTTTCTGATTCTTTTTTTTTATTATGGCGATCTATGTTCAAGCCTTGGGCAGTCATATGGGAGCTAAAGGTTCTTCTAATGTGAACTTAAACCCATCAAGAGCAAACAATGCCCTTAGAGGAATCATTATTTGTGGAAACAAAGCCACAAGCACTTTAAGGAACTTTATTGGAAATTTTTTACATCATTTTAATATACCAATCATTAGAAATAATCAACATTATTGCCACTAAAAGGAAGCTCTGCATTCACAAATGAAAAAGGCACTGTTAAAGCTCAAGAACAGCCAGGCAGTTTTAAAATTAATGAATGTGAGCAAAGAGACCTTCAAGGTAACATTATGTAACACAGAGAAAAGGTAGACCTTGTTCCCAAATTGTCATATCTATTTAAAAATAGAAACACAGTCAACATCAGCCACTGGGCGAATCAAATTACTTAGCCGCATAATTTTTTTCAATCTAGTGGCCAGTTCCCTCCCTGCCTCCAATGTTCCCACAGTTTATTGACAGGTAGATTCACTCATTGGCCAGAACTGACATAACTAAAAACTGGTGCTGTATTACAAATTACATTTTGCTCAGGTCACAAAGTTGCCACGTTGAGCAATTCTAGTGAGACTGAGAGACATATTTTAAACAGAAATGCCTCATTTTCATGAAATTCATTAGCATGCTTTTACTAGATACATGCTAACCTGTGCCTGGCTAGATCCCTGCAAGTTTCAGTGTTTTTTAATGATGTTCACATAAACAAAAGACTCTACTAGCCCAACACAATTTCAGGATTAGACCCCAAACATATGTTGCATATGCAACATTGCCTGCATATGTTGAACTAAGTTTTCCTGTGTTCTCTTTTCCTATTATATACTCTACATAGACTTTACTTCAGCCATATTTTTCTTGCATTTATTCCTGTTGCATGTTGTCTGATATGCATGTTTCTTACAGAAATTAACAAGGAAATACAAAAGTATCACATATTAAATTCTTGACTGGGGGGAGGGGAGTATTAATAGTTAGTTTTAACATTTGTACAACTTATTGGAATGTAATGATCAGTCCCATCCATTTTTGTGATACACAAATCTTAAAAGATGATTAATTTCTACAGGAGAAGAGCAGTGCAGATGTATGATAAAACTTTCAGGAATAGTACCTTTTTTATCTATATTTTGATTATGTGAGTCAGTCATCAATGTTTTCTTTTGCATTTTCTTAAGATGTGATAATTATACCAAGCTTAGAGCTAAACAGAATAAAATCAATAAATTGTACCAACTTTTTACAGTAATTTTTCTACACTACAAAGAGAAGTAATTTTTTCCAGTCCATTCCTTTAGAAAAACAGTATCTCTCAAAGGTAGAATATTTTGATTACTATATAAAAATACACGATGTTTGTTTTACATACTCTCCATATCCTGAAGCAAATCTAAAATTAGTAAATTGGTTGATCCATGAGAAAAAGCTATATCAATCTTCTGATATAGATACAATGCAAAAACATTGAATATTCCTTCTAGGTTTAAAATACACATCAACTTCCATTTATCTCACAAAGATATTTAAACTGCTATACAGTGACACTTTGCATACAAATCAATTCTGTAAGAGACATATAACGAACACCTTACAAAATCATAGAATGATAGAATTGTTTGAGTTGGAAGATGTAGCGTATGAAGGCAAGGACCCCGGTCGGTGATACAACCAGATTCATTTATTATAACAAAACAGGCATCTTATATAGTACCAATGTATCTCCTTCCTGAACTGACACGCCCCTGCAACCCCCAGCTGTCAGGCAGGTGGAATTCCCCTCCATCAGTCAGCAGCCAGGCATTGTTTATGGGTCGTTAGGACTTGATCATGGGCCTTCCCCTTGACAGTGTTCCTGCTTCTTCTATTCCTTCTTCTGGTCTCTGCTTCTTCCACAATCCTGTTCACCCACAGGAAGGGACCTTAAAGATAATCGAGTTCCAGCCCCCACTGCCATGGACAGGGACACCTTCCACTAGATCAGGTTGCTCAAAGCCCCATCTAGCCTGGCCTTGAACACTTCCATGGATGGGGCATCCACAAGTTCCCTGGGCAAGCTGTTCGTGTCTCACCACCCTCACTGTAAAGAATTTCTTTCTGGTGTCTAATCTAAATCTCTTCTCTTCCAATTTAAAACCATTGCCCCTTGTCCTATCACTATACTTCCTGGTAAAGAATCCTTCTCCGGCTCTCCTATAGGCTCCCTTCAGATATTGATAGGCTGTTATAAGGTCTCCCCAGAGCCTTCTCTTCTCCAGGCTGAACAACCCCAACTCTTTCAGCCTATCTTCATAGAAGAGATACTCCATCCTTCTGATCATCCTTGTGGCCCTCTGCTGGACCCGTTCCAACAGGCCCATGCCAGTATACCATGGCTGGTATGCTCAAGTTGCCTATGAGTTATAAACGTATAGATATATAAAGCATTACAATTTTAATTTTATTTCAGAATTTAATCTGTAGACCCCCAAATTTTCTGGTTTCTAGATCTGCCACTAAAAAGTGAAGATTTGCCAGTCCATGTGTTAGGAGCTGTGATAGAACACTGTGCTCAGGACATAAGAATAGCAGGCTACCATACTGTTTTTCTGTCCTATACCACTACTTAGAAAAGTGAGATGAGACAGCCTTAGCTGTTATGCTGCACATCAGAGGAATTGTTCAAAGCATACGAATGAAAGGTGCTCTCTTAACTTGTTCTTTTATTGGACAGTATCCTGAGGTCACTCCTTGAGACTGTATTCTGTAAGCTGATGTATTCATTTAGATGGCTAGTCACACTGAAAAAAGCTACTAGGCTTGTGGAAACTTAATAATTTGTATCTCAATTTGATATTTTTAAGGCTCAAATAGTGATTTTAATGGTGTGTTTATGAAAGGCACAATTTTAAATACAAGTTCTAGTTAAATGTCAAATATAATCTCCCTTGAATTAGCAGTCAATAAAGATACAGAACGTACTTTAGGTAGAAGTATAATCAAAAGATAAAAAAATGCTGCAATGCATTTGAAAGAAAATTGTCATTGAACCAACACCATGTATAAATAAATTCCATAGTGTTGAATGTATATCATATCTGTTTTTATCCAATATAAAGGAAGCAATCTCTGGTAATGCAAGTAATTTTAGGAAAGCTGTTGATTGAAAAGGTCTGCAAGGTATACTGAGCTAGCTCTCCCTTTGCAAAATAGCAAGTTTTAAACTAACCAAAGGAATGTTCCTTTTAAAACTTGCTATTACCATGCTACTGTCGTACATTGACAGGGAAGGCAAGGAGCCATTTAAACTGAAAAGAGTGAGTTTGTGAACACTCACAAATCCTCACTCTGGAGCTAGGCTTTGACTAATAGACCCAAACTAAAAACAAACAGACAGGCATAAAAAACATAAACAACCCCCCTTAGTAAATATTTAATGCTTCAGTCAAAATTAAGTGGAATTCAGGCACTTCAGTATCAACTTACAGTTCCAAAAACCTTGATCAATGGTTTCTTAGCCTAGATTTCTGATGACTGAGGCTGATTCAGCTGGATGAGATTTTAGACTCAGCTGACCCCAAGCAGACCCAAAGCTGTGAAGGGAAAAAAAATCAACACTATCCCCTTACCTTCTACTGGAAAACGTTGTTTTTCAGAACTAGGATCTTTCTCTCAGTCCATACCTTCCTTAAAAGGTAGAATACTCTTCATTATAGCTAGGACCTAGCAATAGGACCAAGATGGTTTGCATGTCCCAAGAGTATTCAAAATTCTCAAAAACTGACATACCCAGCACGAAAGAGAAAAGGGAGGTGAAAGAGCTGGGGAAAGTGTCCCCCCCTGCTTCCCCCAGAGACTCAGTGTGTTTATTAAAACAAGAAAACAGTGCTGAATAAATGCCCCAATATAACCCTCTGAACAGTGATACTATCATACCATAAGTTGATATCACACAGAATAGCAAAATTATAATCCTGATCCCTCTCCCAGAGGTGATAAATATCATCATGGGGAGCACATAGAGCATGTAAGAGTTCATATAACACAGCCATGACAACAGATGGAGTAACATTGTGCCCAGCAACTAATACAACAAAATACAGATTAAAAAGTTCCTTTTAGCACGCTCTGGTCAGATCTGCCATTATCTCAACCCTGCGAGTGCCCCACGTTGGGTGCCAAAAAGGACTGTCATGGTTTAGCCTCAGACAGCAACAAAGACCACATGGCAGCCACTCGCACTCACCAGAGCTCCAACCGCCTCTGCGGTCGGGAAGGGAAAATAGAAAGGAAAAGGCAAAACTCGTGGGTTGAGACAAAGGCACTTTAACGGAACAGCAAAGGGTGCAAGAAACAACAATAAAACTGACAGAGAAATATACAACCACAATTACGGTACCGCTGCTTGCCGAACGCACCCGACCGCCCTGCTCCCTGCTCCTTCTCCCGGGGGAACTTCCTCTTCTGGTCCCCCCCACTTCCGGTCCCTCCCCTTCCCCGGCTAGCTCCAGCCACCCCCCTGGGCATGGCCCACATGGGATGGAATACCTGTGTCCCTGCTAGGTCCTGGGAAGAAATTAACCCTTTTTCCACCAGACCCAGTACACAGATACATGGATTTCTCTGATAATGTGGTAAATGAGGCTCATTTAGTGCTGTAAGACTCAACTCTATACCATAATCTAGCCATGCTAGGTACTGTCCCACACAAGTACATAGCATAACATATCTCCCACACAAAATCTCATATGCCCAGGTATTGTAACTGGAATTTCTTCTGCACATGCATTTGAAATGCTGTCCACAACTTTTCTGGAACTGCTTTCAGTGTACTGGGTTTCACTTCATGATTCCCACCTACCCTTTTCACCTATCTGCTTAGCCTAATGTTCAAAGAATCATAGAATTGTTTGGGTTGAGAAAGACCTCTAATGATCATATCCCATGGACAGGTACATCTTTCACTAGATCAGTATGCTCAAAGCCCCATCCAACCTCATCTTGAACACTTCTGAAGACAGGACTTCCACAACTTCTCTAGACAACCCCTTCCAGAGTCTCAGAACCCTCTAGTCTAAATCTACCCTCTTTCATTTTAAAATCGCTGCCTTTTGTCCTGTCACTACAGACCTTGGTAAGAAAGTCTCTCTCCACCTTTCTTGTAAGATCCCTTTGTATATCAAAAGACCTTAGTAAAGTATCCTCAGATCCTTCCCTTCTCCAGGCTGAGCAACCACAATTCTCACAATCTTTCTTCATAGGAGAGGTGTTCCAGCCATCTGACAATTTTGGTGGTCTTCCTCTGGACCCACTTTAACAGTTCTGTGTCTTTCTTGTACTGGGGACCCTAGAGCTAGACACAGTACTCCACGTGGAGTCTCCTGAGAGAGAAGCAGAGGGGGAGAATCATCTTCCTTGACCTGCTGCTGACCACACTTCTCTGGATGGAGCCCAGTGTATGATTGGCTTAATGGGCTCAAAGCAGATGTCAGGTCATATCCACATCCTTCCAGTTTGCCTTGTTGTACTTCCTAAGGCTCATATTGGCTCACTTCTCCAGCCTGTCAGCATCCCTCTGGATGGCATCCCTTCCCTAAAGTGTATTATATACCATTCCCTGTTTCTTTAACTGCTTGCATAAATGTGTCCAATAAGTCAATAAATTCCCATTTTAGGCACTTGCTTCTCTGGTTCCTGGTGTGAAAGAGAAATGCAAAGGAAGAGGACATGCCTGGTGCTTCCATAAGCACCCAGAGTCTTTTAATTCAGAAGGTAGTTACTGCTTGATTGAAGGCATGAGAAACATCTTTTATCCAGGAAAATGTTGTTTCTTCCTTCGAAAAGAAAATACTTTTCTCTTATTTGAGGAGATTGCCAAATCCTTAAGAAAGATAGAATTTCTTGGTACTTAACATCTGCATGATTGGAGCATGGGCACTAAAACATTCTACTTTTTAATATTGCCTGGGATTAAAAGAGTATTTGGAATTGAAGTTATTATTTATCAGTACCATATTATTTCGTCAGGGTAAATTGTTGACTCAGATCCCAGTATAGCATTACTAGGAAAGGTATAACTTTCATGAAGTGACATGATAAAAAAAAAACAACCATGGTTTAGATCTGTCATATATTAAATAGTCCACAACTTTGAGTAGCTCTATCCAAATAAAAGACTTATTTCATAGAAACTTTAATCTGTTTCTGCAGTTCTGTTAATACATACTCTCATGACTGAGTATATACCAGATTCTTGTTTCCTAATTTAGTCTATCCTGGGATTTGTGTAAGGCATTAAGGAATAAAATAATGACATTAAGATAGAATCATAGCATCATTTAGGTTGGAAAAGACCTTTAAGATAACCAAGTAAACCTAACACTGCCAAGTCCACCACTAAACCATGTCCCTAAGAACTACATCTACACGTCATTTAAATACCTCCAGGAATGATGACTCAACCACTTCCATGGAAAGCCTGTTCCAATGCTTGAAAGTACTTTCAGTGAAGAAATTTTTCCTAATACCAAATCTTAACCTGCCCTGGTACAACCTGAGTCCATTTCCTCTTGTCCCATCACCTGTTACCTGGGAGAAGAGACTGACCCTGATCTTGGTACAACCTCCATTCAGGTATTTGCAGAGAGCAATAAGGTCTCCCCCTTAGCCTCCCTTTCTTCAGATAAGCTGACCTAGTTCCCTCAGCCCCTCCTCATAACACTTGTTCTCTAGACCCTTCAGCAGCTTTGTTGCTCTTCTCTAGACACGCTCCAGCTTCTCAGTGTCTTTCCTGTAGCGAGCGGCCCAAAACTGAACACAACACCCAAGGTGCATCAGTGCTGAGTGCAGAGGGATGATCACTTAGTAAGTCCTCCTGTTGGCCACACTATTTCTAATGCCTGCCAGGATGCTAGTGGTCTTCTTGGCCCCCTGGCCACCAGGTCCCTTTCAGCCTGATACTCTATGATTCCAAGAATATATGAGATAAGTAAATCCAGAGGACAAACATAGGAACATTAATTTAATCCAAAGAAAATACATTGGCAATATGAACTCTGAAATTAAAAAAAAAAACAAACCACCAAACCAAACAAACAAATGAAGGAAAAAAAAAAGAGAAAGAAACAGAAGGGGTATTGGTAACAACAAGGGGCATTGGTAACAACATAATGAGTGGAAGAATTGCTATTTGACCTCCGTTTCTCTTCCTGGTAAAATGGTTATAGCAACATTATGGTCTAGGAACTTAATGAGTGTTTGTAAAACCTATTTAGGGGTAAAGTGGCATTTAGTAAGCACATATAACATCCACATTTTAAAGGATTTCTGAGCTCATTCAGGACCAACAGGTCTTCCTTAATGTATTCTGATATATGTAATGAAATTCCTTGCCACAAAACGCATTCAGAGAGAAAAAAGATTGTATCAGATTTTAGCTAACCTACAGTTTAATAGTTTTCTCCACTTTTCATTCTCACTACACAAATGCAAAGGTGGATATATTTCTAGATACTATCACCTACAAAATTGTTTGAATCAATAGCAAGTTGGTGATACACTTTTAAATAGCATTATTCGTTATTGTTTTTGGTGTACTGCTATGAGCCAGGAGATCCTGAAAGCACTTTTAAAAGCTTTTAATCAGCCTTTAGGTGTCCTAATAACTGTTATAAATAAATGTTGAACTCCACTCTTTGGTCTGTATTTAAGAAATAATACATGTGAAATATATATCACTCTACTTGAAGAACACAAATTCCCAGGATCTTTTACCCTGCACAGAGCAAGTCATTAAATCTCACATGATGTAATAAGTAAGCATGATGATTTTTGCAGAAGTTACTGGGTGTTTTCTTTGTCTTATATCTGCAAACAGAGTTCTCACTCCAATAGATGAAATAAGCTAATGAATGATTTATCTGAAGGGTGTGAACATCCTTCATCCTCATGATGACAAGATTTTTCAGCAGTACAGTTCTTTCTCTGGTAATATGAAGGAGAAAACTGTGAATATCCAGCCCAGAAAACAAAGAAGAATGAGGCACATTATCTTACCAGACAAGCAATCAGACAAATTACTATGAAATAACAAATCAAACTAAGAGGTGACAAGAAAAAGACCAAGAATACAAAAGAACACGTCTGTAAGGGAACAAGCATCAGACAGGTAAATACAGCCTTAGAAAAATTGCCAGGAACTGAAAAGGTCAATGAGGGCAGGTACAATAGGGGATTATGAAGTTGAAATCTAGAAAAAAAGTGTGGTCTGGGACAAAATTTGCCTTTAGTTTCAAATGGTCAACTGCTGATCAATAAAAAGCGGTGTAACAGAAGTTATATTTACTGTGAAGTTTCTGAAAATAAATTATGGACGTCTCCTTATGATGCTGCTGGATGAAGTCCTCTACAAGTCTTACTTTACAGTCCTATTCCACCTATTCAGACTGTATCTGGCAGTTGCAACATTAATTTTCATCTTGAAACTGAATTTAATAATTACTTCACATGTCCAGTTTCATTGCACTTTACAATGCTTGGCATCTTTCCTGCAACTGTATTTTTCCACCTGTTACCTGTTTCACTGCTGAAATATATTCACTTGTATTTTTTTCCTGATCTCCCTAGTGTCACCCCCAGATTTAGATTTGTTATTCCATACTGAGTTATTTGATTTCTTTTCTGCTAAAGTTTGTTTTGTTCTAGTGGGGTTGTGACTATACAAGTGAATTTTTAACTTCCCCTGGAAGTTGTCCTTCAATTCATAGATTATAGTTTAGAATTTCAAAATAAAAGCGCATATTTATAAAGCATCTTCTACTTGCAAAGTATAGTACTTGTGTTGAAAATCAAGACTGTTTTAAACCTTTGTCCGATTACATTCCATAATTTTCCCCTTCATCTGTCATCTGAGTTCTTGTGCCCGTTTTCCAAGACTGTATTGTATAAAAGCTGAAAAGATGAGTTAGTTTATATCTGTAATAGAAAATGAGAGTTCAGGGTAGTCACACATGGTTGCTGCAATCACATGTGCTAATATGGGAGAAACATAAGAAACATAAATCAATAGAATCTCAAAACTCAGTAACTCTTAATAAAAATGTCACTAAATAAAAGAATTCATTGAAAAATATAAAGAAAAAGAGGCCTATTGTTTTTCTTTGTCCCCTTCTCTAACTTCAGTTAAAAATGTGAAAATTTAATATAAACCTTAAGTCTGGGCAAACTGTACTCTGTGTTGTGGTTGTGGGGTCAGTTCAATTTCGAACAAGCAAGTATTTCTCAAAGATATTTCCAAGCTGGTAAAATAATAAGATTTACTCACCAGAAGAAATTGTTTGCTGGACTAAGCCCTTGTGTTTAAGAAGCCATTTTGATTTTGCAGTATTTGTATGTTTGCTTGTTTTTCTTTAAAGAAGAAAATAAGGGCAATCATTGTAGGGTATTTTAACGTCCTCATTTTTTTTATAATTCCTAAGTGGCATACACATGCATCATCAAGTAAAGGTATGTCACCTCTCACCCAGGACATGGCAATCCTAGGCACAAATACAGGTTGGGTGGAGAATGCCTGGAGAGCAGCCCCGAGGAGGACTTGGGACTGGTGCATGAGAAGCTCGACATGAGCCAGCAATGTGTGCAGGCAGTGCAGAAAAACAAGCATGTCCTGGGCTGCATCAAAAGAAACATGGCCAGCAGGTCAAGGGAGATGATTCTGCCCCTCTACTCTGCTCTCATGAGACCCTACCTGGAGTACTGCATCCAGCTCTGGAGTCCTCAGCACAGGAAGGACATGGACCTGTTTGAACAAGTCCAGCAGATGGCCACAAAAATGATCAGAGGGCTGGAGCACCTCTCCTATGAAGACAGGCTGAGAGAGTTGGGGTTGTTCAGCCTGGAGAAGAGAAGGTTCCAGGGAGACCTTATAATGGCCTTTCAGTACCTGAAGGGGACCTACAGGAGAGACGAGGAGGGACTCTTTATCAGGCAGTGTAGTGATAAGACGAGGAGTAATGGTTTTAAATTGAAAGAGGGTAAGTATTTATTAGATATTAGGAAGAAATTCTTTACTGTGAGGGTGGTGAGACACTGGAACAGGTTGCCCAGAGACACTGTGGATGCCCCATACCTGAAAGTGTTCAAGACCATGCTGGTTGGGGATTTGAGCAACCTGGTCTAGTCGGGGGTGTCCCTTGCTATGTCAGGGGGTTGGAACTTGATGATCTTTAATGTCCCTTCCAACTCTAACCATTCCATGATTCTATGATAATGCTCTAGGTTTCCTCCTGCACTCTGAGACAACTTTGCTGTGCAAATACAGCTGCCTGACTTCCATGCAGCACTATCTGAAATTATTTGCAACTTGCTGAGTACAAGAATGGGTGGAATGAGTGGTGATTGACAGTAACAATCTGTGTAAATGTGCTCCAAAATGTCCAGGAGTTAAGTGGGATTTTCCTTTCCTATGTATTTCCTATTGTATACAAAGGCTGTGTTTTCATTCTGTTAATGCAGGCAGTTGTTACATTCTAGGAATACAAAGTATAAAACCAGGATGGAGAGAAGACCTCAGTATTTTGCCAGTAAGGAATTTAGAGGACCTGAATGAGAAAACAAAGGGTCAACCAGAAATAAAGAGTCTTCAAATATCAGGACTAGAAAGGCTCAGGAGTTCAGCAAGGGTAATGAGATCTTCTAGGAAAAGAGCTCCAGTGCTTCTGTTGCCCAACTCATTTTATGTTGAGAGCTTAAGATTATCTAGAGAAGTAGGCTAGTAAAGAAGTGTTCTCACTATTGCGATGATGATTTTGTTATTACATTGTCTCTATTATAATTAAAGTAGAGTTCTCAAGGGTCTGAGTCACCCTACCCACAAGGAAGGGGGTGCTGCATAAAAAGAATGAGAGTACCAACTATTTAAATGTCATATGGATATAAATATTACCCCTCACTTCAAATTGTATACAAGTAATACAGTTATGTCAGCCTTGGTGAACTGGTGAATGTTGAACTGTAATACATAGTTCACATGTAAAATTGCCTCAGCAATTCTCATGCACACCTTGGCCAATTATTTATATTAACATATTCAAATTTGCTCAGGGTTTACTCAAATGCTTCTTCCAACTGAAAAAAAAATAAATTTTTAGAATTGAAAATTCTCCATGTCATTAAAAAAGTTGTTTAAATCCATTCTTGACTGCTCACATAGGAATATGATTATGAAAGTAACAGATTTTCTATTAAAATATTTATAGAATGAACTAATAGTTTTCTTAGAGGAAGTTCCCTGTTTATTCTGTTTGGGAATGGTAACAAGCGGGCTTGAAGGAACACTTAACCTTTAAAATAAGGAAATTAAAATTCTTTACCACATGCTGCTAAATGCTAAAGCTGAAGTTTCTGGTGTTAATTCACATAATAATAATGTCATGCAGAATATTTGTCATAAACTCCAAAGTTATTTTTCTACAATATACATTCACCCACCCTGAAAAGACATCCTAAATGATGTCTGCTCACTCTATAATGAAAGATAAACAAACACTCTAGTACAAAATATTGGAAAAGGATGAACTACATTTCCAATACAATTCCCTTTGCAGAAGGAGAAACATTTAGGTAATTTGTCATGCATTTTTCCATGCTTGTTTATCTCATCAGAAAACACGTGAACAGATTCCTTAATGAGGCACATATTTTTTATTTAGATAATATTTGTGCAGCACTTTGAACATGTAAAGTAAAATGCTACGTAAGTGCTCAGTATTATTCAGTCCAATCTGTGGCCATTAATCAACTAGAATTCTCAATAGACTCTGTTATTATTTTATTCTGATGTAGACTCTTCTCATACAAGATAAGAAGAAGTATTTTCAAAATTGTATCTCATATAATACTCTGACTTAGGTCTACTAAATTGAGCCTTAGTAGAAGGAAGCAGAATATCAGACTAAACTCCTCTTTGTCAAAAAAAAAAAGAAAAAAATGAGGGGAGAAGAGTTGTTCTGAGGGGCTTTACAGTTATGATTAAGAATCCAGAGTACACATATAAGTTACAAGTTCAGTTTCAATCCAGATCACTAATGGTTGAAAATCATTACCAGCTGAAAGTTATTTACTTACCCATATGAAATACAATTGTGTTCTGAGCGTATAGAGAGAAGAGATCTGTATATTTAATATCACCATCATATGAGGTAGTACTTACCTTTTGGAAATGGCCTCAAAACTTCAGCATAAAACACTCCTGTTCCAAACCAACATAAATTAAATTCTGTTTTAGAACCTCCTAGCTAAAGGTACTGCAATCTTGGAGGTTAAAGACAGAGAGTGAGAAATTAATTATTAATTTTCAGGGGAAAATAAATTAAAAATAGATCATAGATGAGATTCTTTTGCAGTATTTAACATAATGTACAGTTCCTCATTTTTTGACATCTCACAAAATTTATCTTCCTTGGTTCAGTTATTCTGAGTCTTTAGCATAAGTTCATTATGATGAACATTCTTGTGTTCATTAAAGAGAGAGACTTAGGAAGTTCTTACGAAGGATCTTTGTGAAGGAATGAATTTGAGAAACTGATTCCAAGTGAAGAAAACATAAAACAGGGATTAAAACAAACTGAAAGAATGAGTAAGAATAAATCAGCAATATTATGTGATAGTCAAGATTTTTAAATAATCTTTGTAAAATCATGGAAGATTAAATTATGTATATAATTTACTAAATAAGTTCTATGTTATTAACTACTTAGTACTACTGAAATTCACCTCATGGTTAGAGGAAGGAAATGTTGTTCAGAGGTCTGTGAAGGGAATGGTACTCTTCAATGCATTTGCATCTGATGCAGTGAGCAGAGAGAAGAGTGAGGTGACAAGGTTTGTTGGTATTACTGAAAAAAAATTGGTTCAAAATTGCTGCATGAGAATTCCACAAAACTCAGAGATTAGTTGACTGAAAATGAAATTCAATGTGAAGAAGTACATAGAGTAAAATAAACAACAGTACACAGACAAAAGTAAAGTCTGAATTAAATATCATCCAAGACAGTTATGGTGAATAGATCCTTCAAAACGTCAATGTTCTTCACTAATAGAAAAAACATTCAGAATTATTAGGAGAGGGAATGAAAAAAAAAGAAGCAGAGAACATCACTTGGCTACTGCATAAATATTTTGAACTTGAGCACCCTTCTGATCTTCTGAGGATAATAACTGAATAACTGGCAGACTACAATGGGGAAAGATATGAAGAGAAATAACAAAGGTAAGAAGAAGGTTTAAACTTCCGTACAAGGACAAAGTCAATCAACTAGGAGCTTAAAAATGTGACAACTACGTGGAAGATACAACCTAAGTTTATATCATAATTAATGAGGTATAGAAAAAATAGAAACACTTCACTGTTTTCCATAGTTCAGTGTTTTCCACAATATATGAATAAAGGGTCATGAAATGAAATAATCAGGTACTAGTTTAAAACAAATGGAAGAAAATATATTTTCATGTAATGTATTATTAAATTGTAGCACTTACTGCTCAGAATGTCATGCATGTGAACAGGCAAGATGAGTTAAAACAACAATTAGACAAATTTATGAACAAAAAAGCGTATCATAAACTATTAAACTCAAAGATACCATTTCTAATGAGGAAAAATGTACCACAGACTGATGAAAGCTAGAACTTACCCAAGAAATTGTCTTATAAGAAATTTATAGGCTTGATTCCAGGTGGAAAAGAAGCTCAAGTAAGAATACAGTTTCTAACATTTCTGTGTAACAGTGCAGTAGTCTAAAATGAAACAGAATGGAGGAGAAAGGAAAGGAGTAAGGTTGGGAGGGGTTGGTTTGGTGTTTTTTTTTGTTGTTGTGGTTTTTTGTTTGCTTGTGGGGTTTTCTTCAGTTTATCTGAAATAAGCATCTTTTTTACTTTTTTTTGACAGTAATATATGTAAAAACACCACAGCTTTACTTTTAAATTAATTTTATATCAGTCTTGGAACTACTCAATGAAAGATAAACTTAAAAGCGGTGACACTTTCCTACAAGGTGCCAAAATCCAAATGCAAATAAAATTTAGCTGGAGTGAGATCATGGTGCAGGTAGGAAGCTTAGCTCAGTGATTCCACAGCAGATGGAGAAGACTATAAGACCTTATTTCTAGAAGCGCACACTATCAACCACCACTTGACTTCTCTTGACATCTGTATTTACTCTATGATTCAAGCATATCAGCAGATATCACAGTGGAAAAATGAATTTAAAATAGTCTCATTTTTATGATTGAAATGTGATGCTTAAACTCCTTGCTTCCCAATTTACATTATACCATAATCTAAACTTGTTTCTCTTTTTCCCTCTAGCTATTTGTTGATGCCAGTCCTCAAATTACACTCATGGCTGTGCTTCAATAGTTTTAAAAACTGTTACTTTCATCTGTGGCCATTTCACATGGTCAATCCTCTATGGGAGATTATTTTATACTCCATTACCTTCAAGTTGAACTTTGACTGAAGTATAGCTATTATAAAACCTTACTCAAAGTCACAAATTTTCCTATCATTTAAAAGAACTGAATGCATTTTTCCCTCCTTGGTTCTTTCTCTGGCCCTGCTGGTTTATATGACCTTAGACTCTCACAATCCGTAATGACATTGCAGTTAAAATCAAAAAGGTTGGTTGTTTTTTTTTTTTTTTAAATTGGATTCAATTGAACTACTTCTGCAACTACTAACAGTGGTAGTAGTAGATAACTGTGTGACCTAACAATTTCAGCTTGATTTTAAGAGTTATTTTAAAGTAAGTTTATATGATTAAAATTGTTTAAAGCCACCAGGATTTGAGCTCCTAGCCCAGCAATTTAACAAGTCATAAAATGTCCTGTTCTTTGGTGACATGCTGCAGAATGATGCCACCTTTATTCATAGAGATGCTCTATTGAATTTGAACTAAAGCCGTAGGCAGTAGGGAGAAAAAAGTGTGTTTTAGAAGGCTGACTTACTGACAGGCTTTTAAAAGTTCATTTATAGCTTAAAGACTGAAAAATCTTAGTAAACTAGAATCCCAATAGTCTTGAAGATCAGAGCTAGGATATTTAAATGCTATTTCTCCATAACACTAGTTCTTTGACTTGACTTATATTAAAAACAGACAGAAAAGCAGCATTTCCTTCCATTTCCAGATGGGACTTTTGCACTGGGATCATACGTCACTTGTCCTTTCCAAAGTAGCAAAAAAGATAGAAGTTTCTGCTTAATTTAGGTAAAAGGGAAGAAACTTTGGTCTGCTTAAAAAGAAGGAAAGCGTCCATGCAGATGAATTTTTCAGGTCACCCAACATCACCAAAATTGCAACATTACAACTTTTAGAAAAATTCTGCAGCAGAGAATGTAAGTAGGTGGTCTGGTTTGCTTTTTTTTTTTTTTCTGTGAGTTTCCTACTTGCATATTTCTGATGGATGGCTGATATCCTGAAGTTTTTTTTCATATTCTGTAGAGGTCAAGGTGCAGATCTATAGACAACCCTTTGAATCATATAAAACACAATACTAATACAGAATACAGGTAGGCATCAAATCTTACAACCCTTAAACTCTCTATGTGTGCTCTTTATACTCGGTTTACAAGTCTGTTATTCTCAGCCATGTTCTCTGAACTGGGCCAGAAATCTTCAAGTGAATAGTAAATTTATCAAACATACCCTTTCAGTCATCTTATAAAATGGAAGGGGGATTCAACAGGGTAGATCTTCCAGGGAAGGCAAAGAGGTGGAAGTCATAAAATTATAAAATTTAAGGCAGGTATTTGCACCAGTGTTAAGAATGATGTATTAAAGGAACTGTTCCTGAAGAGTTGAGATACCTGGCTTTCGCTTCTTTCTTCATAAAATCAAAGAATTAAACAACATCAAGTGGAGAATTCTAGCCCTAAACATAGTTTCCAGGTGATTTCATATTGCCACCTTCTGTGACATAAAAGAGAAGCAAAAAGGACTTGAATCTAGACCACCCCCATTCTGGACTGGTACTCTGACATGTCTGGTGTAGGTCAAAAGAAGTATCACTGCTAGTTTTCTGAATATATCACTTCTATCTTGTGAAACAAATGCTAATATATATCTATTTCTACCAAACCCAAATATTTTCTTTATACTGTTGAGAAAAATGTAAATATGACAGAATTTCTGATCTAAAAACAATATTTTTGTGCGATATTCATCTGATGGCTGCAGTATTAGAACAAAAACTAGATTAAAACAAATCATTCAGTCCTAAGTATCACCCACTATTCCCTGGAGCTGTATGAATGACTGGCATTCTGCTTTCATCCCCAGGACCCACCAATCACATACGAAAACATGCTGGTTAGCAGTGTATATCATCATATATTCAATGCTGGTTATTATTTTTCAATTAAAAATATCACCAAATCACAAAATAATCTTATTTCTTTGTCATTAATCCATAGTAGGAAACACTGCGTAAATTACGTGCCCCTAACAAGGGTGGCTGTGTTTAGTCTGTGCTTAGGTAGGATGTTGTGACCCCAGCTTTGCCAGTATCTCATCCAAGCAGGACCTCCAGAGGAGCTGACAGTCTTTCTATATGTGCCTGCACCTATCCAAACCTTGTGGTACTGTACTAATGGCATACTATGCCTCTGGGTAGGCTTTGGGGTTCTGCACGCTCCAGAAATTTCATATTCACTCTCTGGAATCAGAGGAAAGGTAGCTGAAGATAACCAAAAATTACTTTACTAATGTACTCAATAGGCCCAAAATAATCTTGGAAGCAGAACATGCACAGAACAGCAATCCTTTTTCTTTTACCAGCATGAAACAAGCTCTTGGTTATCCATGATAAATTCAGATTGCTGTGAATTTTATGAAAACAAAAAAAAATATCCCTCCAAATCTTGTACATTAAGGCAGTGAAAATTTGGTATTCCAGAAATGACAATTATAGAGGCTTAAATAATTGTAAGAGGTTAATACTACTGATGCAGCATTTCCAGAGAAGATGAATGTGAAGCTTGTTGAAGTGGAAGATTAAGTTGCTTTTCCTTTTGATATTATTGTTTCACAAAAAAATGTGCTTTGCTGCCTGCTGCATTAATGCTTTTAGATACATGAAACTGAAACACTTAGGAGCTAATACACTAACAGCATTCTACTTGCAAATCACAGCACACACAGAGGACTAGGCTTACATATCAACCTGGCAGCTGTCCTTCAATTTGGTGTTTAATGAACCCAGCAGCTTCATTTATAATTTTTCATCCTAATTTTATTATGTGAGCTTCCAGAGGCCACACAGCACACTGCCTGCAAGAAAAGGTGGATCAGGCATTTAGGAGCCACACACAGCTATTTTCAATAGATCCTCTCTTAGACAGTATTCACAATTTTGGTGTATATGAATCAAGTCATTCCAAAGGAGCCTGAGAAAGAAATAAATATTTTCTTCTAGCAAAGATTTAATTCAACACTATCTCCTGCCCTTGTTAATCAGGAAAGCTTACAACCTAGAGCTATGTTGTTATCTGTTAGGAAAAGTTTTTTAAAATACTCCTTTAAAATTTTTTATTAATCATTTTGTGTATTTTGTTGGTACATTTTTGCATAGCTTTGAATATGTTCAGTACCAGCATTTATTTGCTCAGGATTTAGTGCAGAACTTGTTTCCCACTTTAAACCTATCTGGATGCACAGATGAAACAGCTTCATATAAGAGAAATGACAGTGGCAACTACTATGGAGCTTGGTGGTATGAGAAGTCACAAAATGAGAGATGTATTAGTCATGCATCTTTTGGGAAGAAAAGAAAAAGAAAAAAAAAAAAAAAGGAATGCTCAATCCTCTGCTTTTGTAATGCTAACTTAGGATGCTATTTTCTGTATGGATTCTTGACTGTAGTCCTTCAGGGTTGTGTCTGTCACAGCATGAGTTACCCATGGCCACAGTCCCTCAGTAGTCTTTCTGCCTTAACTTGAGTCATCCACAAGCTGAAGTCCTTTAGGAGTTTTGCTGTCCTGACACAGGCTGCCCACAGCCAGAGTCCCTCAGAAGTTTTCTTCACCCAGCATGTGTCACCTCCTTCTGAAACTGTGTCTCCAGTTATGCCCTCAGCCATCTCCTCATCAGCATCTCTTCTGCTGTGTTTTTCCCTGTATGTCCTGGATACTGTTCTTCCTGTCAGACTATAATTTGACAGGTGATGGGCTGTTCATACCAGTGTCAGACTGGGCTTGTGGCCTTCTCCACACAGGTCACATCTGCAGCCCCCTGCTTTCAAAACCCTGCTGTTTAGGATCAATAGGATCACAGTGGCTCTGGATGTGCCTGGATACTAGCCACATTAAAGTTGTAGCACAACTACATGTAGCTGTAGCACACATCAAGATACTGCAAAAGTCCATTCATCTTTCTAAGCATATTGGTTTATTTTCCACCCTATAGAGTGGATTTACTGGTGTTTTCAAATCTTCCAGGTGTCTTTTGGAACTCACTGTTCACCTAGCTGTCAATATACTCAGATGGCAACTGTATATGAAACTAGGACAGAGTTCTGCCTTTTCCTTCTGCAGGTAGCTTTACCTGTCAATCAATCAAAGCTAATCACATTAATGAAATTCATAAATAAAGCTAAAGCAGAATGAAGAACAAACACCTCTAGCAAAGCCAATAAATAATATTTCAAAAGCTATTATAAAATCACAAGTTGAGAAAAACAAAGTGAAATTTAGTTGGAAAAGTCAGGCTAATGCATCTGAGAAAAACAAATCTGAAATGCTGGCATTTAACATGACATACCTTTGAAAAGTCATAACATTTGCAAGAAGATTGATGATGAAGCCTAAAAGTAGAGCATCCTGAATCAGAGACATAGTCATTTTTTTTACACTCTGGAGCAAAGTGGGCACTATGCTGCAAAAAGATACAGCTGAATTTGGACTTCGCAAGCCACTCTGAAGTCTGCTGAATAGAAGATATTGTCAGAGTGCTACAACAGTTGATGAAGAAAGAAAGGATTATAAAACTAAAACTGTGGAAAAAAATCTGCAAAACAATAATAGAAAACATTTTCCTGGGTTATGCCTTTAAAAAATAGTGTGGAGAAACATTACATTTACAATACAATCCCTTTCTGACTGGTAATTGACAGGTTGCTCAAATGTCAAACTAAGTACTTATATTTAGATTTCTTTGACTATATTTTCATATTTCTCTTCTCTGCCAACATCTGAGCTTCAAAAAAGAGTAACTTTAAGAAAAAGATTCCAAGAAATCGCTTCATTTGTTTTTATCACCTTATAATATGAGTACACTGTACCAGACTCCTTATGCAAAAACATAGAAAAGCAATCAATACTAAGGAGCACTTAAGTGTGAGGGTTGGCTTAGTAAAAAAATCCCAGTGAAATTTTAGGCAGGTACAGGAGTTATTATACTCTGTGGGCCAAATCCCAAGAACTCTGTGGCATAATTTTAGCTAATTGTTGCGTGGTTGGCCTTCAGCCTCCCTGATGTGGAATTGACTTAGAACAGCATAAAGACTAGTGCTGACAGCAAGGGAACATTAAAACAGAAGCAGCATGAAAAGTATTGGGCCTTCCTAGTTCAGCAGATATTGAGTAAATCTTTAACTGAAATGGATATTTCAGCTCAAAAATGTAATTTTAATACTGCATTACACTCAGGAATCTGAAACAGCCTAGTCCAGGTGTACTTGTTACACCTTTTAGTAGTAACATTTCTCAATAGCCCCTACACCATGGCATCTGCAATAGCACAGTGCTTTCCTGTTCCAAAGAAGAAACTATTCTGTTGTCTTCTGTATCAGCGAGCTAACTGCAACCTTTTATTAAGCACAAATTGCTGCATATCATCTACAAGGTGAAAATGGTCATGAGCGCAACTTTAACCTGACAATGGAGTATTTTACAAAGACATTTCATGACTGCAATCAAAGAACATCTAATAAAAAAGGAGGAGGAAGGCACTTGGATATTTTTGCATTTCTTGCCTTCTCTATGTGAGAATGCCACTACCCTTTGTAGGCTTGAACAAATTGCAACACTTACTGCTGTTAAAAAATGAATTGAGCTGTTTCACTTTGCCAGTACTTGCTATCTCACAACTGATGTTATGAAGTTCTGAACTCCAGAGAAAGTGCAAGTCTCGACATTTTGCCTGAATCTCTGGGTAAGTCACTAGTTTTGTAGTCTCTGCTTCCATCTTACTTGCCAAACACAATTTTATATAAAAGCTAGTCACTACTTCTTCTTTCTTTGATGCTGTGATAGATAAACATATAAAAAGTTTTTGGAACCAGCTATTTTGCTAGTAAGTAGAAATCTGCAGCCTCAAGCATCAGTATTCACCTGATAATTCACAGTTGAAATCTTTTCTGTATTCTTTAAAAGAGTACATAGAAGTTATTAAAAACTATCTATTTTGTAAAAAAAAAAAAAAAAAAATGTGGGAAGAGAATAAACTTCAAAAAAACAGATACGTTTATACGTTTTGAAATGCAATCATTGCTCCAGGTTCTGTCCATCCCACATGGACCTGAAAGGCCCTGATGACATATATAAATCAATGGATTAAGTGTTCTGCACCTCTCCGTACATCAGAAAGAAGTGTGGGTGTAGGGTGAGCCTTGCATAGCATGATGGTTTGGTAGCTTACGTAATATGAAAGCATTGTCTATTCTGTGAATGCAACCAAAGCAGTACTTGCTTCTGGGCAAGCAGGACTGGTTAATCTTTAGCCCATACAGATTTGAAAGACAGGATAAAATGAGGAAAAGTGAGAATATATACAAAAGAAAATTAGAAAACAAATTCTTTAGACCCTGCCCTGTATGAAAAGGGAGAAAATGAAACTAAATTGAAGTCTTTTTATCAATCACTTTTAAGTTCCTAGTTTCACATCTTCTTCTAACTCAACCCCAAAGGATAAATTGCTCTTCACAGAAATTCCTGAGAGTCACCTGGACTTTAGTAACTTGTTCTCATGTGCCACCTGAGTAGCTCCTATGAGAGTCTCTACATGGACAGAATTGAGACTACTATCACTACTGCTGACCCTAGACAGCCCTGGGCATCCAGACCATGCAGAACCTCTCTTAAGGACCAAGGAGTAACAAACAAAAAGCACGGGCGTTAGTGGGGTAGGTGTGATGTAGTTGAGGTGAAAGAAAGGAGGGGACTGGAGTCCTAATTTTGAGAAAAGGTCATTGGTAGGAGAATAGGAGATGCCAGTGAGAAAATAAGGCTGGGGATCCAGTGTGTGAAATAAGACTGAGGAAGAAAGGGGGTTTAGGATTAGGTTTCAGTTTGGGGACATGGACTTTGGTAGGAAGTGCAGGAAGTGGGAAGCTTGAATTTGGAGCTTAGAAGAGCATGATGTGTGAAAAGACGTTGAGAAAGGTGGAGTGTAAGATTAGAGCCTGGGTGTTCAGTGGAACTCAGATTTTGTTAAGAATTCTTCTTCATAATGTGTCATTCATTATTAGCTGCAACTAAAACATTTACATTTAATTAAATTGGACTTGGCTTAGTGGCATGCTTTTTGTATACACACAGAACTTTTCATAGAGATAAAAGTGGCTTCAACAACTGCTGTTGTCACCACTAGTTATGCTAAGTTTAGGAACTCTTTTTGCTAATGAACTCAATCCTTTCTGGATTAATTTGAAGTTTTTTGTTTTGTTTTGTGCTGTGAAACACGCATACAGGAGAGATATCTTTAGCCAATCCAAATTAAGTTTAATTTCAGGAATGTTATATATCTTGCCAAGTCTTCTGACATAGTTCTGCAGGCCAATCTCAAAAAATCAAGGAGAGAAAGAGGTGAGACCCCTGGCACCAACTTTTCAGTATGAAAAAATTTTTATAATGTTTCTATCCAGTGGCTTCTAAGTGCTCTACTTACATACTAGAAATGAAAATACTGTCATCGGTAGTGACAGCTGACTGTACTTGTCTTCTGGCAGCTGCTCCTGTCAAAGATATAAACAGTGTCAGAGACAGAAATGTCACTTTGCAATTGCAAGATGTTTTTTACATGGTTTGTTAAGATCCTGTGTTGCTGAAATTTCTTTCATATGTCACAAAATTCATAAAAGTGAAAAGTATGTTCTGTGAGCCCTTTCCAGAAAACAAACAAACAAAAACCAAAAAAAGTCCCTAAAAACTGCAGAAATTTCCTTCTTTTTGCCAGTTACAAAAAGACTTCTTTTGGATGACAAATGCACCTCATAATGTATTACTTTATAGACCATTCAAAATTTCTGTGAGAAATGACAAATTTAATAATGAAGGCAACAGCTCTATTGATGGAATGCTCTTTTGTATAATGAAGTAAATTTGACTCTTGTCTGTTAGTTCAGGTGAAATGTCAAGCTGGTATTAGCTGGGGCTATTTGAAAGTTCAAACACTTTATACGAGGAAGAAGCAAACAAGCCAGGTTTCACTGAGGTCCTCCAGCAACTCTAGTTGAATTACTTACTCTGACCATGAGCTTTAAACTGCACTCAAAACATCTTTTATAACCAACAAAAAAATACCTTGAAAACCTTGAGTTTCTTCTGCAACTTATCTGAGCAACTTGCTCACCTGTTCTACACTGCCTTGCTAGAGAAGACTTTTTTTGCAGATGTGTAATCTGTTCTTTCCAACCTGCAATGTATGACCATTGCCACCTTTTTTTTTTTTTTTCCCTGATGTTTGTTTGACTCTGTCATCCTCCTAACTACAGATGATTGTAGTTCCCCCTTAGCATCTCCATCAAGCTCAACTAGAATAATTTCCTTAAGCACTCCTTGCTCCTGATGTGACCTTGGACTTGCTCCAATTTCTCCACATTCCTTTGAAACTGCAACCCCAAAAGTGGACAAAGTATTCCAAATACAGTATCCCCCATGCAGAGTGGGAGTTCATAATAACTTCCCTCAGTCTGCTGACCACACTCCTCTTTCAACCCACTGTGAGGGTTGATGTGGCTTACTCATGAGGACAGAATACTGGTAGTTCATGGGTAAAACCTAGCTTGTTCTCAGCATGCCCATAACTCAGCCAGTTGTTTCCTGGCTATTCATGGGGTTGGTTGGTTGTTTGGTTGTTTTTTTCACATCAACTGCAGAACTTTGCAGTTCTCATTACTGAACTTCCCAAGGTTTCTGCTGGTTCCAGTCAGAAAGGCTATCATGGTCCCACTGGACTGAACTTCTATCATTTGGCACAACAATCATTCTCCTAGTTTAGTACCATCTGAAAATGTGCTGAGGGTGCAGTCCATTTCATAATCCAGATGGGAAATGAATAATATCAGCCCAACATTGACCCTTGGGGTATGTATTTGCAATCAGCTGCCAACCAAATACCAAGCCACCAATTGCTACCCTTTTACATGCTGATCCAGACAACACATAATCCATCCAATAATCCATTCATCTACCCCATATTTTCTAAATTTTCAAATGAGAATGCTGCAGGAGATAGTGACAAAAGCCTTACTGAAGCCAAGTGCTTTTCCCTCACCCACATAGCCACATTTTATCATAGAAAGCAATCAGGTTGGTCAAGAATGATTTGCTCAAATTGACTCCCAGTTTGTTATCTTATGCTTAATATTTTTGGAAATTATTTGGAAGAGGATGGTCTCCATTATATTTCCAGGGACTGAAGAACTAAGTATCCCTCTTGCCTTCAATAAAGACAGGCACAATGTTAATCTTTTTCCATTAGCAGAAGACCTCCAAACAACATGATGATTTTTCACTAAGTATGGCCATGTAACTGTGCCTGCAACCACATCAGTCAATTATTTCAGCACCTTTTGGTAAGTCCTGTCTGGCCTCAGAAATTTAAATACTTGCAGGTTCCTTAAGCAGTCCCCAGACTGTTGCTTTCCCACTGCTGACTGCAGTGGTCCTGAAACCACACCTGCATGCACAAAGGTTGGGGAGCAAGTTTCACCCCTGTAGGCTGATGATAAAATTATCCTTTCCCGTATTGTTCATCAGGGAGGCTGTGTCTCCCATTCAGCGGTAGACCATACTTTCTCTGAATCTGCTTTTGCTACGTGCATCCTTATAAAATTCCTTCTTGCTCTTCTTTATGTCTCTTGCTAGTTTTAGTGCCAAGTAGGTGTTATTTTTTTTATCTTGTCCCAATATGGCCAAACAATGTTTTCATCTTCCGAGTCTTATAATTTGAGTCTATGCAGCTCTTTCTGATACTTGTCATTACAGAGGAAAATCTGCTAAAGCATTGGGTTGCTTACTAAGGTAGACTAGCACTCTAGTTCATAAATTCACTAATCCTGTGATTGAATGTATTGTTGTCCCCTGACTGTAAATTATGCTTACTTCAAGCCAGATTATAGTAAACATGCAAATACCAATATTTAGTATCTAAAACAGACAACTCAGTGATAAATCTTCAGAAAAGAGGGAATGAAAAAATCTACATTCATTCAAATATTCCTGAGGTTGCATCAGCAGGTCTGTCTTTCTGTCATTTGAAAGACTTGCTCCTCTCAAGAGAAGAGAATATATACAGGAATCAGACTGTATATTTTTTCTCTTTTAGTGGACTATGATGGGTTTAATAGTCAATCTTTCCTCTGAAGTCTTTCAAAAGATCTAGACTAGTTTAATATTTCATCCCCCAGATTTATTTTACTTTCTCCTTAAGTAGGAAGCAGGCTAGCCAACATCTTATTAGAATAAAGGTTCTTTCCCTTCCATAGATAAGTAAATCTCTCTTTGTTGTAGTATTTATCATTTAGAAGTTAATAGAGTAATAAACAACTCTTTGCTTCCATGATGTGTTAAAGCCCTGACCTCTGTCCTCCTCTTTCAGTAATAATTTGGCATTCTACAGCAGGGAAGAAAGAGTTCATTGAACCTCACGTTCTACACATTTTTCCTTTACATTAAAAATATACATAATACAAACAGCTGTAGACTTACCATATGCAGTGTATAATTGGATTTTGATTGAGACCAGACAAACAGAAGTCAAATTATTTAGGTTAAAAAACCATTAGGAATGATTGAGCCCCAATATCTTCCTTTTAGGCATGTTGTAAAACCAGCTTATATCTTCGCTATAAATGAAAGACTGAATAATCAGGGCTGTGTTCTTGCTGTTGACCAAAATGAGAACAAATGATTAGGTGAACATATTACAAAGTCAGCTTGTAGCCTGGCAAGCCTCTATTGTGATACAGTATGAAGGCTTCAAAATGTTATTTCTGAGTTTGAGTCAAATATGACTTTGTTTATGATTAGATCTTCTATAGAAGGCAGATTTTGGGCATAAAAAAGATTGTAAGTTTTTTCAGTGAAAGGACCCTCACCTCTACCAGTCTTTAGCATACAAATATAATGGAAAATAAATATGGTCCTTTAAAAAAAAAAAAAAAAAGAGAGTAGTCATAATCTGAACCTATAGTTGACACAAGAAAGATGGTAGAACTTTACATTCTATTTAAGTATATCAGAAATAGCTTTCTCAGAAACAAACCTTATGGTGAATGAAAGCCTCCCTCTTGCAAAATTGGACAGCAGCTTCCTTCACTGCTCCAAGAATTTGCAGTAATATAGTTTAATAGTTCACATTGGTGTCACGGACAATGGGATTAAGTGCACCCTCAGCAAGTTTTCTGTTGACACCAAGATGTGTGGTATAGTTGGCATATTGGAGGGAAGGCATGCTATCCAGAGGGACCTGGACAGGCTTCAGAGGTGGGCTTATGCAAACCTCATGAAGTTCAAAAAGGTCAAGTGCAAAGTCTTGTGCCTGGGTCACAGCAATCACAAGCACAAATACAGGCTGGGTGGAGAATGGATTGTGAGAAGCCCCAAAAAGAAGGATTTGCAGGTGTTGTTAGATGAGAAGCTCAAAATGAGCCAACAGTGTGTGCTTGCAGACCAGAAAGCCAACTGCATCCTGGGCTGCATCAATGGAAGCACGGCCAGCAGGTCAAGGCACGTGATTCTGCCCCTCTGCTCCACTCTTGTTTCACCCCACCTGAAGTTTTGCATTCTGCTTTGGAGTCCTCAGCACAGGAAAGACATTGGCCTGTCAGAGAGTTTCCTGAGGAGGGCAATGGAGATGACCAGAGAGCAGAAGCATCTCTCCTATGAAGGCAGGCTGAGAGAGCTGGGGGTGTTCAGCCTGAGAAGAAGGTTCCAAGGAGACCTTATAGTGGCCTTCCAGTGCCTAAAGGGAGCCTACAGGAGAGGTGGGGAGGGACTCTTTATGGGAGAGTGTAGTGATAGGATAAGCAGTAATGGTTTTAAAGTGAAAGAAGGGAGATTTAGTTTAGATCTTAGGAAAAAAATATTTACTCTCAGGGTGGTGAGGCATTGGAACAGGTTGCTCAGGGAAACATAGATGGCCTGTCCCTGGAAGGGTTCAAGACCAGGCTTGATGGAGCTTTGTGCAACCTGATCTGGTAGGTGGTTTCCCTGCCCATCGCAGGGGGTTTGGAAAAGGGTGATTTTTAAGATTCCTTTCCACCCAAAACATTCTATGACTCTATGATTCTACGAACCCTGAATGGGAATGAGAAAGGTGGAGGGAGAGGAGATGGAGAGTCTGAAACAGAAAAGGTGTGCATTAAGTATTTGGGCATTATCCAAAGACAAAATTAGTAGAGCTTAACCAGATATCATTAAAGTACTCCCTCTTTCAACCTGGATAACAGAGAAGAAAAGTACAGCAAGAGTAGAGTACAGAAGAAAAGAGTACAGCAAGATATGATTGATAATATAGATTATATAGATAACATGTATTATAGACATTATAAATAATACATACAGAGGTGTAAAATGGCTATTTGTCCCATTTTATTTTCAGTAGGAAAAAGTGGGAAATCTGGACTCGGGAGAACGGGTACAAACAAAGCCAACATCATTACTGGTAAACACCTATCTTTGTCTCAGGAAAGCATTCATTACTAAGACAAGCATTAAAGAAGATCCATAGGAACATTAAAACATAAGAACAGGTAAACAAAGAGCTTGTTGAACCCCCTGCATTGTTTTAAGAACGTATTATACATATAACCTGTTCTATAGTTTATTTAAATAGCTGAAATACGGGCAATAAGTACAACTATAGTAAGTCGTTTGGATAATTCCAGAGAAATACAAATAATTGTCAGCACTATCACAGGTAATGATATGTGTTTCTCTGAAAGTTGAGAACAGCACTGCTTTAGGTATTATACAGAATGACCACACAGCAAACTTTGGATTAGCTCAACAGAGATGATTTATGCAACTAGAACAGGAGCCATATAATGTGGTGTGATTTTTTTTCCCTCATTTTGGTGAATGCACAGAAAAGTCCATTGATAAAGCTTCCTGGGATTAAAGCAAGCTGGCAGTGATGGCAAAACCAGTGAGAGAAGGTTAATCAATAAAATAACATTTTGGAGAAAAGTGACTCCACTTAAAAAAAAAAAAGCAAAAAAAAAAAAAGCAACAACAACGTTTGACAAAGAATACAGTGCAAAAAATGCACAGGGAAGCTAATATTGTCCAATTCAAAATGGGTAAAGTGAAAAAGGGGAAATATAAAGGCTGGCAAAAGGAAAAACCATGTTATAAATTTGAGATATGGCCTTTAGTGGTCATATTTCTAGTATTGATAAAAAAATAATACTCAAATATTAAACAGGGAAAATTAGAGATTTAAATGAAACCTAGACAACCAAGTCAAAAGAGAATCCCATCATTATCTTAAATCATAAGGAAATCAGCAGGCAATTCACATAAAAGGAATAGTACTACTTCTATCCAGCACTCAAGTCAGACCCCAGGATTTTGCATAGTAAAACATTTTGGCTTCCTTTGACTTTCCTTCAAATTTGGAACTGAAGGTTACAGTGGGACCAAGTCATCTCTTTTCATTAATAAAGGATACAAACTTAGTTTCTATCCACAGCAGTTTCCTTAAATAAAAGCAAAGTTTCTCATACAGCAAAGGTTAGAAGGTGCTGAGGCTTTAAAAACACATGAAATATTACAAGGCTGAAGTATAGTTACGGAATTTGTCAATGCTGATAAATTAACTCGTGTGAAACTGTTTGCTGACTAGGGACCCCAAGAGAGGAAAACAAAGTTAATAGAGTTGCAGTGGTTTATAGTACAGACATTAAAGGAGGACCAACCTTGATGAGCATTTGGGATTAATTAGAACAAAAAGTAGTATACAAGGAATCAGTCATTATCAAAATGTTTCTGCTCACTGTTCTTAGGTCAAGATACCAAAGCAGAGTTACCACTTCATTAAAACTGTGGTGACAATGAAATAGGGAGTCCATAGCAGTTATTGAACACATGTATGTATCTCATGTAGTAGACCATAAAGAGGTTTTCTTGTTGCCATTTCACAGTTTTAGTTTTACATTAGATATAGAAAATTCTGAGAAAATATCTGAAGACAGCTATTATGTGATGAACAGTGATTATTCAAAAGCGATTTATTTGTTTTCTGTTTTCCTTCAGTTGGATGTATTGAATTTAACATACCTAAGCAGAATTCATTTTATTCATAGAAAACTGTGACTATCAACTGTAGTAAATACAAGAAATAAAAGCACATCTTGCCAACATGCCAACATACACTGTATGCTTGTACCAAGAAGCACTCAGACAAACACACATTAAGTGAGTTTTCACTTTGTACTCAAATAAAACAGACACACAGACACAGTGTAGATTACTGTTCTTCTTATCTACAATACTAACATGATGGATAAAACCCTGTTATTTAAAAAGAAAAGTTTAAACTATTTCAAAGAAAGACAGTGATGAAACTACACTGAAATGGTGGGGTAACTTCTTACCAGGTAAAAAACTCCTCTCTTTAGGAGATTTTCACTTTGAAAATACTGATGGCATCAGTTCTGCATTTTACTATAATTATTTAGTCGGCTTGTTGTTCGTGATGACTGGATAATTTAAGAGATTAGCAGGTCATTTGTAACCATGGAAATCATGTTTCCTGCATATCTAATAGACTAATTTCCACATGAAGCAAGGCAGTAGTTCTGTTTATTTACTTGCTTGTTAAATGCTATTTTGAACTACCTTGTTTTCCTTAGGGCAATTGTCACTCAATTTCTGAAAAGAAAAACAAAAAATTCAAGCTATGTCCTTACACAACTACAATGAATACACACTTTCTGATATTTTCAGTACATGCATATTTGACCAGATTTCTATATTCACACCTTTTTTATTTTACATTTTATCTTTTACATTTTAGATAGAGACTTAAAATGTTTAAAGATTACAAATTTTAAAGAAAATCTGTAAGATTTCAAAATTTCTATTCAGTAGCTGCAGTATATAAGAATATGGATTAATGATTAAGTCAGGGCAACTAATGATAGTTACTCACTAGCCAACTGATTGCATATGTATGTTTCTTATTCTGTCCCATCAGTGAAACAAAATGTTTAAGTCGTCTTCATTTCAGCATAGTAAAGTACTGTCAAACTAAAAGTTGTTAAGAAAAGATAGGAAAAGCTTGAGGAGACAACTGAGATTCTACATTACTTCAAATCTACCAGTGGTGAATAATAGCGTCAAGCTCTTAGCTCAGAGGAATGAAATGGCAATAATGTCAATGTTTTAGAATAGGGAATATATAGCCCAAACCCTGGATTTTAAACTTTTTTAATTGTTTGTGTTGGTTTTTTTTTTCCTCTTGGTTAAAGAAAAAGATTCTTATGTTAAAGAAATCTGGGATCTCAAAGTATTTACTCTTCTGTTACTTGATGCAATCGAGATTCAGAAGATCTATTTTTTACATACAAGATGTGTGTGTCATATCTATGAAGTGCCATTCAAGCAGACATGTCTTAAAAAGTTACAGAAAACACAACTCCAAAGGTGACTCATGTATCCCCTAAAGTGTTTTCATCATTTTCCCAACCACAATATTGTCTTCGTAATTTAGGCTTAAATCTTTCTTATGAAAATCCTAACAAATTCCCAAAAGATTAAAGTTGTTTTGTGTTGTATTCCTTCTGTCACTAATTTAGCAAAGATCTGTTAATTTTTCCATAGTACTTGCTTAATTTCAAGTTAGTGTCATGGCCAGTTGACAACTAGCTTTTTTCATCTTCACTAATCTCAAAGCTGTCTAAGAGCTATCATCAATCACTTGTTAAAATAATCATACACTGTTGACATCTTAATTATTTTAACAGGCAAATTACACAGCGATGTGATGTTGAAATATTAAATGAAAAATATTTTCCAAAATTCCCTTCCCAAACTTTCCCAATTGTATGAGCACTTGGGAAACAAATGAGGAACTTGAGGAAATAGTAACTACGTATTAGGTTTTAACCACAAAAAAAGCAGAAACAAAATTGGCGTTTCCATCCAATCAGATAAACATATTTAATAGAGAAATCAAGATAAATACCATGTGGAAATCAACAAGTTACTCTTAACCAAATAAGGTAAGAATACATTACCTACTTCATCACAATCTCTGTTTAAATGTTAGACAATATCAAATGCTTCATAAGAACAGTAGTTCATTTAATACTCTCAAAAAACCATAATAACTAATATATTTTCATCTTTGCTGTGCTGTAGCAGTCTTGCACTTCTCATCTGTCTTCAGTACAGCCAGGTGGTATCAGCAGAGACCTCACCTGCAAACGTATGAGGGAAAATAATAATGTTGTTGTAAATACTGAATTAATTTTTAAATGTCTTAAAAGAGACTATATGTCTACACCTAAATTATGTAGTGACTGGCAAGTTAAAAGTAGCCTTGGCCTTCCTGTCTGCATTGGGAAAATTTCATTGAGGACCAATTGCACGCATATCTGCAACATTAATGAAGTTGATTTTTATAAACAGTACTAAGCATTAGTAGGACATAAAATTTAGTTAAACATTAAAAAAATTTTTTCTAAGTTTCTTAATAGTTTCCAAGTAATGTATCAGTTGAGAAATCTATAACCAGTTCATTCTCTGGAAGGCATTGTGGAGTTGTTTTAAACTGAAAGTTTAACTACTTTCTAGTATTGTCACTGAAACCCAAAATTTCTTGTGTCTTCTTGCATTAATTTTCTTGCAGTAGCAGATCTTCAAATTACATTTTGTATTTTAGACTTGTATACCTATTTTCAAAATGAGATAGAAAAATTCGCATACAAGTTACAGTTACATTCAGATTTTTACAAAACACCCACAGAATAGTAGGCTACATTAAAACTCTTTTGTCTCATGAGATATCCAAATGTTGGGCAATCAAATACGAGGGTGAATTTCACTGAATTTCACTGAATTATTTTTAGAGTTGGAAGGGACCATAAAGATCATCCAGTCCAACTCCCCTGCTGAAGCTAGAGCACGTTACTTAGGACTGCATCCAGGCAGGTCTTGAAAATCTCCAGAGAAGGGGACTCCATGACCTCTCTCCGCAGCCTGTTCCAGGGCTCTGTCACCCTCACTGTGAAGTAGTTTTTTCTCATATTTGAGTGGAACCTCCTATGTTCC
>JAOQGH010000001.1:148983731-149023707 GCA_025769975.1 Gallinago jamesoni
ATATTTCGGGGGGGGGGCAAGCATTAATTCCCATCTGTCCATGTGCAGACATTACTGCAGTTACCATCTTATCATTCATTACTCCTCATGTCTTCACTGCTACATGTGTCTTTCTCTCCCACATCAACTGCTGCAACAGGCTGCAAGGCCTTACTTGCACCTTTACCAACTAGCACTGGCTCACTACTCCTGGGCACTTTAGTAGCTCTGGTTCCAACCCCACTCCCCTTCAAAACTAGTTTAAAGCTCTCTCAATGAGCCCTGGTAATTCTTTTCCCAGTATCCTCTTTCCCTTTTGGGTTAGGTTTCCCCCACCTGCTGCCAGCATCCCTGGTGTCTTGTAGATCAGCCCATGAATTAGTGATGCTTGCTTGACTACTTCCTTTCCAGACTGAAATTTTTTTCCAGAATTAAAAATGGAAAACAGCTAGGATCAACTGATTAATTACATTCATGTAAGAGGCCAAAATTAGCCACCTCAGATCCTTTTCTAATTGACATAAAAGGAAGAGACTTTCAGAGAGCAATTTATTTTTCTGTAAAATTGTATTATAGTGGAAAAAATTCACACCATAGTTGTTCCTGCAGCTATAAAGGGACTCTAAAGAACTAAATTTCCTCACACACTTGGGAAAGGAATCATCTAAGGCACCTGAGTGGAAAACATTCACAGTATAGGCAATTCTTCTGAAGCAGTCATCCAAACTCCCTTTATAGTCAATGGAGTTCTGTGACAATTATACTGGTCTGTTTTAGTCATCTGCAGTAGATGAATGAGAGAGAATTCATGCCCTGGTCTTTCTGTTGCAAATATGAAGAGAATTTAGCTAATGAGCTAAGATAAAGAATTCTAACACTTGCTGAGAACATTACTGTCTTCAGCTTTGTTAATTTTAGGTAATGATCACTGTCTCTAAGGTTATGAAAAACAGTTGAGATTTGCCCAGCTACATACGTGACATCACTTCTAAGCCGCATAGGGAAAACTGAATTTTTTATGCTGCCACAGTGAATTCTGAGGAAAAAAAAGGATGATTGGACAAAGTCAGTGAGATTTCAGATTCTCCAGGGAGGCTGCTTAGGCCTCAGATACTGCATCCTCCATCCATAACCATACTGCATCCTGCAGTATCCCGCATTCATATTCCATCCTCCATCCATAACCAAACTGGACAGAGCCCCAGGTAATTTGGTCTTACCTCAGACCTGACCATGCTTTGAGCAAGAGGTTGAACTAGAGTCATCATGAGGTCCTTCTCAGTCTGAGCAATTCTGTGACCCTATGATCCTATGAAAGAAGATAAACTCAATCAGAGATCAGAAGAGGAGGTGTGTCTGGAGAATATGTGAAACTGACGTGTCATTTCAGGTTCTACGGAAGTTGGATGGTGAGATCATTTATTGTTATTATTCTACTGCATTACTCTAGGGAAGAGATGATCTTCTTTCTTCCCCTTTCTTTCTCCCCAGTAGCTAGTACCGAATATCTTATCTCCCAAAAGTTTCATGGGAACGTCTCCAGCAGCCACTATTCTGAGACAGGAAAAAAAAAAAAAAAAAAAGAATGAAAGGACTTAGATCTGACAGTTAGAAGACAGAACTGGAAGTGGTGCCTACTTCACAATATTTTCCACTAACATGTTAATCTTAATATGTCAATTTAATATGTTTATCTCAAATATTCACAGTGTGCTGTGTATATAAGGAAACAGGGATTAGTAGTTAGTATTTTCATAATATCCATGACATCATATAATTTGCTTATATTATTTGTTATATGTAATATGGACAATAAATTACAAATTATTACAAATTACAAATAAAGGAAATAACTTATTTTTTTCCTTCCAGTCTATGCTTTTGAATAAATTGCTAATCCCAAATCTTGAATCTACAATCAGTCCTGGGAAAGATAAAAAATAATCTTTACATGTTTTAAGGAATATTTAAAGCTTTGAACTTTAACCTTGCTGGATTTGTTACTAAATTTCTCTGATTACTATACCTCTGCTCGACTAGCTTCCACTTGTAACCACACATATTATTTCTCTTCCTTGAATTTTACTCAGGTAATATTGCAGAAGAATTTACAGTAGATATGTCATATACCATTATCATCCTGCTGAAAATCTAATCCTATATATTACTTTTTCCTCAGATCAATTAGTAAATGATTAGAAAAATTAGTAAGTGAAAACGGGTTGAATTCCTTATTAACAATGACACTCCATTTATTTCCTGTGCCAAATTTACTATTCCATGAAAAATTACTCAACACTACTTGAAAAAACATTTTTTACTTGAAAAAACATTTTTTTCTCACACTGCTTCTTATGCAAGGAGTGATCCCTAACCACATTTATAAAGATTTCCATAATCATAATACAGGTTTAATGCTAGACTCATTTCTCTGGTGGTGTCAAAAGAACATTGACAATTTATACCTGCTGTAGAGGAGTGTCCCCGTTTGAGGTAAAACTGAACCAATTTTGTGTTCTGGAATCTTACATTTTAGCTAGGCCTCCTGTAACTCGCTGAAATTAATGGCATATTGTAGAGAAAACTGCTCGTTCTCAGGATGATAAGGCCAAGCAATGTTTGTGCTACATGCCAAGCAATGGTATGCAGAGAGGCCCGTGCTTATACTTATTGCTATAAAAACCAAGGTCAGCCAATTTTCGTTATTTGCCCCTTAGAGGGTCGGAAACGGAAAAGCGTAGAGGTGTCCAACCTGCGGGGAGTAATGGACAAGACAGGTGACCCAAACCTGACCAACTGGAGTATTCCATCCCATCTGCCCCATGCTCAGTATAAAAGCTGAGGGATCAAAGGGGCAGTCTCTCCTCCTCCTGGCTTCTACCAACATGGCCGACGTCCGAAGAGGACCCTGTCTGTTCAACTGCCTTTGATCTCAATCCATGTGTTCCTGACTCCAGAGGTGGAATCCAGTTCCCATCCATTGCTGAGTCCAGCCTGGGACTTCCCCAGTGCCTGCTGGTGACGGGACTGTTATCCTGGGAGCTTGATACGGTTTTGTATATATTGTATCTATTTCATTATTTTCTTCTTTTATATTTTAATATTAATTCTTCATTAAAGTAGTTTAGTTCCTTCTAAACTGCTCTCTCTCTCCTTATCTCTTCCTACTCTCTCTTTTTTTGGGGGGGAGAGGACGTCTGTCGGTCCGGTTGCAGTGTTTTCAGCTGAAACCACAACAAGGAGATTACTTCAGTTGTAAGTAATTTAGGTGTGTTAGATTTTAACACAGCTAAAAGTCTAGAAGGCAAACAAACCCACTTATATCATAGAATCATAGAATCATATGGGGTTGGAAGGGACCTCTGGGGATCATCTAGTCCAACCCCCCTGCTAAAGCAGGTCCACCTAGAGCACATTGCACCAGAACTTGTCCAGGAAGGTTATGAATGTCTCCAGAGAAGGAGACTCCACCACCTCTCTGGGCAGCCTCTTCCAGTGCTCTACCCTCTCACAGTAAAGAACTTCCTCCTCATGTTTAGGTGGAACTTCTTATACTCAAGTTTGTGACCATTTCCTCTTGTCCTGTCACTGGGGACCACTGAGAAAAGACCAGCCCCATCCTCCTGACTCCCTCCCTTTAAGTATTTGTATGCATTGATCAGTTCCCCCCTAAGTCTTCTCAAGACTAAAAAGACCCAAGTCCCTCTCATAAGAGAGATGCTCCAGGCTCTTAATCATCTTTGTGGCCCTTTGCTGTACCCTCTCCAGCAGTTCCCTGTCCTTCTTGAACTGGGGAGCCCAGAAGTGGACACAGTACTCCAGATGGAGCCTCCCCAGGTCAGAGTGGAGGGGCAGGATGACCTCCCTCAACCTGCTGGCCACGTTCTTCTTGATGCACCCCAGGATGCTATTGGCCTTCTTGGCCACAAGGGCACATTGCTGGCTCACGGTCTTCCTGTTGTCCACAAGAACTCCCAGGTCTTTTCCCTCAGAGCTGCTCTTCATCAGGTCAGCCCGCAACTTGTACTGGTGCTGGGAGTTATTTCTCCCCAGGTGCAGCACCCTACACTTGCCCTTGTTGAATTTCATTAGGTTTCTCTTGGCCCAACTTTCCAGCCTGTCCAGGACTCTCTGTAAGGCAGCACAGCCTTCTTGGGTGTCAGCCACCCCTCCTGGCTTTGTGTCATAAGCAAACTTGTTTTATGTTTCATCTCATGCTGTTTGACTCACTTGCTCTGTACAGTCTTTATGGTCTTTTTACTACCTTTGCTCACAGGTTAGTACTTAACATAGTAAGGGCATGCAGTGCCACTATAATATAATTTTAAAATTCCTTTTCTGTTCTTACAAGTTAATATTATGTTTTAGATGACCTAGAAATGGATTAACTGCACACTCCCAGCAAAACAATAGTTTGCAAAAGCTATTTTAAGCTTTTATTTGACAAAATTCGTTTAAATCTTAATATTTTAAGTATTTGGTATGTTTGGAATTTTTTTAATTATCATGAAATGTGCCTTTCTAATGATTCCTGATTTGTTCTGTGACTTGTGTTTTATTGGATGGTTCAGATGCGAAGAGAGTGAATGTTATTTCATATGGAATCCAAAATGAAAAGACTTAGCAAGGAAAAATTGGCTAACAAACTCTAAATCAAAAAAGAAATAATGGACATCCAGATGGAAAAAAAATACACCACTACTTGAAAAAAATTTGAAATTGAATGTCTTCACCATACATTCTAGATGGGTATATCAGAGGTTTTATAGTGATAACAAAAGTGTGTGTTCTGCTACATATTATAAAATAAACAAAACTGAAGTCATGGTTTCTTTATGTCAGAGGAATAATAAAAAGGGATTAGTGAAATAAAATAAATGGTTTGAAAATCCAAGGGTTTTCTACTAAAAAAAAGAATGTTTGTTTTTCTATAAGATCCTGATAGGCTGATCTACTATCCATAATGAAAAAGATGAGGTTTTTATTTGATTGAGTTCATATTTTAATGTGGACAATAGTAATAACAGCAAATTCATTGTGTGTCTTTTTATGCTAGTAATAATTACTTAAAGGAGACTATACTGGGTTGTTCATATGTCACATGAATTCCTTCTTTGGTATGTGTTTAGGGTTACAGATAAGAACTCTACTGGGATAGTGGTATTTCTCAAATGTTCTCATACACAGAAAGAACTAGACTCAATTTGAAATTATTACACATTATTCAAGAAAAACGAACCTTCAAATAACTATATGCTGGTTTCTGGACTGAGTTCAAACTTGATATTAAAAGCATAAAACCACTATAAGAAAACAAGAAGAAATTAGGGAGCTGCAAAGATTGAAACACAAAGATAAATAAAGATTTCAACTACTCTTATATATGCTGTGTAAAATTCAAGTCAAGCTGTGTATGTCATACGTTTTTAGACATTTGGAGGCTCAGACATAGCACAAGAAAAAAATGCAACTCCTTATCTAATCCTGAGTATCACACTAGTTTTGGTTCAAAACATACTTCACATGCCTCATCTGTACAGGAACATCTCAGAAAACTTCCTACATCTTCTCACCTCCTTCCCCTTCCTCTTTCTTTGTATATTCAGATTTCTTCTGGAAGAAAACTACACTTAGGAAGGGAACTGTGAAGCACTTTGAAAGTTGCATCCAGACAGCAGGGGGTAGTAGGATTCCAGAGAGTACAATGAAATACACTTGCTCCTTTTCAGATGAACCTTCAAATTGTTACTTTATGTGGAAACAGTGATCAAAACGTATTCAAATTCTACATCTCATAGGCAGAGTTAACACAGAAAAGACAAACTCCATAAATGTGAGTGAGCTAATTCTTATCAAAATTAAAGTATAGAATATGTAAGTCTCAAAATATACTTCAAATTTCAGGGGAAAATAGGCATCAAACAAGTTGCGTCCAAATGTGAAAGATGTAAAAGAGCATAAAACTGGGAATTCAAATTAAAATAATAATAAGTCAGGTCAAAAAATATGTTGAGAATCTGTATATTGAAGGTAGAAAGGATCATCATAATATCTTTTTCAAACAAATCAAAAGCAGAACAGTCAGTGTTTTTTAGAACTGTTTCTTCTCAAGAATGAACTTTACCTTAAGTTGGGAAGTACACATTTCATATATTTGCACTTTTAATATAATTAAGTCCCCTGTCTTGATTCGATATAATTTGGTTTTTTACAAACTTCCAACAGTGCATCAGTGAAAGAATCAGAAGTAAGGTTAAGGAAGAGTTTAAGTGACTGCACTGTTGTGAATACAAATACTTTTAGATTATTTTGGTTTGAATACTTAGAAAAATCTTTCTTTTTTTTTTTCCTTACAAATGACCTGATGATTGTAACAAGAACAATGGATCTTTTTATTTCTTCATTTTACACTATACAGGTAGCAATCTTGACATGTTAGGAAAGACAATTATCCCCTGCCTTCAGAACAATCACAATTCAGACACTGAACATTATTCCCACAGTTTGGGGTTTCTTCCATTTTTCTGACTTACCACAGACTGAATGAATAACTTAGTTTTTTTCTTAACACTGGCATATCTGGACATTGGCTTTTAAATTTATTATTGAAGCGAAGTAGTTTGCATGTGGTTTCCAGAGGTTGATTTTTGTTTTGGTCAGATAATTTCAACTCTGTCAAAGTTCCTTTACTTAGAAATGTTGATTTCTTCTTCCATTATCCTTCTTACGTTATCCTAATTTTCATCACTCATGATCTGCTGAGCTCTAACTCCCAAGACTGAAGTGTTTGGGTCCTAGCAAAGAGTGTCCATGGAGTTCTTCATTCCATGGATTTCAATCTGCTCTTGGCATCAGGTTTATTTCCACCTTCTCTTCCCCATTTTCAAGGCATAAATTCCTTGAATAGGCTTCATTTCATAGAGTGTAGATATTTAAAATGCAACCGTCTAAATTTATGCTCATTACCTTAGATTTCCTTTGCTGTAAACTATTTGCCATCTTCAGAATGATACATTTCACTCTAAAATAGATGGTTCTTTTACCATCTCACAAAAAGAAGGAATTGTGACAAACAGCTGGCTATCTGAGTAAAAGCATTTCTTTTCCCCATTGCCAAACCTAATATTCTTCTATTTCATTAAACTAATGTGATTAATTGCATGCTTGCTGACTGGGTGCATTCATTATGCAATTTGAGTAAGCTGAGTACCATTTTCCACTGCACAAGTGGGATTTTTGTTTATCTGTATATGTGTGTGTTGTATATCTTCACTGTAATTTCTTACAAGGTAGAATTTTGCACTTTGTGGGAAAATGGTTGTACTAGTTGTGTTAATATTGTTTGGGAAAAGGGTAAATTGATGCTCCGGGCTGCCAAGATTCTCTGTTTTCCCTTGTATGTGGACAGCTTTATCCACACACAATCCATTGAGTAAATGGTAGTAAAATCTTAGTAGTAAAATGGTTTGCAATAAATATAGAAGAAACACACTTTCTACTCCTATAATAAAGATTTCCCTGTTTACCCAGTGCCAAGAAAAAAATTGCTTCCAACTCTGTTCTCTCCATATCAGCATTACATGAACAACACTGATACAAATTGTCCTAAATTATTAGCAGATATTGTAAACTTTCAAAATCAGAAATTAAAATAAATGCTTTAAATTACTTTACATCTGGACCAGATGTAAAATATAGATAGAGAAACTATCACTAAGATCTTATTGGCTGCTTGCAGCTCAGAGAACCAAAGACAAGCCTGGCATCACTGAAGTAAACTAATAAAACATGTTAGCCTCAAATCCTGTCTGCCTTTCTCAAGCACCCTTTTGGATTTGCAGTTGGAATATGAAGGACACCTACTGCCCTGTCTCACTCACTACAAAAATTCACTTCCTTAGAAGTAAGACTGATGTGTGACTCCACAAGTGGCTATAAAAATATGACTCTGGACAACCACCTGTCTCCAGCAAAAAAAAGGGTTAAAACTTTAATATACCTTAACTTCCTTTTCTGAACATTAATGCCTGCCTTCCTCAAAATCAGTAGGCAGAAAAAATAATCATGCACTCCAGTTGTCCACACTGACTTGGGAAATCAGAACGATAAAATTCCACATGCACACAAGAACGTATTCTCAGCATTAGCAGAAAGAAATAGAGACATCGGATATGTGAAAACAGATGTTGTTAAAATGTCAAGTGCAACAGATGTGTGGATACAAGACAAGCTTGACAAAGTTAAACTTTGATCCAGTTTAGGATGTAGGATTTTATGTTAATCTAGTAGAAATACTAATCTACTTTGGACTAGCTAGTGCCACTTTTAGTGTTATATGCTATTATGTATTGCTCTCAATGGCACTACCTCTTAAATATTTACCAGTTGAGACTGAGTGGCGGCAGCATCTCAGCTGTGTATGCTCTGTAGTATGCTTCCATAAACCTACTCTCATGAACAGCCAGAGTGTTCAGTAAGTCCTTTCTTGGTCACATACCCAGATTTTAATCCATCGAAAGAGGAAGCAGTGAAGAGAGGAGAGAATAACATATAGCAAGATATGCTTTCAGGTCTTGACCTGATACATAGCCAGCATGTGTCCAGACACCATGAAGCAGACCCATCTTCCACAGTTTTGATGTAGCTCATATTTTTTATATTTAAAAGGCAAATACTGTTCCATTTCATTCTATAGAAAGCCTTCCAAATATCTATTTAGATATAAAATCTGACCTGATTTTGATTTCAGAGTTATGACTTAATATTTCCACATAACTGCTGTGAGTTTTGCTTAATCAAGGAGTATGTTTTTTATCTATGTGTCTGTTTTTAAAGCATCAGGGCCAAAATGTGTCAATAGACACAAGCTTAAGCATGTGCTACTAAATGACTGGTATATATCTGCAGCAACTGAAGGAAGCACTGTGCTTCAGAAGTGCTCTGTGGTGCTCTCTCCACAAGGCACCAACAAGCTCTAAGATGTCATTTCAGTCATAAATGCCTATAAGTTTTTTTCAGACCACGTAACACTTCTTTGCAATTAGCTCCCATGCTTATGTCCCTTGTGAGTAATGCTGATGCAGTGTGGAGCCAAGGTTCCTCAAAGACTTGTACCGTTCCACTGATGTCTGTAAGCTGGTAGGCTCAGCTATGCATGTTTGTGACATGCAAACTGCCACAGCATGCTTGCCTCTTTGGGGAGTAGCTCTTTCATTTGTTTCAAAATCAGGAGGTAGACCTGATTTTTATAATTCCCAAACCTCCATGGAGGAGAAGTCTCAGTTCTACCACATCTAGAGTTTCTTCTTTCTACTTTCTCATAGCAGAGGGAAGATCATTTCATCAGCTGCCATGTTCTCCTCTCTCATATACCATCTGGATAAGGCAATCAAATCCACCAGAGCTATAAAATAAGTGTCCTGTCCCTTTACAACCAAGTGTTATACCCAGCTGATGTGCAGGGCAGTAACAGCAAAATGCATTTTACAAAGACTGGATATTGATTTCTTGTTATCATTAAGTATGGCTAATTAAGAAGCACATCCTTGTCTGCCTTTTACTACATGAACATAATCGGTCCTTAGTTTAGATCACTAAGGACAAAAGTTATATTCAGATTTTTAGATGATTGAAATTCACAGTAAATAGATATTACTCACCTTTTTATGACTTTTACTAGTCTCTTGCTCCTGATGATAATGACTGAAGGAAAAACAGGATGCAGCAATACCGTTTTGAGTCATCCTCTTTTTGTATTGTTCAATAGGTATGACCTTATAGTGAATGACGGTGATAGAAGTTCTCTTTCTGGTGTCAATGAGGCACTTCAACACTTCATCTCTTTGTGACCTATACCTGAATAAAGCTCTAACCTTTAAAAGAATTTTTGAGAACTGTTTTTTGGTGATTTTTTGCAGAGAAGACACCCGATAGGGTTGTGTTCTGAGATCAAGTTCAAGATTCCCTATTGCTTTTAGGGGCTTTAGAGTCATAATAGAATAGTTTTATTTTATTACTCAACTCAGAATCTTCTTATCCATCCCAACTGGTTTTGTTCACACTTGGGTTATACTTAAAAATTTTTCTAACATTTTCATATTGACTTGGATATTTTGGCTTCTGATTGTATCAACAAGGAAAGCTGAGTGCTTAACTGGGGACTGACAATGTGGCACATTTCTAACAGGCTAGCATTGCCTTGTAAATTTGATGTTAATATCTATTTTTGTAATGGTATTCTTGTTTTGTAATGCAATAGAATTGCATTTAAATAAGCATCGAAATCTTTTAATTAGTACTTTGTCAAATATGGATGTCTCTTTTCTATGTCCCTGTAAATATGACCTGATTACGGACCCCAAAATATCCAGTTGAACTAAATGTTCTCCTTCACTCTATAGGTGTTCGAAATTTGAGTACCAGTAACAATTTATTTGATAACGCAAACTACAAGTATCTTTTGGTAGAGGTCATTAGTTTATCAGGAACATAGGTTCTACATTAAGAATGTTGCCAAGAGCTAGGAAATGTAGTAATAAGTAGAATAAGAAAAGAAGGCATATAGTGTGTCTTCTCCTTCTTGTGGATCATATCATCCTTACAGTGGACTTCTAGGAGTTCAATGAATGGCTAGTAAGTCAAAAGCTTTTTTGTATGTTTTTGGACTTTCTCTGGTGTTTTTACATGTCACCATTTGAGCATCACCCCGACAATGTCCCAGGACATTCCTCCGCTGGGACAAGTAAACTTTCTTGTTCTTCTGTGAGTGGAGGCTCAGAGGCATGAGTAGCATGAAAGGTCAGTTGCCATTCCTGGGGTTTTTTTGTGAGTTTGACAGTAGAACAGTATTTCTGTTTAAAAAATTTGACAGTGACAGAGGATAGACAACTGGATACTTCTTGCTTTAATGTATGTCCACATTGCGCAATACAGTATGAATGACAAAAAGTAAGGAAACCAGATCTGAAACACTCCATGAACATATCAGAGTTCATAATTATATGAACACTCTGACTGAACTAAGGTATCTTGTTTTCAGCAATGCTGTGATTACATGTATATACTACTCTGGGTCAGAAGAAACTCAAATGGTGTCAAAACCAGTAAACATGCATATAAGTGGCCGTCTGATTGTACAGTAGTAGTATGCTTTTCAAATGTCACACTTACCTCTTCAAATGCCCCTTAAAGGCATTCAATTTGCTTCCATTAAGAATAAGAACAGCCATGAGCACGGCACTGTCCAATATACCGAACAGATTGAGCACACACAGGGATGATGAATTCTTTGAAGATATCAATGGTTATTCTTCAGCATTAAGTTTCAATGAATATGTAGAAACTGTTTAAAGTGTGCAACTAAGTTAAAATTTAAATCACCATTGGTGATGGCAAAAGGATCATTCTTGAAACGAGATAATGCCTACAAAATGTGAAGTTCTTATATAAATGAACAGGGCATTTCAATGCATTAAAGCACTTTTTGGGTCTCAAGCAGTATTTAAGACAGCAAAATTTGAGTTTTTTTCTCTGTCTTCATGGTCAGAACTGTACTTTTATGGCTGAAATTTTTCAGACAGATTCATGAAGATGTTTATTCTGAAAATTATAATTATTTTCAGGACAAACAGGAAAGTTTGGCAAAGCTGATATAACAGACACAGCTTTGTACAGCAGGGAGTATCAGGCAACTCTAAAAATAGAGAGTGCTACTAGTTCAGCCTAGAATAACATGCCTGAAAGAAGAATACACATTTACACAGCTGGCTTTACATGACTCTTGTTCATGCAATAAAACAAAAGGAAATTACCTCTTCTGAGATTTAATTTTTTTATCAGGCGCTCATGAAATAATAATTAGTTCAAAGGGTAAATGTGTATCTTGAGTCACTTCTACATATGCATACTCATCCTTTTTGAAAAAGCAATTTTCTCCCTGAGGTAATGTAGAACATCACTGAGCTGTGCACTGTATTAATAATCTAAAATTTAATAGTCTCAGCAGTTGCATAACAGGGGTTTTTTTTTGTTTTAAACCAACATCAAAGTCAGAGGTCCTTCCTGTCTCAAGTTGGTGACAGCTGAATTTGATAGAATTATAAAACCATAGAATATCAGGTTGGAAGGGACCTCAAGGATCATCTGGTCCAAGCTTTCTTGGCAAAAGCACGGTCTACACAAGATGACCTGACACTCTGTCCAGCTGAAGCTTAAAAGTGTCCAATGTTGGGGAATCCACCACTTCCCCGATGAGATTATTTCAATGGCTGATTGTTTGCACTGTGAAAATTTTTCCTTTTGTGTCCAATTGGAATCTCCCCAGGAGTAACTTGTACTCATTACCTCTTATCTTTTTCATATGATTCCATGTAAAAAGGAGTCTCCATCTTCTTTATAGCCCCTCATTAAATACTGGAACATAGTGATAAGGTATCCTTTAAGATTTCTTCTCAAGGCTGAGCAAACCCAACTGTCTCAGCTTTTTCTTGTATGACAGGCATCCTAGTCCTTTGATCATCTTTTTGGCCCTTGTCTGGACCCTCTCCAGCCTGTCCACGCCTTTTTGTAGAGCAAGAGCCAAAACTGAACACAGTATTCCAGGTGCAGCCTGAAAAGCGCTGAGTAGAGTGGGATAATGACTTCTTTATCTCTTCTAGTGATGCCTTTCTTGATGCAACTCATCATCCTATTTACTTCCTTTGCCACAGTAGCACACTGTGGTTGTTGCCTGCCAGGACACATGCATCCCTTTCCACAGAGCTGTTCTCCAGCCAGGTAGATCACAGTCTGTGCAGAATTCCTGGATTATGTTTTCTCAGGTGCAAGACTTTACGCTTTTCCTTGCAGAACTTCTTGTTAGCCACCTCTTCCAGGATACCCAGGTCTTCCTGCAAGGTGGCTCTTCCTTTCAAAGTGTCCACTTCCCCACTCAGTTTGGTATCATCAGCAAACTTCACCAGCGTACACTGAATCCCATCATCTAGATCACTTATGAAGAATTAAACAGTGTTGGATCCAACATTAATTCCGGGGGGACCTCACTTGTTACAGGCTGCCAGTTTGAAAAAGAGCTATTTACCATTACCCTGTGGGTGCTGCCTGTCAGCCAGCTCCCCACCCACTGCACAAACCACTTTTCTAGTCAGTAACACATCACTTTCTCTAGGACGAGGCTGTGGGGAACCATACTGAAAGTCTTGGAGAAATCCAGGTACACAGTGTCCACTGCTGGCCTCACATCAACCAAAGAGGTTACTTTGTTGTAGGAAGCAAACAGGTTTGTTTATCACAATTTACCCTGGTGGATCTGTGCTGGCTTTTCCCAATCATATGCTTCATTTGACTTGCGATAGCCTTCAGGAGGATTCATTCCATAACTTTCCTAGGGTCTGAAGTTTGACTGATTGGCCTATAATTTCCTGGATCCTTCTTTAAGCCCTTCTTGTAGACTTTAGCCTTCTTCAAGTCTTATGGAACATCCCCTGATCTTCACAAGTCCTCAAAGATTATGCAGAACACCTTCTCAATGAGGTCATCCACTTATTTTCACACCCTTGAGTGGATATTTTCAGCATCCAATGATTTGTAGACATCAAACTCCTGAACTAACTTTAATACCACCTCTTTCTTCACTAATGGCCGGCCAGAAGTTGCTAGTTGAACACTTAAATTCTATTTAGGTCAATGAAAACTTCACCATTTCTTTCACACTGTTTCTTCAGGACTTCGGTCTTTCAGGACTTTATTTCTTCTTGAAAACTCTCTCTCTGACTCTCATATTATTTATTTTTTTGAGAGAGAAAACAAGTCAGGACTAATACCTTTGTGGGTGTCCCCTTATTCTAATTTTTCTTCTGCACAGAGACTATCCAGGAAGACTCACAGACAACACATTTCATTTAATTCTTTCCTAGCAAATCCAAAATGGAATTTAAACATGTCTCTTATCTGTGACCTTTCTGTTCCCCTGATGAATTTTGTCCTTCCTTTAATATATTAGAATACTCCCTAATATTATTGTGATGGTAATCTCATTTGTGTTCTCTTCTCTAATTATTCCATACCTGCAGAAATGACGAGATCTTTCTGCCAACACCATTACCTAAACACAAGACTTTTTTCTTTTAAAGCATGGAAGCAACAGCAGTCAATCAAATATTGTTTTCATGAGAATTCTTTTTTCATTTTTCTGAAATCCTTTATAGCCTTGTGAACAAGAAAAATCATATCATTTGTAAAGACTGTAATTTAAAAAATAATATAAAACCCCCACATGCAGTCTGAAAACTTAGACTGCTATACAATTATTTTTTTAAGGCAATTTACTTTTTCTTAGCTGTTGACTTACTCAGTATAAAAAACTTATTACTACAGGAAACCACAAAATAGGGGAAAGATTGGTATATATCTTTTGCTCCAAGACCTGAAAGAAAGTGAACTTAATTTCAGTTCATCAGTAACTACATATATATAGTCATCTTATGTGATTGTTCTTGTCCTACTTATTTTTATAGATTCATTTCAGGTTCTAGAACATCTCCAAAAATAAATTAGAAAAAAAACAAAGATTTGTATGTGTGAGGCTTGTTCAGCCAATGTGTCAGACTGGCAAAATGCCCTCTTTGAAGATAGAGTAGAGCTGACACATAATTGTTGCCCTTACCTTTGTTGCTACTGACACTAGAGTCTGAACCCTCCTTGGAGATCTAAAAACAATTTTGATGTGACAATCTGAGAAGTTACAACCGGTATTTTACAAATACTGCAAGGTCATAGATTTTGACCTGTACAGAGCTAAGTAAACCTCTGGAGGGTGTTGTGTTTTATGGGAAAAATATTTTCATTGATTTCCAAATTATGCATTTTACTGCAACATAGTACAGAACAGTAGCCATCCAAAAGAAAATTCAAATTACAATAGCAAGAAAAGTAGCAGCAGCCTAAGATGTGTTTAAAACCCAAGCTTTTTTTTTCTAGATTCTTTTCTACATTATTTTTCAGTAATAGCTGGAAGATAAAAGCAAAGATAAAGAATGGGGAGTAACAAGAATTCCATTTTTTAGCATATATAAACTTGCAAATTGGTAGATGCAGCCTCATATATTTCTCTCTGAAAACCCACAAAAATAAAAGATATCCTTATACCATGTTTCTTTGCTGTGGCCTTTAGTATTACTTAAAACACCTGGAAAGGCTAACACTAGTCCTTTAGCATAAATCTGAGTTTAGTCTTTAATAATAGCATGATATATATATAATCCTTTAATCTTTTTCTGAATTTCTGTAAAGACAATAATTTTTAAAGCTATTTCCCAAAAGGAAGCAGCAAAGTTATATTCCTGATTAAATTTCAAAACGTTGTCAAGATAACATCCGAGAATGTTCATTTGCATATCCAAAGACAGGATTTTTAAAGGCACTTACCTCATAAAAATAATTTGTTCTCAAATATGTTCATTCTGAGGCTGCTGTTTATCAATGAAATAGGTCATTGTATTCATATGTTAATGTCTGGGGAAGTAAACTGAGATTTACAGAAATTACTTTTACTAATTTGTCAGAAATTGAGGTGAAAAAGGCAATGAGTGATTTGTCCCTCACACCTATAGAGTATCGTGTGTTATTTGTGCTCTGTTCTTCTAGGGAGAGACTGTGTCATAGCACAACTGTCTGTCTCTCAGCCTCTTTATAAACAGGTGATGCACAACACTCATTAGAAAACAGATGAGATTTTAAATTGTTTCCTTTTACAAGCTACTTTAAATATCTATGAAACATTTTTTCATTAGGTACAACTAGACTATTAAAGGCCACAGATAAGATTCCCCAAGGCATTTCCTACTATTAGATTATTGTTATTATTTTCCTGTTAATTCAATAAAAGCATTTTTTTAACTCCTGTGACAGATTTTCCTTGTTGTAGGAAGGATTAAGAGTTGTCACCCTCGGCACTAATGTGATACATCTTCAAAAAATCAAAAATATTTTATTTTTTAAAAGTATTTTAACATGATACAGTGTCAAAATAAGAACTTCTATATTTATCATGTGCAGTATGATAAGAATAATTATGACATAATAGATGTATTGAGAAAATCTGTTTAGATAACTGTGAAAAGTTTTCCATAATAGAAAAATTACTGGCACTGTGAAATATCTTTTAACAAAAGAGACTTGAAAACTAAGGACTTGCAAAAACCATGAAATTTACAATATTTTTCAAGATGGTACACTGAAAAATTTTTTATGTACAAAAAAAAGTTTTTGTATAAAGTTTTCTCATTTTTCTGCCTTTTGTTTCTTCTCTCATTTTGGCATTGAAAAGGAGAAGAGAAAAAAATAGTATGGTAAGGATTTTTACATGTTCAGTGTGTTCATTTGCTAGCTATTTTAAGTAAAGTGTTTGGTGGAAATTTCCACTGTCATAAAAACTGTACTTCTAAAGTATTTTCATTTAGACGATATAAACACAAATTGTAAAACCCACACTGTTCCACACAACGAGCAAAGCTTTATGGTTTTGTTAATAATTATTATTAGATCTTAAACATAATTCAAATATTACTTATTACCAGATGTTTATTGTTGCATAGGAATCTTGATTTTTAAACATAAGCTTTTTACAGGAAAAAAAAATATATGCGTCACAAGAAGAAATAATTTAGATGAGACTTATGAATGAAAATACCATGTATGTGTTTTTTCAACAACTATTAATTCATTGCAATATGCTGTTCCTTCAGACACAAGAAATTACAAGAAATCATGTATTTTCAACATTAAGTACTTATTAGGCCTAAGGTATACGGAATATTTTTACATTCTCAATACCATGGTGGCAGTTTCACAGATAAACAAGGAAAAAGAAAGGAAGGTCAAGTGAAATTCCCCAATGTATTTGTCAAAACCTGGGAAAGGACTAAAGAACTTGGGAATTCTGGCCCATAGCCCAATACCCTAGACCACAAAATAAATACTGCACTTAATATATCCACTCTGGCCAAAGTGTTTTAGTCTACATGACAGGGCTACCCAGAACTGACAGGATATTAATTCTAAAATTGATCCCCATTGGTCTTTTAGGCAACTATATACTAATTCTCCTGCAAACCACATAATGCACAATTTTCATCTTACATTTATCTTTCATCATGCACGCATTATTTCCTATTAAAAAAAAAAAAAAAAAGTTACAGTGTTATCTGATGAGAGCTTTGGGAGGTTTCCACAGTTCAGCATTGCCGCTAATAATGAGGAACCTTCTCCAAAGAGTCCGACTTAATGTCCTTAAATTAAGAGAGGTAGAAGGTGTTAAAGGCAAGCAGCGGAAAGGCTGAGAGCACAGTGGGAGGGCAGAGGCACTACCCTGCTCTCAGCGTCTCCCAGCTGGGCAGCAAAGCGAACCCCCTCCCACGGCTGTGTTGGCTTCATTGCTTACTGGTCCCTTGCAGAAAGTCCACCCCCACCATGAAATATCATTAATAAAATATTGTGATACTGAAATGAATTTGGCTCATTCTTAACCTTCAATAATAAGATCAGAGGTACGCATAGTGTTCTGCAGATTCTAAGACTACTGCTCATGTGTTTATTTTTATAAATAAAAAACTGAAGTGAGAGGAAAAATCAAATCCAAATTAATTAAGTTTCATGTAAGACTGGCATGGCCAGATACAGTTAATTTTCATCTTCTACCAAAGAGACTAGAGTTCATACCTCAAAGGTAATTGAAAGCCCATATTTGAAGGAAATAATTCCCTTCGGTTCAGAAGCAGGATTTACTTAACCTACAATGAATGAAGGAGTGGCGCAGTGAGTTTAGCTAATATAACAGCTTTAGGCTTTTCATATATTTTTCCACTGAAATTTCCCTCCTGCTTCCTGTGTTTGACATTTGAAGGAGCACATTCAGTTGAGTTTTGCAATGAGTCTCTATGGTAACAGTAAAAATGCCCAATCAAAAGACTTCACCTCCTCTGCCTTCTTGCCTGTTCACTCAGCAAAAGCTGCAAAGCAGAGAAGTGAGAAGCACTGGTCCTTTTAAGTGCAATAGTAGTGTGTTATAAAGTAGGAAGAAATATTCTGTAGATTTCCAGACTAGTAATGATCACACTAGTTACAGAAAGAATTAATCGCCTGTCAAGTAACACCTTCAGATTCAAATAACTTGAGTATCAAAATTAAAACCTTTTTTTTATATTAAACTGAATAATTGATATTTTCTTTTATATTAAACTGAAGAACTGTCCTTTCATTTTTTTCAGCCAACACTGGGCTATACTGCAGTATAGCAGCAGGTGCAATATATTTATAAAGTCCTTTCATTGTAAGCATACAACAAAATGCCACTTTTTTGGCAACATATACAGTAATAACCAGCAACATCATTTTAACAGCTGTAAAATTAAAAAAAAAAAATGTGACTACATTGCCTGAAGTCAATAAAAAAATGAGGGAAGTCAGAAAAGATACAAAGGATTAAACATGAGTACCAGGAAGCCGTGGTAGCCAACTGAAATCTACTGAAGGGATTATAGTAAACACATATTGCTGTAGTAAGATTCGCTTTTCCTTCTCTTATTACTTCTTTCAGATGGCATCAGAGACTCTGCTGAAATCCCCTAAAATGCAACTGACTTGGGATATTGGCATTTCCCCTAGAAACTATTTAGTTATATAATATATATATTTTAGAGAGAGATTTAGAATGCCCTGGGACCATCATTGTCAGAGCAGTGGCATCAGGCTGGAGTCTGCCTGCCTTTGCCCACCAAGAAAGCCCTGAGGGGCTGCATCCTTGCCAGTCTGGAATGGGAAGTGGGGAGCTGGACCACGTCATGGGGCCATAGCAAGGCCCTGCTTGTGCCACTCGGTCACAGCAGTTTGCTCTGCAAAAAGATCCAAGCATCACAGAAGCAGATCTATTTTACCATTCTAATCAACCTAGTGGGAACATTAAAATGGTTATTCATAGCTTAACCTTCTGAAGGTCATCCATCATTAATAAAAAGTCATATGTACATGAAAAGACACTCATAATTAATAGTCTTTTCAGCAGTGCAGAAACAAACTGCAACGTTTTAGTGTGATTAAGAAAACTTTTCTCTGGCATTCAGTACTCGGTAGACATACAGCTTCCCAGAAACCTGTCAGTTTGGTTTCTAATGAACCCTGATGATTATCTTTAAATCAGCTGAGGATTTGCTTGGACAGGGATGACCACAGTTTCTTAGGGCGTAAATAGATGAATCAACCATGGACAGATGCATGGTACACTGCAAGGCACAAGTAACTCCAATTCACAAATACAAAACTAAAAATGAAAGTTTATGACAAAGAATAGACTGAACACATACCAAAAAACTGAAAAAAATATTACATGTGAAAAACTCACATAACATTACAACTTTTAGAAAAGCTCTAAGAGGGGTAAACCTAAAATTCAGCTGCAAACAAAAGCATAAAATAGTGTTGTATATTTGTTAGCATTATGCACATAGTCAAAACTGACTGAAAACTTATAAACACTGCAGTTTCATAAATGAGAGACAGTAGAACCACTACATTTCTTTATGAGAGTTTTGATTAAAAGGGCACATGTGAAGCAGATAAATGATAAAATGCTTCAGGAAAGCAGCAGGTTCTTAAATAATAGTAACATAAATAACTGGATTTTTTTTATAACAAAGTGAAATATTTCCAAATAATAAATCAGTAGCTATTGACAAAAGATATCAGAAATCAAAAAATATTTCTAAATTCTAGCTAACTAGATCTATAGCCTGAGCAGAACTGGTCCTAAAATGTTATTACTGTACTGATTTTTTGACAGAAAATGTTGTTGTAAATTCAAGATATATAAAATAACCAGCACATATAGATCAAGATGTAATGTAGTATGAATAGCTAATGAAGGAGGTAATCAAAGGCATGGTTATAATACAGACCTATAAAGAACTGATGACTCTCATTAGATTTCAGAAGTAAATTAACAGGCAAATTATTATTAATGTTTTCCAATGAAACCATGAATGCTTTTTGTACTGTCTTACATTATTTTCCTCATGAAAGGCAGTGGAATTCACAATCAAATTCTCTATAGTAAGTCCATTATATTATTGCTTCATCACACTGTAGTTATTCATATAGAGGGAAGAGTGGTACAAAAGCCTTTGCCCACCTATTTCCACTCTCCCAGTCTGCCTTATTGTCATTGCCAGCAGCTCAGCCCCAACCAGCTGCTTGCTCACTCCCTGTAGTTTGTATTGGGGGAAGAATCAGAAAGGTAAAAATGAGAAAAAAATTCCTGGGTTGAGGTAAAGATGGTGTAATAGGTAGACCAAAAACCACTTGTGCAAGCAAAGCAAAAAAAGGAAATCGTTCACTGCTTCCCATCAGCAAACAGGTGGTCAACTATCTCCAGGAAAGCAGGGTTCCATCACAGAATCACATAGTCACATGGGGTTGGTAGGGACCTCTGGAGATCATCTAGTCCAACCCCCCTGCCAAAGCAGGTCCACCTAGAACACGTTGCACAGGAACTTGTCCAGGTGGGTTTTGAATGTCTTCAGAGAAAGAGACTCCACCACCCCCCTGGGCAGCATACTCCGGTGCTCTGCCACCCTCAAAGTAAAGAAGTTCCTCCTCATGTTTAGGTGGAACTTCTTATACTCAAGATTGTGCCCGTTTCCTTGTCCTATCCCTGGGCACCAACGAAAAAAGTCCGGCTCCGTCCTCTTTACAACCTTTAAGTATTTATAAGCATTGATCAGATTTCTCCTCAGCCTTCTCTTCTCAAGACTAAAAAGACCCAAGTCCCTCAGCCTCTCCTCTTAAGGGACATGTTCCAGGCCCCTAATCATCTTTGTAGCCCTGTCACACCTAATGGTTACTTGGGAAGACAAACCCCATCACTCTGAACGTCCCTTTCCTCCTTCTTCACCCAGCCTTTATTGCTGAGCACATCATACAATATAGAATATCCCTTTCATAAGTTGGAGTCAGCTCTCCTGCCTGTGTCTCCTTCCAACATCTTATACACCCCCAGTCTGCTCAGTGGTGACGTGGTGTGAGAAGCAGAAAAGGCCTTGACTCTGTGTAAGAACTGCTTAGCAGTGGCTAAAACATCCTGGTGTTAGCAGCACTGTTTTTGTCATAAATCCAAAACATATCCTGTACAAGATCTCGTGAAGGTAACTAACTCTATCCCAGCCAAAAAAAACAGCCTTATGCCATACCATTTATGTCATGCTCAGACCCCTCACTATACAAGGTGAAAACCATTCTAAGCACTTGCACATCTTCTCCCACACACCTTGCTGCCCATGACCACGCTAACTCAGGGCATATCCCATTCTGATTTCTCGAAATAGAGTAATAAACTTGGGAAAAGCCAGAAAGAAATTCTTGAGGCACACCAGTGCGAGCATTCTGATTACCTAAGACTATTCAAGGTACCGAGGAGTCATTGCAACAAGGCAGAAAATATCCACCCCACAGAAGAAAGGGAAAGTGTCATTCTTTGTTTCCTCTGCAAATTGGCTCTTGGGGAAGAGGGAAAAGATATAACTGTCCACTGATTCCACGTTCATGAAGCACTAAGACAACCACAATACAGAGCATAGGTATTGGATGTGATGAAGCATTTAAGATTCTCAAAAATGCTTTAAGATGTTCTTTCCATCTAAACAAGGGAAATATACATATGAGCTCTATATGGCTACCTGCTTTTAAATGGAAAAAAAAATAGTAACCGCAAGACTTCTGTTTCAACACCTCTACAACTGTTCTGTCTCATGACAGGAAAATAACTGAGATAAGTGAGATACTCCTCACAAAGGAGACTTGTCAAGGCATCTGTCTATTTTGTATAATACTGATGAAAACCAATCTGAGATTCAATGTCATATCAGTTAAAATGAAAAATTTTGCTAGCCATGTGCCAACAGCTAAGCTGTGTATCTGTCATAGATACATAACATTTTAAGAACCCTCCTTGAGCAATGAGATACATTTGTTGTTGTAAATGAAGATTAAAAGTAATCATATTTTGTATGATCAGATTAGAAATTCAGTGTATGAATCATGATAACTCAAGGTTAAATATGCTTTGTAATGCAAGACAATTGATCACCCTGTATTTCATCTTGGTAGAGTACTGCTCTAGTAGTCTTAAAATAGGAGAAACTGAATGCAGGCTTGCTTCAACAGTTTTTGACAAAAATAAAAATATAGGAAAGTGTATGATATTTGGGGGGTTTGTTTTTGTTGCTTTTAATTTGTCAGTATTCATAGCCTTCCCAGGTCAATCTGTCTCTTACATTCTCAGCTTGCACCATAGATGAGGTCAAGCACTAAGTGGAGACATTCGTAATCTTCTAAATTAAACGACCATCTCTGCAAGAGATCCCACTCCTTTAACAGCATGCAGTTAACAGATTACTAGAGCATTACTGCAGTAAACAAGCAAAGTCTAGGTATCAACTCCAATAGCAGAATCCTATAGAAATGGCAATTTCAGCTGTAAACCATACAGGTCACAAATGAGGTAAGTAAATCCAGAAAATCCTTTTGAGGCAAGTATTTCCCTCAGCACTCTCCTGCAGATTCTAAAGCTAAGATCAGTGAAATGGTGTATTATATTGAATCCCTAGAGTATCATCATTTAATAGTATTTCACAGCTTCAGTACATCATCACATTACATTATACTCTAACTGTCACCATGCAAACTACAATACCATGAAGTGATAACATAGTGTAATGAGACATACAATCCAGTGTAATGTGATATACAAGAAAGTCAATGCAGCATATCTCCAAAATTACCCTCACTTAAAGGGAAATCCAATGAATATTTCATATAAATGTTCAGCTCATTCATTTTCTCCATTTTTTTTGGATGTGTTTAATCTCTATGCATCTTGATAAGTCCATAGAGAATTTTAATATTATAGTCAGAAGCAATCATATTTTTCTAAAAAAGCTGAAACCATCAAATGAAAACCATTCTGTATGCAACTTTCTTAAAGTACTTTAAAATTCTTTGGGAAAAAAAATGCTTTTACAAATAAAGAGCTAAAGGTATCAGTCACAAAGGAGCCTTGGGTCTTTGAGTGGCTGTATATGCAACAACAATATTATGTCCACAGAACTGAAAATCGGGTTGGTTGGTGCTAGTTTCCTCCACACACATGCACATACTAATATCCTTGTACCTTGGTTACCCCATGAGTACATTTAGGGATAGATATCTGATCTTTCCTAACTGCTGTTGGATATGTAAGTAAGGGAATTACTGCCTTTGGGACAGCAAGAGTTGGTGGTAATAAAACTTCTCAAGAATAAACTGGTAATAAAACTTCTCAAGAAAAAGCTAATAAGGAGAAATTTAGTTGCAGATGGGTCTCTCTACACATAGTGAGTTTCTCCAAAGAAAAAAACATTCAAGTATAACCAAATTAGAGAAATATTATACCAACATTACATTCTTATGGAACTACAGTTATCACTTAAAAGGAATCTCAGATGAGATAAGGCCCATAAAAACCACACTCATCAGATCACCCCAGCAGATGGGTAAATTATCTAATTTTGTTGTATTAAAATGAGTAATTTGCACTACTGACTTCTTAAAACCTGTAGTAAGACTGTCTGCCCAGCTAGCCTAAAGAAGTTGATTTTCTATCACATGCCTCTACGTTTCTCCGGAGCTGTGTGAATCTGCAGCATATCCTTTTTCAGCTTACAAAGCTAGGTGTTTGCCTAGCTGTGAGCTGAGAAAGGAAGACATAAATAGCAAAGAGACAAAGCTATGATCCTATCCACCCCACAGCCATGTCCCACCTTCACACATGTGAAGAGATTTCCTTTGGCAAATTCTGTTTCAGAGAGAATTGGAGGGTCAGGGTGAGGACACCAAGAGATGGAACTTAGCCTAGGGAAACTTTTGTTCTCTGTCTATTAAAAATTAATTTAACATCAATATCATAATACAGATTAAGTTAGAATATATTTCAGAAAAAAAAAATAACAAAAATGCACTCAATCTCCAACTTCTGTAAAATAAATGTTCAGTGTCCTTGAACACACAAAGTAATATTTTTTTAGTGTTTTCATATTTTAACTCAGTCTTTTAACAGCTCCTAAATATCTATTTTGCTAATTTGAAATCATGACATGATTTGCTAATTCTTACTGTTCTGCAAGACTTGTATAAGTAGCACTAAATTTGAACCAGATTTTCTGAATCTTGCTGAGACATACTAATTTAGTATTATTACTGTCTAGAGTGAAATATGCTCCTAAACATGCTGGTTCACATCACAAAACTTCCCAGCTGAACTGGCATACCATTACATCAAACTAGCAAAGTTATTTGCAATTTAAAATAATCAGTAAAAATTACTATTTTTATGGAATTTAAAGCTGCCTATTCTCAATCAGAACAACCCCAGAACACTTGACCCACCCCAGAAAATTCATAGTGATTATGAATAACATTCTCTAATTTACTAATATTTTTTGAAAGTCAGAAAGATAATATTATTTAAAAAAAAAAACAAACCAAAAATTTGCAAAAAAAAAAAAATTTTTGATTTATTTATTTACATTATTAGTGGGGTAGGTGGTTTGACTTTTATTTTTCTTTATAGAATTTAAGTTGCTAGCTTAATAGAATTATTTGTATATTCAGGTATTCAGATTCAAATATATTGATATGGACAATTACAGAAAAAGAAATTCAGCCAGAGACTGGTGCTACTCCAGGACTTACTTACATGATGCAGGTTTTACAGCTAGTGCTCTGCCATATGGAAAATAGGTCCTCTAAGACATCACAATTTCAACATCAGACTTGGAAGTAAAAAGTAAATACAGAATTACTTAAGCAAAAAAAAAGACCTTAAGTTTATACCGCCAATAAATAAAACAAAACTGTAAAGATATGCAGCATGGAACGTAATTCTACACTGAAAAGGTTATTGTAGCTTCCATTTTTGGCTTATCCACAAATAATCACTGTCTTCAGGGTTAGATAGCTTCTCAAGCACACTGCCACTCCTGTTCTCGACACCTTTCCTTTTATTGCAGGTGGTTGAGCTGCGGAGGTGAAACTGAAGTGTAGAGCCTGGGGTCACTTTTCCTCAGGATATTTTTCCACTGACAGTGAAGCATTAGACAAGTTATTTCTGTCAAAATATACTGTCTGAATGTCTAGAAAGCAAAACTGAGTAGTTTGCTAAAACAAGATACCTTAACTATTTTTAACGCTATGAAGGAAGTTATGCAGACAAGCATAGTAGTGTTTGCAAATACTTAAATTTGCAAACAATTATACAACTATAATATTAATTGATTTATAGAGCTAAGAAGGGAATGGCAACTATCAATGAATCCTTGTAAAATATTGCTACCACACTCTAGAAGAGTTCCTCTTCAGAATTTAAAATATGTTGCCTAAGTCATCTTAGCTATCTTACATGAAAAGCCTGTACATTTTTCCATGTTCTGTCTGGCAAAACCTCTAACATCTTCATGAAACAGAAAAAGTTTTCTTTAGCTTTAGCTGTCCTTTATATCTCCCACAGGACTAATCCTCAGAGATGAATGTGGCCAAAGGCACTAGATAGAAAGCATAGTTGTTACTTTGGTAGGTTATTAAACTCTTTTATTTGGAATATAACATTGTCTCTGTTGTTACAAGGAAAACTGTTCAGCACCATTGTAGTATTTGTTCCATTCCAGTTCCCTGGCATATAGCCCTTTTGTAAGAACTTCATAGGTTAGTGTCTATGCTAAAAAAGGACATTTTATGTTTGCAATATGATCTTTCTGCCTACAGTCAGGCAAAGAAGGGAAACTATATACGCTGCAAAATTCTAACAATGATACTTGGTTTTACTCTTCTCCATACCCATGTAGTCATGAGGGTTTTGCTCTGTGAATCTATCTTCTTTGGAGGAACTCCCAATATATTTCCCAAAGGCAACCTAGGAGACCTGATTATATGGCAGAGCAAAGATACTGAAGCAGGAAGAAAAGAGGAAGGATGAGACTGTGTGAAAATATAAATAAATTATTAACAGCAGATCCTCTTCTTTTTGTAGCTTTCAGAACTGCATTTTTCCAGTTTGTTCCTATTTGTTCAAAAGTATTAGTTCATTAACTCACAGACATACAGCATTCATTCCACACCAGTAGAGACTAAGAAATTATGAAACATTTTTATTTATAAAAGTTATGTAATTGTGTCTACTGTGGACATTCACATCCTGGAATTTAATAATAAATTAACATGAGCAATCAAAAAGCAGACAGCTCCTTAGTTTATGCAAAAGCTTTTTTTTTTTTTATCCATACAGTGCAGGATGTCTTAGTCTCTACATTTTAAACTAATACAGTTTTACTTGTTCCTCTTCACTGTACTCCCTTTCATGCATGTCCTAAAAATCCTCCTGACATAATGTAAACAGAAATCTTAATATATAAACCATTATTTAATTCCACCACTTATATTAAACAAAGATGTTCTTTTGTAAACTACAAAGTCCTCTATCAGGATGAATGACAGCAGATTTGAAAAGAGCGGAACCTATCTTTGTTTGCCTGTCCGTAGCTGAAGTAATGGCATAGAGCACTAAAGCAACATCTCTTAAGAGACCAAATAAATTTTCTTTCAGGATTAATGGTCTACTGCTAGTGTGAAGAAGATTAAAACTAGAAGCAAAGAGACAAGAGAGTCCAGGGTAGCCCCACGGTTCATTTCTATGTAACTTGTTATTGAGCAGAGCCAAAAAGTCAAGCATTTGGGTAAATGGTTCAACATGAAGTTACTTACTGAATGCTATCAGACGTTATGGTCAAATACATCTGCTGCACAGTTAGGCAGCAGATAGAGTGATTTAGCACTGCATACAAATCATTGGGATTCTGTGTGTTGGTACCAACTGAAAGGCTGGCAGCCATAAGATTGCCAGTCACCAAGTGTCACTTCTTCATTTACATCACATTGGTATTCAGACAGTGGCAAGCAACCCCAAAAGTGAATTTATTGCTGCGAGAAAGTCAATATTTTACAATAAGTGTAGGAATTCTGAAGAAGTAATTTAAAAGACTACTTTGTGCAAACCATTTACTACTTTATACACATGTATATTGCTATTCATTGCCACGGATACCTACAACCAGAGTAATTCTGTGAAGCTTCTTAATTTTAAACACTTGGTCTTTTACAAAGTAAACTGCCAGTGTTTAGTTTAGTTAGTAAAACTGAGTTATTAGAGACCTCCTTGACTTCCCTAGAACAATTATTTACTGTACATGGTTCATTTGTCTCTCTCTTTTTAATTTTCTTGAAACAACATTTCATTAGGGTTTTTCACTCTGAAATGTGCCATCAAGCAGTCAAATCAAACCATCCTATTTTCTTTGGAAATATCAGTCTTGCAAAGAACTACCTTCTGAAAAATGCAAGCAAGTTGAGCCAACAGAATGAAAAAGAAGAAATGCTCAGATTTTTTTCCAGTTTCTTTGTAATACATGAACTATCGACTGAATTTAAGATTTCAGTATCCGTTCAGTACTTTCTAATCATCAAACCAAAGAAACATTTTACTAAACACAAGCACACAAATTATATGAAATACTTCCTTTATCATTAGTGTTTTCCTTTGGAAGTACAGAATTCCCTAGACTTGTAGCTGATTCTTGGCATTCCTGTGGAGTTATTTATGTAACATGTAACTTGTCTCTCATACTATGGATGGACCAAGTCTCTGAGTCTTCTGCTTGTCCTTTGCATACATATCAATCAGATTTGTTTAACTGAGTTTTTATAAATTGCTGACAGTGTATTTGGGAAAAAAAGTTCTTCATCAGAGCCACAAATCTATCCAGCAAAATTCGAATTCTATATCATAGACATATTTCTTAACTGACACTACTTTCTGTCTACATCTCAAAGCACTTTTCAGTAGATATTTCTGCAGCTGCAATTTAGACGCAGTAAAAGACAGCAATAAGCCTTGTTTTCATTAAAGTTCTGCAATTTCTGAGAGAATACAGTCATTTTGGACAGAGAAGGGAGCATTTCTCAGCAACTAATAATGGTAGCTCACAAGTCTGATCATGTCAATGCTGGCTCCTAGAAAAGACCAACCAATATAATTGATCTTGTAACATTTAAAGGCTCTTCACTTCAAGCATATTTTATTGCTGCCTGGCTACAACTATGTTGGCCAGAAGTGAGGCCAGCTCTGGGGTTCAGACCTCAGAGGAAAATCAGTTCAGCATGTAACCACTTCACTGCTAATGGCAGAAGTTGCATGGGAAATTAATTTTCAGGATCACATTAAGTCAGACTGCAGAAACTATTGTGGGATTCACTTGGATAAAATTGCTCTTGCTGCTGGAAAGATGAGTGTCAGTAATGATATTTATTAAACACAATGAATAACGTTTGGAAGCCATGGAAACCAGAGGACTAAAATTGGGTAGATGCACTAAGTGCAAGAGGGCACCAAGAGCTTTTAAGACAATCAAAGGATTTAAACTACAAGAGTAGATTAGATAAATTTATAAATGTTTTTATCCAGCTTTTATCTCATAGAAGACAGCAAAGTGAAATTAACACAGAAAATACCAGAATTTATAATCAAGGAAATAAACCTCCAACCTTGTTGTAGGAGAGTATTTCCATCCTTTGAATATCAGCCACAGTTAAGGTTCCATTCTTTATATGATTGAAAGACCAATTTATTATCTAGATAGACTCCAATATCAAAGAAAAAAAAAAACTAGGGAAGAAACAAAAAAAGGAGAGAAAAGGAGCATAAAATTATCCTGGCTAAAAATTACAATTTGTGAAAAATGCTTAGAGGAAATATACAGAGGTAGTTCATAGAGGTGCTAACCATCTAAGTAAAACAAAAGACATTTGACAGAAATCAAATTAGAAAAGATAATGGATTAAAAAAGATTTACAAAGACATGTAGCTCTGAATGACAGGGGTTTTTTTCTTTTGTTTTTCTCCAAAAGACTACTATACTCTAAATCTTCCAAAACCTCACATCTATGTTTATCTTTATAGCATACTATTAGTTCAATTGATTAGCAGAAGTGTTTCTGTGCTAAGTTAAGCCTTTAAGACTGCAAGTGAGAGAGGTAGAAGAAAGAAAAGATACAAAAAAGCCCAATAGTTACATTTTGTAAGAGGCCAATAAAGACCACTGCATTTGAAATGCAGCAAAATATTTTTATTTTCAATTCTGCTTAAGTAATTCTTTAATAAAAGAAGAAAAAATGCTAGATTACTAAATGCTAAATTACTGAAAGAATTCTACAATACATTTCATATCCATTGTACAATACAAAAGGAATGAATGAAAAAATGCATGCACACAGCCTTTTTTCAATCAATGGTCCAGTTGTTCAGCATATCTTAACTTGGAAATGAGATCTCAGTGTCTTTCACAGAGCATTTTGCATTGCTTTATGGGCAATATAGCACTTACTACACTCAAACTACTGTATCATTAGTCACATTATCTGTAGGGGTAATGGTGACATATACTTTTCCTTAAAAATATGTGTTTAAATGCAACATGAATTGCTATGACTAAAGACAATAAGGAGCTTACAGATTTAAAAAAAGCAATTAGTCTATTCAGATTTCCCCTGTAGCAAAAGAGCAAAAAAGATAATGTTACTTCTAGCAGGAGCATTCAAAGTTAAAATGCCATCTACCCCATGTACCTAAGTTTCATTTGAGGCCATATTACATTATAAGGTGCAAATACAGTGAGAGTTAATCAAGCACACCTAGTATCTAATGCAGCTGACAGCTCTCTAAGATAATAAAAGTGGTTCATTTTACACATTAGTGGGAACATCATAAGAGTGAAAATGCCCTTTAATACTCAACTTCCATAAATAGGCCATCTGTTTTTCATTAGATCAATATGAATAAGTACTGAAATAAAGCCAGATTCTTTCATTTGTTAACAGGAACATCCTTTACTATCCCCAGAATTAGTTAGTTGGTTCACCTTCAAAAACTTGGCCACATTTATGTGGCATATTCCCCTTCTGGAACACCTGTATTGTGCATTATATCCATACATCACTGTATTGTAAACAGTTCTGTTCTAGACTAATGCAAAAATTAATGTATATGTGTGCATATAGGTAGAGAGAAGAGGAATATCTTCAGCTGAGACATCCACTTCTTGTTGGGAAAAAAAATAAAAAGAAACAAAAAGAAAAAAAGACATTCTGAATGACACAATCACACTTCTCTCAACTGCCCGCTTCCAGGATTTTTTCCCAGCTCCTGAAAGTTTTTTTATTACGTGAATGGCCATGAATTGAGAATCTTTTATAAGATGGCAATACTAGGATGACACTATCCAAAAAAGACACCAGTTCCATTCCAGTTCAGAGGTTGCAGTCTGAGTTGGGTGGGTCTACTTTCACTGTATAGAGATGACTGTGCCCACATCGTGCCACAGATGTCCAGTATTATTTCTTCTTGATTCATTCCAGGGAATCTGTAATATTCTATCCATGAAAAATAGTCTGAATAAATCTGTTCATATTTTCAAGGGTCTCCTTGCACCCTGAAAACATAGGCAGGTTTAAGGACAATAGCTGTAAAAACACCTTAATAATATAAAAGATATAATCCATTTTATACTTTGTTTAAGTCTCTGATTAAATTTTTAAAAGCTTTCTGTTTTGTTAATTAATACAGGATCTGAACAGGTGTTCTTTCTACTGTAGTGGTGGTTTTTTGCCTGCATATATTATATAATTAATTTGTGCTGAGAAAAAAAAAAATTAAGTCAAACTGATGCAGTATTTTCCATGGTTAGTGAGGAACTAATTATATAAAGGGTACACGTCACCAGCTTTTTTCCTTCTTCTGTTATTGTTCTCATAAAATAAAGCCATTATCTTAATCAGTTCAGGGGTTTATCATTATTTTTTATTTATTTCCTTAATGTTATCTCTTTAAAGGAATTCAACAGGTCCACTTAATTGTCTTCTCTAAAAACTGGATCCTTGCAAAGCAGGTAGAGAAATATATAGATATTTCTCATGCATATATGTATATGTATACAAATATATATGCATAAGGCAACAAGTTGTAAGTAACTGTACAGGGTAGGACTGAAAACAGAAAAGAAGAGATGCAGGTGATAAGAATTGAAGAGGCAGAAGTGAACGTATCCTCATTATTAGTGAAGAGATATTCATGAACACAGTCCTTTTTTCCTGAAGGAGCGGGATCCTCATGAAGTAATATAAAAAGTCACTAATTTTGTCATTTATTGTAGCCACAAGCCGTCAATATGTCCTCCAATATCCTTTTTCACTGGCCAAGCTGCAAAGCCTTCAGCTGATTCATTCTGTGATAACTTTCCAGACTGGCATCTGATTCTGTGACAATGGCGTCTGATTATTGTCACTCCCTGCTCTCAAGATCGCAGTTTGCTCAGTGCTGTAACATGATTGTTAAGTGGTTTAGGCAAACCTGATGCTAATGCCTGCATCCCTTTCTCTTACTATTATTTGTCTGAAGATTATTTGAGATGTGTTAATGCAAAATCAAAGCTCATACTGCAGCACTCTGTTAAACCTGTGCTGCACAGAATAAGGAAGAGTTCCTTCCATCTCTAAAGTAGACAAACTTCTTTTTCCTCCTGTGTCTACCCTGGCTTCCTTCTTGGACCCTTTTTGGATGAGGGAGCTCTTAGATCCAGCATGCAGGTTTAAACATTGTCTGACAGGAAGCAGCTGAAGTCATTATTATACACGCCTTCCAACTTATATTTCAATATGTAACTGAAAAACTTCACAGGGCAGCTCTTCAGCTGATGTAAGTCATCATAGCATCTTTAGCTTCAATGAACCTTTTTAATTTTACAGTAGAGGAGATGGATCTTCTGCTGTTTACCATATTTAGTACTGCTATTCAGCAGCTCAAGTAGTGCTTTTGAAGCTCTGATTGAAATTACTGCTCATTACAGATTCTGCTATTTTTTTTTTAAATACAATCATCCATGAAAAATGCACAAACATTTTATCTCTTCCAATATTACTGCATTTTAAGTTTTTTCTCTTGTAAGATTCCGTATGATTTGATTCATCTCATTCCACTTTTTAGCTATTTGCTTGGCCAATTCTCTTAACTGTTCTCCATGTCACAGTTCAGTATTCTCCAATTTTTTTGAGGAACATTTGCCTCTTTTTTATTCCTGTGATTTGTAACCTCAGAAAGATCAATTCAGAAATATTGACTTATACCTATGTACTTTTAAGGTAAAACTGATATTTTCTCTAGATTTCTGTCATTTAGTGTGAGAACTGTCTCTGCCAACTTTGCCTACCAAAGTTTAGATGTCCAATCTAATTAAGTCATCCAACTCTCCCTGTCACCAATTGAAGAAGATAAGTTGAAAGGTGACATAAATCACCTTTCAGGGCCATCCACCCCTCTCCATTGATTACACATGGCAAAGAGATCTAGGCAAAGACACTGTTTCAAAAATCAACAAGGGAATGGAGTAAAAGTCTCCAATGTTCCTATCAGTGAAATGGTCAGCATATTTAATCAGGAGGATTTTGTTCTTACCTTTCCAAAACCACTCAGCTGAAGTACTCCATTTTGCACTGAAGACATTAATATAATTTGGAGGTGCTACACACTGCCTCATTTAACAGCCCCGATCTCTCAGTCACTAAGTCATTCTCATTTTTGTTAGCCCAGCCTTAAGAAGTACTTGAATGTGCCAAGGAAAATGAAAGAAATTGTCCTGAGCCGATTTTGACCCTTATCACTGTATTCCATTGGCTCCAGCTGCCTAGTGAGCAACTGATGTGTTGATGACGTGTTGATGATAAATCTGTGTCATCTGTCACAACTGCCGCATTCACTGCGACAGTGAAAGAGCCAAATATGAGATTTTGTGAATCAAGTATTTTTCTAAACTGAGGCCACGTGGCACATAAAAGAATCAACCCACTTCAGTCACCAAAATGTAACTCATCACAAGAAGATCATCCATTCCACTAGACTTTTCACTTGAAAAAAAACAACAAGCGGCTCCTCAGGAATTCAAATGCTGAGGTGAGCACTGGTGCCACCTCAGCCCAGCATCTCCAGAAGAAAGTTCCCCAAAGCAAAGTCTTATCCTTGTGGCTGCTAAGGCTGACTGATTCAATTTTGGGAGCCAAAAGTCCACTGACGTGCAAGCTTTTAACTTCATGAGAGTTAGTAACTCTTAGTCATTGCTTTCCGCATGGAACAGAGAGCACAGTTTATATAACTTTGGCTAGATTACATTATTTTTGTTTGACAGTACGTCACAGTACATCATACACAGAAGCCAAATTCCTCTGTTTTTTAAGATCTCCTTCTTAGTACGATTGCCAACTCTGCATGCAGCCAGACTCACAAACAAAATTAAAGTCTCCATAATAAACAACATTAAGTGCGAATGAATTCTTAAGAAAATTAATTCAGTGGCTGCTCATAAAGTCGACCCATTGATTAACCACATCATTTTTCTAATTTTACTTAGTACATGCTTTCAGATTGCCTTTATCTGCTGCAAAATACTTGTGCCAAAAGAGTGCAGATTTTGACAGACAGTAGAAACTCTGTAATACAATAGATATTGCAATTGTAATAAACTAGCCTTTTCAAAGCAAACAAAATCTCTAAGTTCTTTTTGACAACTGAAAAATGTCTACACAAAAAGGAACTTCAGAACACATCAGCTCAAGGCCTAGCCTCACTTAATAAAAAGCTAACACCATTACCACAGAATGGGTCCATAACTGTGAATTTAATTTATTTTCTCTCTTTTCTAGAGCAATATGTTCATCAAGTAGGAAGAAATAAATATAGCTGAATTTGTTAATTCATGGAAAAGGCACAGAGAATGCAGAAGACCTTGGTAGAAAAGGTCTGTTGTTTAATCTGTTACTTAATTCTGTTTTCATGTAATTAAATAACAAAATCCTTGTACATATCAAACAGAACAGAAGCTCCTGGTCCTGAAAGGGCATTTATCCTACTTACAGTGCATCCTACTTACCATGTCATGGTATGATAGGAATTACTCCTATCCCTAGGGTGAGCTGAATTTGCCATGACAAAATAGAAAGTTTGTGTCAATTACATAATGAACTCCATATAGTGCATTACAGGATCAAGGCTTCAGTATTCTAGTGTAGGTTAGATAGGCATTACTGTTTTTAAACATTCAGCACAAGCATTTCTGGCCTAAGAATTTTTCACCCAGATGGAAGATAGAAAGTGAAAACAGTGCTGGTGCACTGAGGGAAAATTTGGTTTTACTCTGCCATAAATTTTAGCCTTAGACAGCAAATTATGAGATGACAGCTCTTCAAATCCCCAGTGCAAAGATTTTTTCTTCCAGGACACCTTTTAGATAGTTCCTAGTCTTGCTTGCATCAAAGACACCTGACAGGTTACTTCTTTAGCTCCTTACAAGGCAGGACCTCTGCTTTGTCTTCACTCACCTCCATTCCAAGAAATGGCAACACAAGCTCATGATATTTTCTCAGAAAAGAGAAAGGAGGCAATTTGTGCCTACAACCCATTTCCTAGCTAGCCCTGCTGTTAGTCTTAAATTCCTTAGATATGCATCTGAAAGCTACTTCAGCAGCATCCTGAGCAGATATTGGAACTGTAAGAAGACTCTGAAACCCTCAAGTTGGTCTTTGACCAATAGACCTTGTTATGACCACTTTTCACAGATTTCATTAAATATAATACTTTCAATTATTTTATGTTTTCTGTGTCTGAAGAGATTAATTCAGAACAAATATGAAGGAAAGAGTGCCACCTGCTGTGGTACCAGTAATATTCCCTCCAGTATTCAAGTCAGGGAGAAGTCCAGAAGCTGAAATGCAAACAGGATGAATTGCTTAACGGTTAACAATAAATATATCATTTGCAAATGTCATTACTGTGGATGTACTTTTTGATGAAGTTAAAGGGGGGGAGGGTTATTACACTTTCATTGAGATATTAGACATGGCCCTGTGTTCCATCACATCAAAGTACACACGTCTTTGTTTTGCTATTTCTTTTATTTTGGCAGGTATTGAAACTAAACTAATTCTGATTTTATATCTACATAGTGTGGCATACAATATGCATGTCCCTGTGTTTTGATCTCTCTAACTTTGTGCTGTGACAAAACCATTGTACGTGTTTAGAGATTTTTCTTCTACACTACTAGCTCTTTCTTTCTGACAGAAAATTGATTTTTCTCATCCTGATACATGAACCAGAATAAATCTCTTGCCCTATTGCTCAGGAGCTTACAATGTCATCAACCGCAGCTTTAGAACATGCCATTAGAGACAGAGACATTAGAATAACAGTGAGCAGTTTGGAGCAGTTTCTTTATTATAAAATTTAAAAAAAAAAAACCAAACTATTTTTCTGCTGATAACAAGTTGCAGATATCCAATATTTTACACGCTTACTGCACATTGTCTAAAGCAGTAAAAATCCTTTTTGCTCTTTGGAAATAATATTCAGAAATATATCCTACTGTAAGTGGCATCCCATCATGCTTATCTTGAGGCAAGATAGAAACCCACATTTATTTCTGCATTCACTTCTTTTGAAGATATTTCATAACACAATCCTTAAAAATGGCTGCTTACCTGGTGAGTTTTTACACTAAGTTTATGGAGACAGATGGTATCCTGGCTTCATCACACCATCATCATGACCTATGATCCATCACTTTACGGAAGACATACACTGACTTACAGAGTGTGCTGATGGCTTCAGATAGATTGCTGCAGAGAAATGTCAACATGACATATCTATGAACTAGATCTATTGATTCATTGAGCTGTCTCTAGGAAACTAATCCAAGACTGAATTTGATTACTATTGAAGTCTCTTTCTCTGCAAGTAGACACACGTCAGGTATGTAAGACATACATGTGTGGTGCTACATGGTGCTGCACAACCTACGCTACAGTGTGCAAGGCTACTGGGAGCTTTAGACTGCTTAAATCTATTTAATCACAGTAAATCTATTTCTGTACAAAGAGAAATTTGTGAAGGTTGCTGCTTCTGGAAATGTATGTGTCCTGGAAATGTATGTGAAAGATTATGTCCCTGATACTGTGGCCAAAGTAGTGCATATCATGATGTTGCATGTCAAGTGGTACATGTCATGATGTCAAGGCTTTTACTTATTTTTTAAATGTAAATTCTAAGTAGTGAGTGGAACAATTACCAAGGCCTCACTTTCTGAGCCAAAGGAACATTTTATGTTGCTCCTGTAACTCATAGCTGACTTAAAATTAATTTTAGCATCCACTACAGGTAAAAAAATGAAGTGACAGACTAAACCCCACCAACATTAGTACTGTAACTTCTACCTGTCAAAGGCAATGAGGGAGAAGAAAGATGTAAAAAACATCTTTCTTTTCCCTTGTTTTACTCCTAAAGCAGTCCCTATAATTTTCTAATTTATACACAGACCAGAAAAACAGAGAAAAACTTCAAAAGATGAGCTGAAACCCTTCTTTCTACCCATAATGGGTTTTTCTTTGACCAAACCAAAGAATTAGGATCAATTTTGTAAAACAACGTATATTCCCCCCAATTATATGAAGGTAGAGGTATTTTGCACAAAAGTTAATAATGCCCCTTTTGTAACACATCCTTTCCCAAATCCATTGGCAATTAGGGTAAATTCTTAGATTTGCAGAATTTTCTGTAATGTTTTTAGAAGTATAATATTACAAACAAAAATGATTTGACTAACAAGCTTCATAATTAGTTTATTTTGTAAGCGATAGTATTCCTAGAACTTCATAAATTAAAAAGTAATTGGTACTAAGGTCTAATATGACATAAACCAAACCTACAAAATTTGGATTGCCTTGGTATTCATATGTTTGGCCTCAGAGTAATGAGCTGATTTTAAGAAAATATTATGTTAAATTATTCGGTGTAGTTTTCTATCTAGCCAACAGCGACCTCCTTAGAAAATACTTACAATATAAATAAATTTGGCTTACATAATTTCTCTTTTCTCCCTCTTTCAAGCATCAAATTTTGATTTATTTCACAAAGTCAATCTATTCTTGAACATAAATATCTTTCTTCATTCCTCACAATCCTAAGAACACATTTGATCTCCAAGTATGTAGCTGAAGAATCATAACCATTGAATGCAGATTAGATCCATTTACAAGTGTACATTCAAACAAACCTTTATTATATTTCACACTAGTATCTAAAATAGGTTTTGAATTATAAAAATAACTCAGCCTGGTAAGTTAAAGTCACATATTAAAAAGGTTATGTTAGAAGCTATCACTATTTACAGGTATTCTACCAGATATCAAAGCAATATAATACTAATCACATTTACTCAACTTTTTTATGTTGTCAATTATTTTAATACATTTACTTTTAAACCGCTGACTACAATATCCAGTTCTGTAAATGGAAAATGAAGTGCATTTCCTTCCTGTAAAGACTATCCAAATAGGATATACCTTCCTTTGGAGAACTGCTACAAACCTTAGGAAAATTCTCATGTTTTTCTTGACCCCAGACTAGGATTTTAATTTGAGTTATTGTTCTATTTTCCTCATATAACACAAACCAGAAATTGCACATTTAAATCATACTGTGTATCCATATATGCCAAATTACCATGCATTTGATAATTCAGAGTTCTGCTATAGATTTTATTTCTCAAAGTATTTCCTCCATAGTTTAAGTCTCAGTTTAAGTTTCAGGCAACCAAGCACTGCATAACCTCATAATTGACACAAGAATGATCCCAATGAGATGTACCTACATAAATCAAAACACCAAACCAGATCCCATTTTCAAACTTAGGTGTCTAAAACAATGAAGAACTGTTTTAAACAAACATTTATTCAGCAGCATTTCTAAAAATCAGACCTTGTAACATAAGTCTTCATAAACATTCATAGATGAATTTTCCAATGCTCTAAGACATTCTAATTGGAATGTTTTGGATTATGTTTTTCCTTTTCTGACTATGAAGATATCCTCTAAGTGCTAGCAAAGCAACTGTGAAGCTCTGAAGTTTTAGAAAGATAATCTAGAGTAGATTATCCATCCTGTAGAAACACCAACCCACTGTGCTTTGAAATTTCTCTTAATTTAAATTTCACTTAATTTAAAAGGATCTTTTGCACAAATGAATTAAAAGGTTTAAAGACACAAATACCCACTAATTTACTTGCTTCTAAGAAGCTAGAAAGGCAGTACGTTCTTTGGATGAAGACCTGCAGCCCAATCACTCAGAGAGGCACAAGAATACCATCTGACTTCACAGGCTGCTCTGACACAAACATTCACCAGCACAGGATCTACTTCACCTGCCGTTAGGTATGCACATGTCTGCATATGAGCTACATACTTTATTCTCCCTTTCCTGTCAATGGAAAGATTTAAAGACTCTTTAGGACATGACTAACTTCCAAAAGTAGATACCTGAAATAGGTCAGATAAATTGTGGCCTAAAAATGTCTTTTTCTTCTCTCTGGTGGGTGAGTGCTTCAGAGGTAGATATCTACTGTTTAGGCATCTATATTTGATCAGACTAATACCACCAGTAACAGCAATTAGTGTTTGACCTTTAAGTATTGTACCTTCTGGTGCTCTGTGTAATTGCAAGGTAATGTGCTGCAGCCTCATTTTAATATGGCAATAAGAGTATTCTTAATTACTGCGGGTGCTAAGTGTCTTTTCTGAGGAAGAGAATAGGCTGCAACCTGGTGGAGAAGAGAAGAAAGTGAGGTTTAGAGAGACTGGAAAGCTATGCACCTTATATGGTCATGAAGTCAAACAGCAATAAAGACTAATTTAATCACTTGTCTTAGCTGATCAAAATCCATATGAGACCTTGAAGGCTAAAAAGTGGGGCATGCCTTTTCTGTAAAGCCGTTACTGTCTTCTCAGGCATATATCTCTAATACGTCCTCTTCAACCACAACACATGACAGATGTCACTCATGCTGGATCCTTCTAGATGTAAAAGAGAAAGAAATCTTGGCAGTGCCTTCTCAGTGAAGTTTTCTTAATCTGAAATAGCCCAAATCTTAATGCCCTTGAGGGCATGCTGCAAGACATATGTTTTTCAGAGAGCTGCTGAAGCAGCAAACTTGAGCCAGGCATGATATATAGTGAAAATGAAGAAACCTTCATCTTCATTATTTATCTGCTAAATGGTGATTGAATGGTGAGATGTGGTAGATTGCCATTAATTTCAACACACTGATTGGTTCTTTTTTTAAAAGACCATCTAATGTGTTAAATGGAAGCCTTTTGTCACTTAACAATTTAAAATCAGCCATAAATATGGACCTCCTGGAAGACTATGGATGAAGTGTTGATTCAGGAAAACAAATTTTTTACCTCTAACATGACAAAAATGTGTTACTAGCATATCATACAGCCTAACGTGGAAAGCTAACAGATATTTTTGCTTTCCACTTCATTTTCTGTATGCTCTGTATATGTTTTGATCCTGCAAATATTTAACGACTCAACGACACTTCCTAAGCTCTAAAGTTATATTTATTTTACTAAACTGAGAAACATTCCCAAGTTCCCTTGTGCAAGTATACAATTTAGCCCTACTTGAACTGTGTATCTGGAGAGGAGAGCAGTAGCATGAGCACTGTCTTCTCCCTGCATGAACATGCCCACACGTGCACATGCCCATGCACAGAACAGTTTCCACAGGATGAAACCATGTATGGTCACTGCACACTCTCCCCGTGTGCTGTGGACAGGAGGGCACCCAGCAGCTGAGGGTGGACTCAGCCTGAAACTGTTTGCGTGACCAGATATAAGCACATAGATTTTCAGCATAGAATCATAGAATCATAGAATCATCTGGGCCGGAAGGGACCTCCAAAGGCCATCTAGTCCGACCCCCCTGCA
>JAOQGH010000001.1:149023807-149070091 GCA_025769975.1 Gallinago jamesoni
GTGCCCCTGAACCCTCAAGCCTTTTCCCCAGTGACTTAAAGTCCTTTTTGATTGTTTTATAATTTCCTGCATTGACTGCATGAACTGCAGTGAACTGTAGGTTTAGTTTGTGAACAGTAAGCTGTTAAAATCTGTATTGCCATTAGTATCTTTTCGCACTTTTGCCAGAAAGAAAATTTTGCATGGTGATCACAACTTTCTTTCTATTGGTAGAGTTAGTGCCTAACATGAGCCACTGTAAGTGAATAATAACAGAAAATTCAACCGTAGATACCCAAAAAATTTTTCTTTAAGAAGTTTACTTTTATCTCTCCCTAAAGGGTTGGAATAGGGTTTTGAAAAAAGACTTTTGTGAAGAGGAATATTAAAGAAATTAGAGGAGTTATCAGGATAGCATATTAAGTGCTTAAGATGTTGCTGCCCAAAAATGTATGTGTATCTGTAGATAGATCTTAATCATAGTTCTCCGTTTCACTCTGTTCATATGTTTGGAAGACATCCATTTTTTAAAAAATTAATTTGTACAGTCAAAATGCTATTTTAAGTATCCTGTCCCTTTAATTAGCTATTCTTTCTTCTGAAGTAACACTTGTGAAAGAAAAAAGCCTCATTCAGGTAGGGCTTCTTGTCATCATGATTCTGTAGCGTCTCAGCGTCAGGCTGAGGCATCTATATGTTTACTCCTTTAGGTTCAGGTATTGCTGTACCTCCAGCACTAAACTTCATGTTGTTTTACTGGTCTATTCATATGCAAAGGCCTGTAGAAAGGCAAAAAAAAAGAGAGGAGACGCAGACAAAGCAGAAACAAGTAGAACCCATTTAAACAATACTGAATTTACACTAGAAGTTAGTATAAAATTGTAGACTCCTCCAAATGATAGAATTTGACCCCAAATAAGATCAATAAGGGTGTGTGTCTGTGTGGTTTTTGCTCAGACTGGTTGTTTCTAAGATTTTGTTGTTGTTTGTTTGTTGATAAGATTTTATCTGGAGCTTTATGCAGATCCACTTCTACAAATACACCATTGTAAAGTGGGGAAAGATTCATTCAGAAAAAACAAGAATATTCAAGTTAACTGTTTCAAAATAACACATTAATGGGGACAAAATAAAAACTTTTTTCGTTAATATTGCAAAACTACTGAGCTAGTTTTGCTGGAATTTTCCGAAATGATTCATCCTAGAGTAGACATCTGGCATGGGACGTATCAGCCTGAACAGTTTAAATATGGTAATTATAAGGAATTCAAAACAGGGTCTCAAAGGGAAAAGTTTTGGTCAACCTTAGCTAAAAGCATTTAGTGGAACTAAAATAATAAGAATCTGTAAAATTAAAATCTGTATAGCATATAGTTGAATAGACCTGTATGGTTTCCTCAAGGCTTATTCATGTGTACATAATTAGAGTGCTTGGTTAGAAAACTGCCTTTGAAAAAATCTTTAAGCAAAAGGCTTAAAAAGAAAAAAAAAAAAACAGTGAAAGCTGTCACTTTTTAGAGCACGGCATATCTGCTCCTTCTGAATTTATTTTCAGAGTTCAAAAGACAATCATTGACTAATTATCTGCCAAATGCAGTACTATTGTTTGAATTGTAGGCATCTTTACTTAGTTGAAAAACACTTTTATTTCCTTAATGGCTTCTCTAAACTTCATTATTTTGAGCCATTTTGTAATACACTACATAAAAGCTCCTGGATACAATAAGAAAAAAGAATTTTCTATTTATTTTGGGAGTCAAAAGCATTTTAAACTTTAACACAGGAATGCTATGGGCTGATTTTCTATGGAGGGAGTTTCTTTCTGAATTTTTACTAATTGAAAAAAAAAACCCACAAAAAATAAGGCTTTGGAACAATTAATGCACATCATTTTCAAGGCAATCTGAATCTTTTTATTGAGCTATTTCCAAAATCTCTTCATTGGGACACAGGGATACCTTCTGGACATTTAGGTCATGTATCTATGAACACTTCACCTGGCAACAAGTATTAAATTTAGTCCTGAACTCATTTCATTAATGTTATGGTTATTTTCAAAACCATGAAAATAAACAATTGCTTTTGTAAACTCAAAAGATTTGCAGTTACAGGCATTCATTATTTCCATTGTCTCTCCTCCTGTCATACTAATCATGGATACAGCTATTATTTGGGAATTTCTAGATCTTTTCTGAAACAGCAGCTACTTTAACCAACACATCACCTTTTACCCACACTAACTTCTTGTTTATTAGAAAAATATGAAGCTACTGGACAGCTGATGCTTATTTTGATATCCAGTTCTTGTGGACTGGAAATAATATCTGTGTTTTTGAGCCTTACAAGACTTGTTTGGAATGCCACAGATAATCTGTCAGTTTGTGACCTACAGCTCTGTAGCAGAAGCTGGTTTCTTATGGTACCCAGGATAATCTTCTCACAAAATATTGAGACAATCTTCAAAGACAGACTAAAAAGCCCCAGCAGCACTATCATCTTAAGCAGAAGAACATTACTAAAATGACTGACCTGTCCACCTGTGAGGTCTCTAGGCAAAAATAAGTACATTATTTTTTACACTGGAATAGGAAGAAAGGCTAGGAAAAGTCAGTTTTGTTGGTTTAATTTGATTTGGTTTTACTAGGTAGATATTTGTGAAATATTTCCATTATGAAATAATGACCTAAACGTCTCTCACAAATCCTCAGCACTTTTGCTCAGCTGGTATTAAAGCTCTTGAACTGAAAGAAATAGGATGACTGCTTCTCCCAATTTTAAAAGGGGAAACATGAACAGCAAAAGCTATTTACTGGGGCTATAGTGAACCAGCACACTATACTGTGTAGAAAATGAATTTTAATTTTCACAACATTGTTTTGTAGGTTTGTTTGCTTGCCCAAGTAGTTCTCTTGGTTAATAGCTTTTCAGGACATTTTGCCATTACAGATGTATTAGAATTCATATTCTGCAATAAAAATACATATTTTGTTTTTATTCAAGACCTGGTTAAACTAATTTTGGTACAGATGTAACTATTGCAGCATTTTTTCCAGTTAGGAAACCAGCTGTTAGGTGGTTCCTTTAAGATTGAAAATGGATCCAAAATATTCAAGATACTATTCCACAAGAGAAGTCATTAGGCATTTTCCATTGATATTTAAATATTTCATTTTGCAGAAGTACATTATATTTTCAAGGTGGTATTAAATCATCTGTAAAACCTCCTCATGGAAAGCTTTGCAGAATCTCAACTCCTGAAAACCAGGAAATATCTGTTGTGCCAATCTTTCATCTTTATATGAATATAAAGGGCAAGGATTGATTATTCGTTATTATTAGACATCAAGCTATATGAAAAGCTGTCATACTGGCATCTGGATTTTTGAATGTTAACTTCCTAAAGGTTTCTTGATAACATTAAGTGTGTGGGGAAATTTTCTCCCTCCCACAGATACAATTCTATAATCACCATGTGTGCTTTTGCTTCCATCTTAAAATGTTCTTTTGGATTTATATTCAGAATTCATCCTAACCTAAAGTAGACATCTAGTGTGGTCCAGGAAAACTTTAAATGTGCCTAAGGTGATTAGCTCAAATGTGGACTTTTGTGTTATAGGAGTTTAAAGTTAGATGAGACAAATACTTCTATGAAATAGTCTTACTAGGTTCTCAGATATACTATTAAGAGGAAGCGATTTTTCCTGCAATTTGCTGCTGCATAAACAGGTACAGAATTCATTCTTCTGACCATTGTGATACAATATATTATATATAGAGATAATGTGCATAACAATATATGTTGGTTTTCCACAGCAAAATTAAAGCATCCAAGTTGTTTTCCTTCTTCTATGTTAAATTAGGACCTTGCATATTTTTCTTTCATCTGCATTTTGCTGACAGCAATGACAATAGTATTTTGGAATGTAAGGTTTGTTTAAGCAAGTAATGATTCCTGCATTTCATAAGAATTCAAGCAAAGGAAAATAGCCTTTAAAACCAGCACCAACTGGCAAAACTTTTCTTGCATTTGCTAAAACTTTTAATATGCTTTCATTTTTCCCAGATCCTTCTCGTATCCCATGTATTTCTGATTAAATGTAAACCATTCAGTAATTATAAATGGCTTTGATGTCAGGTGTTCTCTGTTCATACGTTTCTTCATAAATTTGCTGATCTGGGCACATTTGGGATATTAATGTCTATTTTCTTTCCACATACATGAAACGAGTGGTCTTCTTTCCTACCAGTTTCTTTAATATCGTTTGCTTCAAAAGAATGAGCTTAGTTTTCTCAATATTATTATTTTTTGAATACTATCAGCCTTTATAACATTTTTGCCTCATATGCTGTCATTTTCATTTGTAAAAAGTCTCAAACAATATTTCACTGTTTTCCCATTTCACTAGCACAGTAAAATTTCAGTCAATCTGTTTGCATGAATTATTGCTTACCAAGGGAACAGAAAATCATTCACTTACTAACTCCTGAAATCACTCAGGTTATGTAATACAATTTTTTTTTAACTAAGAGATGTAGAGTGTTTCAAGACACAGATGCCCTAACAAAAATGTCCCTAAACTTTTGCAAGGTTTTGTAATTTCCCCAGTGGTCATTACAATAACCTTGTTTGACTTCAGGTAATGTACTTCAAATCAGGTTTCAATTTCTCTGCCAGTGCAATGGCAATAGCAATGTCTCCCTTCCCTTGTAAAGTGTTCTAGGAGCAATATGTTAAAAGAAACAATAACCAGCAGCAATAAATTATTGTCAGAAGTAATAGCTATCCTCCACACCAACGATACAAAAATTCAAAATATGATTCCTTTTTTTTCACTGATAAAATAATTTTCCAGAAGTCTTAACTTGGAAATTTCAAAATGTTTTGTTCCAATTTGGCAAGAGGTTTTCTCCCCAGAACTGCTATAGCACCTGTTAGGAATTGTTATTCAGGTATCTTGGCTATTTAATAATGTACCTCTTAGAACAGTTTATTGGCCAGGATTGCATTTCTCTGGACAATGTGCCCATAATTCATCACAACAATTCAATCAAAAGTTTCTCAGGTATATCTGTAGTGAAACGCCTCCAGTTCATCAGCAGGGTCAACAACAAAGAGCCCTTTCATGTCCTTCCCCAAAACTGTGTAAGGCCTATGAGTCAATTTTGCTCACTAAGACACAGCCTAAAGTGAAGAATTCTATTCATTACTTTACCCAATGTAAACTGAAAAAAAAAAATATTAGGAAATCACATTTTTATAACTCTACCTTCACTTCCTTTGTCACTTTTGAGTCTAAGTCAATAAAATGATGACCAAAAGTCCACAAAAAAAAAATTGTTATCAGAATTCTCTGATTCAATTCTCAGTTTAGATAGTTCTAGCTTGGAGAATTTTTAAAGTATTGGATACTTTGGGAGAACAAAGTGGAGGAATATCTTGTTGGTGATCTCTGCTAGCTTAATTGTAAGTGAATAATTAGCTGCCTATTACTGTCATGTTTTGCCCAAAATTGCAGAAGTTTGAATTCTACAGAGCTTTCCTGCAGAAAGCCTTCTCTTTTCCTTAAGTGATGCTCACACAGGATGTTGTGTATCTAAAATGATACAGCTAAAATGACAGTCATACATCCTAACTTTGGGCATCTAACTTAGGTGTCTAAGGACACCAACTCATCTGCTGCATTTAGAGTAATTTAAAAACTATCCATCTAAATCATCTTAAACATTCTTCTTAAGGAGGAGTGTAACTAGCTTAGACTGAGGCCAGCTGGATTGTACCTAAAATTAGATGCTTAGCTGCTTCAGTTCAGGCATTCTGAGTCATCCTCTGAATCACCCTTTTCTTGAACATTGGACATATACAGTTAATAGAGAAAAAAAATAATTAAATATTTAGCTTTTAAATACTTGAAGTCATGGCAAATATATCCACATCTGACTAACTTCATGTAGGTGGAAATTAGTCACTTTCCCACAGAGACCACGGCTTTGATGATATCACCAAGGAAGCATATGACTCTGGGAGCAGAGGAAATTAGATGTTTCATCACATCTATTTGAGGTCCCTCATAGATTTGTTCCTTCCAAACAAAGCACATCAGAGAGAGGATTCAACCTGATGGTGGTATCTGTGACTCCAGGGCTACAATTACAAGGAACATTCCACAGAAATGGGCATGATTGGCCATTTCAAGATTGGCCAACCAACTGTATGGATGCACTGTGACTGCTCAGTGTCATCCTGTAGGCAGTGAAATTCACACTGTTCTGCAAGCTCAGTGGTGAGTGACATAATTGCATATTTTTTTTCATATTTTCAGTATTGCTGGTTTCATTTTATCATTTCATAAAGCATAAGTTTTGGCCATTTTTCACATCTGCAACGAAGAAGGAATACACTTCAATCAAACATGCTATCAACATCTAAAATACCCAGTTGGTGAGGTTTCCCTCAGGTTGGATAACTGAAAAACATAATCTTTTTGATTATTACTGTGTTAGTAATCCATTTGGAAGAACATGAAACTCTTTAGCACCATCACTTCAGAGAGACTGTGAATTGAACATGCTACAGAGGATTACTTATTTTTTCTTGTGTTCAAGTGGTATCTCTAATAAGATAAGAATTGTGTCCTGATAAAATCCACAGAACCAAATTCAAATAAATTATTATGGAAACAAAGATTTTCTATTTAGATTGACAAAATTCATAAGCACTGAAGGTGTTTGAAACATAGAAACATAGCCATGAATTAATTAATCCAAAGCGTGTAGCAGTGAGTCAATTAAAATAAAAAATCCATACAATTTGAAAGTTAAATATGTATGTAAGTGTGATTACAAGGGTGCATTAAATGTAATTGTTATTAATAAATTAGATCTTTTGTAAGAAATGCCATATATAGTTAATTACAAACAGAAATCATAAAACTTGGAATGGCAATATTAGATTGACAATTCCATTGACCTCAGCAGGTCTCTCACTCATATGGGTTCACGGTCTACTCAGGGGCAAAGATATACAGTCTTTTGTTATCTCCCATAATATCATTTGGAGGAAAAATAGAAAGTATTAAAAAAAACAAAATAGACTTCCTGTGCACAAAATAACTACTTAAAGAGAAGAAAGGCTATGTGTTCGTTAAGCATAAAACCAGATTTTAGATAAGGATTTTTGAACATTGTCAAATGATCACATATCTGTGTCCAGGACAGCATTGAAGTCCCATGTTTGCTCAGAAAGAATTGTTACAAAGACCAGGATGAATTTCAGTAGTATATCTTTCAGTTTCAGTTTAAAGGTGTTTAGAAAATACTTCATGTTATGAACAGAGAAGATCAAATGTATCAAAGTGTTTTAATACACTAGGCCTTTTCCCTCCCCATGGGAGACTAACATTCACTTCTGATTTATGATACACATTAAATTAGTTTGGTAGTACTCTCCATTTATTCCCTTGTCTATATATGTCCAGATCCCAGAACCACTAAGTAATTTTGTGTGATTGGCAAGCTTTGCTCAGGAAAAAATTTGGACAGGGAAAGTGCATTGCAGGTCACTGTTGATCTGAACTAACAGAACTTTATTAAGTCTACAGTGCTGCCCCAGGTAACATTTTCCCCCTCCCTATCTGTACAACTTGTTAAGAAATCTCATAGTGTTTGCCTGTACTTAGCATGAGTCTAAGCAGAGAAACTAGTGACTGACCAAAAGCCCCTGAATTCACCACAGAGCTTATTTACCATAGCTCACTGTATTTTCCATATTTTTAAAATCTCATGGCATTCTGGCTGATTTCAGTAAACTCTTGATAAAATAATTAGAGAAAATTGCTTTCAGGGTCATTCATAAAAGCAGCGTACTTCTGCTCTCTCTTAGATTTGTTACTTTTGCTACCAGCATAAAGCGTATTCTGCTGTTTATAAACAAACACAGCTGATGTCATCTAGTGCTGTAATGAGACTGTTTTTTCATTTTTATTCTTGATTGTACCTATTGTACCTTTAGTTCATCTGTAGTCTTCCAAGGTCTATTTCATTTTCCATTACTAAGAAGGTACACTTTGTGGTTTTGTGAGTTTTCTCTTGCAGGTTAATGGAAGAAATAGCTTCTACCTTGTCTGTCTATCTACCTTGTCTGATGAGTGAGACATTTTGGAGTAGTTTCTCTTGACTAAGTTTAAATACTAACTATTCACTAGTTTGTACAGTTCAACCAGTCTTTGTGGACTGTATTCCTTACTAGCTGAACAACCTCAATGAAAATCAGGAACTCACAGTTACACAGTCTTACAGAATTTGGCCCAGTTCTGGTCTTGTGTATGTCTTGTTCATCTTTCAGAAGAGATTTGTCAATTTTAAGTGTTTGCCAGTGTAAAAGATGCTAATCTCCACTAGACTGGCAAAGCTTTTCTGCCCTTCAAGTGGATTTGTTAATCTTATTACACAGGTGAAGGAGCCATTGCCAGACAAGTGGGGGTTTCAGAAAATCTGTATTTCAGCACAGCAGCCTGACCGGTGTGTTCAAAGCAGCTGCTGAGCATGGAGCCATCCTTGTCACACTGTGCCACTGATAGGCAGGCAGGCCTGCACAGTTTGAATGCTGTTTTCTAAATTGAATGGCTATAATCAGCCCTTGCCCTTGAGTATGTTTTGTCTATATAAAATGTTGCGTTCTCTCCATAAAGAGTATTACAAAACATATTAAGCTTGTCTTGCAGTCAATTTAGAGCACAGAAAATGTCTCTTCTGTTGGAAAGGGCAGACACAGCAGCTAATTTATGCAAAATCATTGCCTGGTTTTGTATATAGGGAATATGGTTGTAAGAGAACCCCTGTCAAGGTTCTCCTTTTAGGACTAAAAGCATCATGTCAGAAAAGTCTGGTTTGGTCACCAGTTTGGGCTTTGTCACAAGCAGGCAATATAGCATGAGCCATAATAACGAACCACACACTTATTTCACTCTTGTCACTTGGAATTGAGGTTATTATAAAAGAATTGTAGAGGAAGGAGGTTTCAGTGAATACTGAATATGAGAAATTTGAATTTGTATGTGAGAAAGAGATTCTTTTTTTTTTCTTTTTTTTAATTCCTAAACAGTAAAGGGACTTCTAAAACCCAACACTGTCTCAGTAATAGCAAGAAGCTGTCCAGAGACTTGACTTACTTTTTGGCAGCAAAAACCTGCTATCCTTTCTTCCAGGAAGAGACTGATCATCTTAAGTCCCATTATTTTCAAAATTCTACCTGTAGGTACCACTGCTATCGTGTCTTTTCTTCTTTAGAGGAAAATAACAACAAGAAGAATATGATGTGTAAAAAGTAGCAGATAAGGCTGCATCTCTGTGAACCGTAAAAACAAATAGAAAATTTAAAAAACCTGTTTCGATACTGAAAAAACAGATAGGTATTCAGCGTGATACTTAACCCCTGCTGCTCCAGTATCATGACTTTTACCTGTATTTTTAAAACCATATTTACAACTGGCCTAAGCCTGCCTGCATAAAGAGCTTGGTCTGCCAGCACCAGCAATAATAAACACAGACACAAGCTTATTTGGGGGGACAGCTGTTGAGATGCTCACGTTGCCACGGGCATGCACTATGTGCAGTGAGAAAGCAACACGAGCAAGCAGAAGGAGGTCTGAAGGAAACCAGACCCACACAGTGTGGTGACGCAGATGGAGAAACACCTAGTACAGCTGGGTGGAGAAACAGCACACAGCAGACACTGCCAAGAGGCTAAGCAAAGAAAATGTTTTCTGCAATACCAGCAATGATAGTCTATGGCAAAATATCTACAGTGCTGCCCCAGGTAACATTTTCCCCCTCCCTATCTGTACAACTTGTTGAGCGCATACTGACAATGTGTTTGGCAGTTCTCGGAGAGAAACTGATCTATTAGAGCACCTACTATTCACCTAAGAAACGGACTCTCCAACTCCATCTTTGCCTCTTTATGAGGAAAGACAGGGGAAAAAAACAGCTTTGTCTATGCAAAAGGAAAGTATATAGCTGTCAACCATCTAAATGGATATATTTCTCAGGCAAGATAGGTACCCACCAGTAATAAAGTTTCTCTGTGAGAATTTCACAGGTTTTATGGGTGGCTTTGAAATGCTCTTTCTGATGATTAGCTGCAGTATTTCTAAGAGGTATGAACTCATAGGCAGGATGTGTATGAACAGCACAAGTTAAAGGCAAAGGTATATATTTTTAAAAACACAACCTCTTTGTTTTCTGGCTTTTATGTCTATTTCTTTCAAGTGTTTCATATTAAATTTCCTATAGTTTATAAATGTTTTGATTTTTGTATGGTTTTCCCAGTTAGACAAGTTGCACCAGACTACAATACCTGAAAGTCATAGTTTTCGTTGTACGTGGGGACTTTTCTATATTTTGGTAATTACCAGGAGTTTCCTATATGAATAACAATAAATATGGGAGTGCACCCAATGATACATAAGAAATGATATCAAAACCATGATAATTTTAGTCTGATACTCAACACAAAGAAATTGTAAAACTATAATATACCTAATACAATGGATTACTGTGAGATGAAATAGTGTAAGGATGGAGGAAGAACAGGCAAATGATTTTTAATATTATTGTAAGATATGACAGCAACTATTAGGACTACAGACCCATTCCTTGGATATTCTCTTTCTTATGTATATAACTTGGTTTTAAATTGCTGGAAAATTTAGAAATACAACTTTCTTATATAATAGGACAAAAATAAGCAAGACTGTATCTGTATTATAGCTGTCCTCAGATGTTGCATTTTTTATAGCACTTTGCCCAGTAGGACCTTTATAATTGAGTATAGCAATGCAAAACCAATATATATTATATACCAATATATACCTATATATATACACCAATATATATATACCAAAAAACAATGTATGGATATGTATATAAATAATATGTTAGTCAGGATTGCTGCTGTTCAAAAAGAGAAAACCTAATACTTTTCAAGAAAATTCTTGCTAACAGAATGATTTTTTGATTCCACTTCCTCTCTTCTTGTTGATAGAACATTTTATAGAGCACCTATAGCTTCATGCTATAGAAAATGAAGAATTGTTAAGGTAAAGCTTTCTTTTCTTTTTGGTTAATTAACTGAAAAAACCTTGCCAGTATGTATTACCCAATCATGTGAAAAAATTATATTTATGAATGTGAATTACACATAACTCAAAGAAGGAAGACACAGAATAATGTTAATTAACATAATAAACCAAAATATTTATAGATGCTGTAAACCAGGACAAAGGTAGAACTATTTAACAAGTGATAGTATGGGGATAGCTTAACACTTTAGAAAGTACACAGGCACACAAGAGTTGAAAATTTGTCCCTTTTGACATATCTTTATAATATAATCAACCGCAATTCTCTTCTCGAGTCAGTTTAATCAGAAATGATTTTTCATAGCCTTAAGTCTAAAAGAAATCATCATACCAACTGCTGAGTTTTCTAAAGTGCAACTGGAGAGCCTAAGGGGGGAAGAATAATGTGCTCCAGTGGAGCAAGTTCTAAAATATTCTATGGCAGATGGAGTTTTCTCTGGAACAACTAGATTACAGATTACATTTTATTTTAAATGTGTGCTGTGTCTTTTTAATTTATTGTGTGTGTATGGTCTTTCCTTGTAAAAAGGACATGGAAAAGATTTTAATTCAATGTTAGAATGCACACCATCATATAAGTTATTACAGGCAGAGAATATAGCAATTTCTAGAGTTAAGACTGCCTGATGACTTCTATTTTTAAACCAAATTTTCCATTTCATTCTATGTATCTTTGCCAAAATATAACCTTGGGCTGAAAGCATCTTTATTATCAGAATTTCTACCATTATTATTATCAATATTATGAGAAAGGGAATTTCAAGAGAAGAGCTCTACCATTTTTCAGAAGAAGATTGGGCAAATGTTGCTGAGATGCTTCAGTGACTGCACTCTACAGAGCCAAGAAGATCACCTTACTTCATTTCTGCAAAAATCTTCCTAAAAATAATTTAATAGAAGCTTCCTTCTCTGTGCTAAATATCTCATGTATCATGAAGTGGCATAAAAAATACTGGTTTTATATTTGCAGAGTTTTGGGACAGTTTTCTCTGTGACATTCCTGGTATTTAAATGTTTAAATATGAAAACTTAATAGTATTTAAGTATACTGTCTTGCATGCAATTATGTAAAATACTTTAGGGGGAAAAAAAAAAGAATGATCTTATAATATTTTTATCTCACACGCAGTTTTTTACGTTCCTATTCTATGGGTGGACTATTAACTGTCATCGGTGACTTGTGACCTGGATTTATTGAAATGCACTTTATTTATTCATATTGCATACCACCCATCTTCCCACCATTGTAAATGAGGTGTTAATAGAGTCGTGGGACCACCACTTCAGATAGCCTGTTCCCAAGGTAATGAGGCCAGAGAAGGTTATCCAGAGAATAACTACAGAAATGGCTGAAGCGCAGCCTGTCGTTTGACCTGTGGGGTTCCCACAGGAAGGTGGCAGGAAACTCACACTGCGTTGGTGGTATTTGTGCTCAGGGCTTGGAGGGGCAGAAACACCCATACAGGGTTTTGGCTGTGTGATTAAGACTAATGAAACTAGTTATTATGGTACTGCCATTGCTAGTAATAGGTTGTACGCTTTCTACTGCGTCTGTGAGGCCATCAGCTGTTCTCTGATGAGCTTTACTTGACCTGTCTGTTTCTCTGTCTGACTTAGTTTAGCTGTAATGGTAATTTATTTAATCGACCAGGTTTCCACAGGTAATGTCTTTTAGTTTTCGCTAAGTTTATGTAGTATAAGACTCATCATTTTATACAGATAGAGTAGTGAGAAATTAGTCTATGTAGAATGAGGTATTTACGACTCTATCATAATGTAATGTAGAGAAAGGCAGGCCTGGCATGACAACAGAAATCTGGAGAAGGGGAGACAAAGGATGCAGTATAGGGGAGCACAGATATGGGCTGATCAAAGATAAGGCATAGGCTGGTTGGGCATGGAAAACCTTACACATATAAACCACTCACCAGTAGTCAGGTAAAGAAATGCTAACCTGGTGGTGAACAGAACTGGTTTTAGAGTTAATAAAGAAAGCAAAGAAGTGGTACCTTGTGCATAGTTGTGCATAAAAGGCACCTTGTATAGCAAAAAATGTAATTTCAAAATGTGTGTCTTCAAACCAATGAAAAAACAAAAATGTATAAAGGTGTGTTAGCAAAAATGCTTAAAAAAAACTCAAACCAAAAAAACCACCACCGCTACGTGGAACCTAAGGCGATGACAAAGAAACCATCAATGTGAACATCATATTACTCCCACCAAAGAACTCCAGATGCTCACAAATAACTGTAACACCTTTCACTGGCACCAGCAGAGTGATACCACCTACCTTAGGACCCTCGGGAGCATGGGAAGGGCACCAGGAAAAGGGGAAAAATTCAGGGGTATGTATAACAAATTAAACTCCATTAATATTCTTTTTCTGTAGCAACTAGATCTGTAGCAACTAATGAGCAGACTTTTAAGATTTAAATTACACTACTGGTTTACTTTTATATAAAGTGTGCTGCTTCTTTGCCTGTGAGCAATATTTTGAGCACAGCACTAAAGACCCATTGATTTTGGTGATAGATAGATAGATACAGGAAAAACAGCCTGATTCCCCGCATTCAGAGGCAAGCAGGTCCTCTAACCCTGAATTATCTCTGTCTTTGTCTAACTGAAAGATGTGCAGCTCTTTCCTCCTGAATTGTGGTTTGTAGGTTCTTGTCTTTCATGTTCGTGTAAAGGAAAACACCTTTCTACACCTGTCTATCTTGCTATATTTCTAAACTAGCCACAAATATGAGAAATATAATTTAGAATGACAAGGAAATTAGCTCCTTTTTCTTGTTTGCCGTTTCTTAGTTTGAGCACGAACCAAAAGTCAAATGGAGTCATTCAGGATAATGATCCTTCTCAGGGGCAAAATCCAGTGCAGTTACTTAAAGACCAGGTCATTATGCTTGAAAAACCATAGAATGAATTTCAACCCCCAGTTCAACAGCAAGTCCCAGAGCAACACTATAGCCCCTGTGCTATCACAACCTAAATCTGTAGCCCAAGGAGCTATTATAGTCTCTTCCATGGCACTTAAGAAGTTTTCATTTTTCTTTTCCTTCTTGTGAAACTACAAAATTGGCAGTCAGCTTCCTCCCTTTCTACTTATGGGCCCAAGACTGGTTGCGAAGTACCATGATAAAATAAGTATTACAACCAGTGTTCAAATACAAATTTTCTTACTAAATAAAGTATCTTGTAAGAGAGGGGTGAATATTCCAATAAAACAGAATCTGAAATGTTCTAAACAGATAGGATTTATTGAACAAAACCAGAGTGAGTTGTTTATTGAGCTAAAACTGGGATTCTTTTTCTAATAAATCTCTGCCACAGAGTACAATATGTCCACTAGCACTCTATGCTAGTGGACATATTGACCCATCAACTTCTCTTGACTGACTGTATTGAAACCCCAAATTCATCAGCCCTAGGTAAAAGGTTGTATGAAAAAGTCACCCTTTTACTGAACTTTGCTCCACAGTAAATTAGTCATAAAAAGCAACTAATCTGAATATAGATCAAAGTGATTACCTTTGAGATTTTTGCAAATACCACTGATAGATAAATGTCTGGAAGTTTAAAATCACATTAAACAGTATTAAGTGCACTGAAAACTGTCAAAAAATATATGCTTTTACTGCATTATTGTGCCAATAACTTTACAGAACACAGTTTTTTAAGAGTCTGTCATGCAAGTCATCCAGAGTAACTGCCCCTAAGTAAGTTATCAAAGAGTAATAATTATTTTCTCACCAGTGCCATATGTTACACTTCTAACTAGCCACAATGCAGCAGACTGAGAATAGACAGTTATAAATATCCTGCAGAGTATCTCATTCCACTGTTGTCTCTCTAAATGAAGGACAGAGCTCTTATAATTGGGAAATATAACCTCTAGAAAAAGAGGCAAAACACATCCCCTCAGGTAACTACAACCCCGTTATTCAATCACTGAAATGAGGCAATATAACTTTCAAAACACCTTTGCACCTGGCAACCACAACATCACTTTCTATCAGGAAACAGCAAGCTTTAAAATGCACTGGTTTATGTGTGAACAAATTAGCATGAAATGAAGCTTGTGGAAGAGATGCTACTAACTTGAAAGATACAGTAATTTTTAATATAAACTTATCACATAGCTCCATAACAGTGCACCTTCCAAGATGACATCATTTTCCTATACAGATCACAGGGGAAAAATATAACCTAATTCCTTTTTGCACAGAAAAGCTGTCACTTCTGAACTAGAAAAGCAGCCATATTGTACCACTGAAGTAAGGGTAAATCAAGGACAGAAATGTTTTGCTTTGACTGAAACAAGCAAGAGGATATCTCAAACAATGTGATAACCATCTATATCTGTGCCTTGATGTGGCCAATGAAGGTCAACATTGTATGTCCTTCTTGAGGTTTATCTCAGATAGTGGTCTGAGGTTAAAACTACCTTGTCTCTGTTTGGATTTTACATGAGATCACAATCTTGATTTAGCTGCCTTGAGTTCAAAACACCCCTATTTTTGTAGTAAACATTATCTGAAGCAGTGTTTTTCACTTACATGAGATGCCCTTGGATCTCCAATAACCATAAAGAAAACTGGTAGCCTGAATGTTCAGTCTTTGTCTGGTGGACAAAGATCACATCAGATCACTCACACTTTCATATCATAGGAGAGTCAGAGCCCAAACCAGGAATCAGACTCAGTGTCAGATGACTGAGAACTGTAAATGTATAGGGAATAGCAGGGTTGTTTCCGTAACCATTCATCCTTTTCTCAGCATGAACTACTGACCAATATTGGGAGACCTTTGGTGTAAATCAGTATAGCCATTCTGACTTTCTAACATATGTGCTTTTAGGAAGAAGAAAATAAAAAATGTTAGGCATGGGATTTATCTTAGCTAGGTTCAGCCATTTGAAAATGAGGCATTTAACGTAAAGCTGGTTGTCTAGACTTCCTCTATAGTCAGTGGAAAGAGAGAATCGACTCCGGAAGAGTCTACATATGGATATTTAGGACAGGGAGGCCCAGAGTTGTGCATGGGTGTTCCTTTCTCCCTCTCTTCATCCCTCTCTCTTCCCTCTATCTACAGAAGCCTCTTTTTTATCTGAATTTTAATCACTTATCTCAATGTAAGCTTCATTAAACCTGATTCACCAAAAGTGTATGCATGTGTCTCCATGTTCATCCTGATTTGGGAAGCATGTTTTCAACCTAAAAGGCACTATGTAAAGATTTGCATCATGTATGTTAGCATTTCTGTGACAGTGCTTTTTTGTTTGGTGGATTGTTCGTGGTTTTTTGACAAAACAAAGTGAAAGAAATAGTTAGTTGGATACAGCATCCCTGGAAATGCAACATAAAATGTGGTGTAACAATTTTGTACTTTAGAACTTCATAGAGTCATAAGATGGTTTGGGTTGGAAAGGACCTTAAAGATCATCTAGTTCCATGGGCAGGGACAGAACCCATGAGACCAGGCTACTCAAAGGCCCATCCAGCCTGGCCTTGAACACTGCCAGGGATGGGGCATCCACCAATTCTCTGAGCAACCCGTTCCAGTGTCTCACCAATCTCACCATAAAGAATTCTTCCCAATATATAATCTAAATCTACCCTCAGACTCAATACAGTAAATCTAGTACCTTACTATTCCCAGAACTGCATGTCTATTTAGCATGATCATCGAATTAAGTTTGTTTATTTCTGACAGCTAAATTGAGAACAAATAAATGACAATTTAATTTGTTACACCTTTCTCCATTTGGGTGATGCTCATGAGAATCTGTCTCCACAGTCTGTCAGACAGGGACAGTCTGCCCCAGAAAGACCCTGAGATACCAAAGAAAATCATACATCAGATAGGAAAAACAAGGATTTTATCAGAATGTAAAAAATCTCTTAAGAAAGAGTTTTTAAAAGCCTTTCCTAATTGCTGTGAACTAAGCATAATTTTATCATATAAACAGAATTTTGAAACAATTGGCAGATATTAAACAGATACCAGAGGGTTATTAAAGGGGTAAGTAGATGAAGTAAGATGGAGATGAGTCAAGACTTACAGAATTTATACTTCGAATTAGCTTGCTGAAGTCTTCAGGGCTAGAAAGTACCGAGTGGGCTTAAGTTATTTAATAGGTTTAAATAGCCCAAACTGAAACATATGGGCTCTGCAGTATGAAAGTGTCTATGTGCTAACTGAAGAGTGAACTATTTCTCAGAACTGACTCTACTCCAAAATGTTTTTCTAGCCAAAATTATTTTATCCTGCATTCAAGCTGTTTGCAGACAGAACACATCATTGTTCAGGCCTCTAAGAAAGGACCTCCAGCTACCTCCTCTGTCTGACAGTGGACACTTGATACATGAGGTCACTGCGAAGGAAAATGAGGTATGTAGATGTGGCAGGCAAAGCACAAACTGGGACACCTGCACTGTATCTGCAGCTGCTGAGTTGCATCTTAATGTCAGAGTTACAGAGAATGGAAATCTAAGGATAGGGCTTGGGTTACTACCAGGGCTAAACTTGGCAGGTGCCCACCAAGCAAGAAATATACACAGTCAGTAAAAATGCCTGCTTCTGAATTTCACTGTACTAGTTACCTTAGTGTCTTGACTGGGGACAGTAAACTGTGGCTTTCTCTTTCATCAGAGAACCTGAACACCTGCATTTATATAGCATTTTGAAAGAAACAAGCTTCTCCACGTGTTGTTCTGTTACAAACAGAGCTTTGCTCTAAGCCGCCTTCCATTCCAACCGCTGTGGCTTCCCTTCGGCTACCTGTCTTGGAGCCTGATCAAGCAAATGAGATATCCTTCAACTTTCACAACTCAGTAGTTATTGAGATTCTTTTTTGCAGGATTCACCTATCACCTAGCAACTTCCTGAACCTCACCCTTCAGGCATCACACACTGCTGGGGATCCAGGAAACCTCTCTACTAATTGTTCAAAACCAGAACAGGAGTCGGTGTGCTAAAAATGCTGAATACTTTAAAAGACTAACCCTGCAGCATCCTAAGCTGAATCAACAAAATTAATGGGTAATTTGACTTTGTTTTTTCAATATCTTTGTTCCCCATCTATAATACCTCCAAATTCCTTACCTATATTTTTTTTTGAGTTTCAGAAGCTGTAAGGTTTAGTGTTACAGAAGAGTATTTAAGAAAATTAATATTGTACTGTAAATAAGATCTACAGCCACAAATAGAGCAATGCAAAATAAAATTATTGTGAGTCCTATCTATTATAAATATGGAATTACATTAGAGTCCTTTGGAATAAAACTATATATCATTCCATTATCATAAGGAAACTCAAGGCTATCAGCTATAAAATGATATTAGCTGATAGCTATCACAAGGCTATTATTACAAGAGAACCCATATATACATAGTAAGCAAATTAAACCGATCTTAAATCTCATGAAGACTGACTCTACAAACTTAATAATCTTTTTTTGATGCAGGGTTTACTTTGTAATCCACTTTTGTCTTAATTAAGCCAAGAAAACCTGCACCTCTTTTCTGGGCTACTGCACTGCAGTTCTTTTATACGTCTTGGTTGCTTTATAAATGCCACTGCCGCATTTCACAGTGCAAATTGATGACTGGTTTGACTTGAAGTACATATGAACATTTTCAGAATATCTTACCATGTGCCTTTTGTTTTTCTCTCCTGCAGTATCGTTATTTATTCAGTGGGGCTTTTTGTTAGTGTCAAGTGATCTTTCCATGACCACAAACTACAAAATCTTTTTAAAAAAGAAAATAATCTATCAGGTCATAACTCTTTCTGAGCGTACTTTCACAAATACAAATCGTATTCTTGCTATGTTATCAAGCTATGTCCTAGATGATAAATTCAGTCTCTTTCACAGATAACAAGAAGTCTTGCTGCTCAGCAATTCCAGATGGGTTGACGAGGTCTATGACCTCTGAAAGGACTTGCTTTTGAAGTCTGGTACAGCCAAAAAGGACTCCTGGTCTAATCTTGGAGAAATACCACAGGCCACAACCACTGATTTTTGTAACACTTCTGATACATTAAGTTAAAGAACAGGTTATTTCCAAAAATACAGATGCTATTTTCATACAATATCTTTGGCCTCTAGAAAAATAAGCTGTGACTCAGGGGATCAGAACTAAATTAGAAACTCCAGAAGACTGTAACTGCAACTGGTCTTGGACATGTAGCTAGGGAGAAAGAAGAGCAAGAGAAACAGTTCAATCTATCTACCAATCACCATGAGACATGTTTGTAGCAATGCATGTACCAAAGCAGGGGACCAGACCATGAAGGGCATGTATCCAGGGGAATCTGGATCAATGGCCAGCCCCTGCACTGACTAAATGGAAGAGGAAAGCAAAAAATGTTAATGGGATCAAAACCTCCAAGGTGAAACAGAGTGGATGAAGAAAAATAGGATGCATAAAGATCAAAACTGCCTTAGGGTTTCTGGCATAAGAATTTTATTCAGGTATGTCAGTCAGCTACTTTGGACAACCACACAATATTTCAGAATTCATCCCATCACTTACTATTCCATACTACAGACTCAAGCATCCTTTTCTGTCCTCAGTTCTCTTTATTCACTTTGTGAATCCTTGCCATGGCACTTATTGGCCGTTCCTGATATTTCAAGTGCCAGGTCACTGTTCCTTGCTGCTGCTCTTGCTTTTACAGTGTAATTCAAGTCATCAGGTGCTGTTGTGCCACAAGCTGTTCATGACTGCTGTAATAAGTTGCAGGCAGAAAGTTGCCACAATATCAGGCCTCCTTTTTCAGGAGGCAAGCAGTTCTTTAAGACAATAGCTGGAAACAGAAAGAAGGAAACACTCATGATGACAGGTGTCAAAGCACTGGGCTTGTAGTTAGGCAGATAATTCAGGAGCCAGATAAATGTGGCCCTAACAGTAAAATGAGATATAGCTTAGCAGAATAAAACTGATTGGAGGAAAAGACTTGGAAATTGTGAACATGAGAACTGCAGTTAGGCAAGGAAAAGAGGACTATGCCCACTCTTTGTAAAGGATTAGGCTTACATGAAACAGAAAAACAGTATCCTCACCTGTTTCTCCTTCTAAAGCCCTCCATCTTCCAAAAAATGACTTTTACATTTGAGTCAAAGAAGAGCATTGCTATCCTACCTGACCCAACAAGTAAACACTCTTCTGTCATAGCTACAAGAATTAAACGAACTATACACAGCTACACAGTTTGGTGGAGAAAGAGATTCTTTTACCTTTTACCTGACGACAAAAAATTACTATGTTTGTAATACCCAAGCCTTCTCTTAGAGTTCCTTTTCCAGCCATAATTCTGCTTTCTTCTCCAGGTACCTTCTGTAACAAAGAAGGAAGGAGGCCTGTGGAAAACACAATACTTTGTGTAAAAAATACCTCACCACATACACATTTGCAGAAAACCTAAAGAACTTATAAGACAAAAACCTTTTCTTTAATTTCCAACTAAAGCATCTGGTTTAATACAATACATTTTTCTTTCCTTGCAATCTATTTTAATAAAACCCAAGCAACAAACCCCACCAGAATTAAGGTTCAATAAGTGTTTCCCATTTGCCATCTTTTGTGATCCCAAGAACTTTGTTTTAACTAACTTAAATAAGGACCTAGGAAATAGGAAGGAAGGAAGGAAGGAAGGAAGGAAGGAAGGAAGGAAGGAAGGAAGGAATCAATCAAAATTACATGACTATAACATAATTTTGCCATCAAGATTTGAAATCTGTTCTTTAGCGATATTGAGACGCAGGACTGAACATGTTAGTTAGGAGGAGGTGAAGATTTAAATCAGAAAGAGAGAAACCTCAGATGTGGTATGTGCCTGGGGCGAACAATGAAGAGTGATCTGCATCTTCTCTTTTCCATCTTCAGAAAGTAAAAGGCATCAATAGTGAGCCAAAGGGGCTGGAGAAGGATGGAGGAGCAGGACTGGGAAGCACTCAGTGAGGACATGAAAGGAGGACTCTTGCCATTTGCACTGTCAAGTGCTTTAGGAGCTCCCAAGTTGTGTAATGTCCCCTGCTGCAGCAGGAGTGTAGGTGGTGGCCTTTGTCCACATCTCTGGGGCATTTGTTGGCTGGCCCACAGCCAATGCTTGCATGGTGCATGCCAACGACAGGAGGAAAATGACCATCCCTTAGATTACCTCTGAGGAAAAGCCTGAACCAAATTTTGTGGGACAAGGAAAGGGCAATTCCACAGCCTAAATTCTCTCTAATGAATGTCAAAAGTCCTGATGAATACATTGGAGAAACATCAACTTCTCAAAATAGTAGGTATGCAAATCCTTTACAATGAAGAGCTTTGTGAGCCTAATAGGGCTCTAATAGGCCCCTTTTGAGCCCTAATAGCTGATTATTCTGTCTCCTTTTAAAAAACTGGCTATATTCTATTTTTCCCATTTTCTTAATTTGTTTTCTGTGGTGTTGTTCTTTTTTTTCCTCATTAAGCAACTTTTGAGGATACACTTTCCTTCCCCATTCCCTTCTCAGCTTGCAACTGCATTTTTAAGTGAAACTGAATTAGCTATTCACTTGAGATTCTCTCAAATCCCATTTATATTTGTGTTTTACATATTCTCACGTATTTTTGTAAAAAAATCCCTTATTGACACAAATTAATATGATTCTTACAATTTTAAGGAAAAACTTCAGAATTTCATCCTGTTTCAATTTAACTGAATTTTTCTGGGGCTTGCTTACATGAAAAGATTTTTGTCTTCTTTAATAAAACCTTGTCTAGTGGAGGTGTCCCTGCCCATGACAATGGGGTTGGAACTAGATGGTCGTTAGGGTGCATTCCAACTCTAACTGTTCTATGATTTTATGAAAACCACATTAAAATCATATAGTTCTCATGTATTCACATACAGTTGTTTCCACGGAGTAAAACAGTATTCTCTAATTCTGACACAACCTTTTTTCCTCAGGTACTCGGAGACAGCACATGTCTGAGTGCAAGACTATGCTTTTCCTGTGAAAGAGAAACAAGTGCTGCAGAAAGGAATGCATGCTAAGCATATTTTGCTTTTACACCCAAGCATCAGCATTTAAGTGAGAAGCAAAAAGAGGACAGAAGAAGCTTTTCTCCATGGAAACTCAGCCAAAACCAGCAAGTATTTACCAGAAATCATCCCTACCTCCATTGAAGCCAGCTGGAGCCACAAACAGGCAGAGGAGATCCCTTGGCTCTTGCAGCAACTTTCCCCTCTGTGAGTCTTCGCAGTACTAAAATGGCATGACTCGGAGTGAGTGGTACCAAATCATGTCTTCATTATTGTAAAACACTCAGTGAGGGAAGAACAACCACAGCAAAATATAACAATTTTTGACCTGGTAGCATAAACATTATTCTCAGGCTCCACCTGGTGGTGGTAGGAGACTGGCCCTTAAGGTCCGGTGCTTAGCACAGAAGGTAAACCTCCTCCTAGGTTAAATTGGTCTAATTTGTAATATTTTGCAAGTAAATGCCCAATCTTTGCGGGAACGGAGCAAATGACCGTGTTGTTAATATTGTCAATACAAGATGTCAATAGTGATTCTCTGGACTGTACACACGAGACTGACTGTTTTCTTTTCCTGTTCTAAATAAAATGTATGCTTCCATAACACATAGGATTTATGTCAATTCACAGAAGACGTACTCTCTGTTGTTAACAGCAGCATAATAGTTTCACTGATACTTTTTGGAAAATCACAACAATTCTTAGTACAGAAGAAAATGGAAAGTCATCCAGTCTCCATTTCACTGTACATATGGATGGCTTCATCCTCTGAGACTCAAGACATCTACCCAGATCCTTCTGGAACCACAACGCATAAGTTCTCTGAGGTAGGTTAGTTTAATTTAGCCCACTGTGAGATCTATGCCATCTCTTAAAAAAAAAAATCCTAAAAAGCACAGTACAAATTTTTTAGTTGGGTTTTAAAAATTGTAAGGCAACACTTGTGACCATGAAAACCTCCCACATGATTGTTATTCTCTCCTCTGACATGTTATGGATATGTTATGTCCTCTGGTAAGGACATAACAGGCTCCTCTCTCCACATCAGTATACCAACCAACAGCAACCTCAAGGAGCTGCAGTAATATAAGTCTGTCCCAGAACAACAGGGGAGAAATAAAATTAACATTGTGCATCCTTTTTGAGTACCATGAAAGATGAACACATTATTACAAGTTCTCTCTAGTATGCTATTTTTTCAAAGCATGTTACCCTCTGGTAATGATGCAAGAATATCAATCTCGTCTTCAAAAGACCAGAAGACCATTTTGTTTTGCTTGGTTGAGTCTACCTGAGCTTGTTTTGGGTGGGTTTGTTGCTGTTGTTGTTTTGTTGTAAGTTTTTTCAGTCCTGTAAGATGACTGTGCACACTGCTTCTTTTCCCCACCCCAGACAATATTAGTATTTATTTGTATCAGTAAACAGTATCAGTGCTCTGCACTACAGAGTGAGCAAGCTAATGCTTCAGTAAATTGTTGCTGCCTCCTGTTACATCTGTTCTGCTCTGTTCACTAATTGCCTGTCACAACCACTGAGCCATGGTGCCAGCCATGCTGCCACTTCCTCTTTGGTCAGCTTGTCGGCTCCCATTAATCTGAGCCCTGTTGCTTTTTCCACAGCCAATGTTTTTGCACCCTGGGTGTAATGAAAATCTACTACCTTGGTGTTATATGAAAGTGCCCAAATTATAATTCCAAAGAGAAAAAAAGTTAATGACTCTTTGTGTGAAAGTTGACAGTTTCTTACCGCAGCAGCAGTTTATTTTCCCTGATACTGCTTCACTTTCAGGACAATATGTAACTTGACTTATCTTTCAGTCAGTTGCTATATTATAAATATTATTATAGGAGCTTCTAGAATAAAACTTTGTGAATGTGACCAACAAAATCTGAGCATAAGAAGTAATGATACCTAGAACATGAGAATTTTAAAGGCAAGTCATGAGTGCACTACTGATTTTTATGTTGAATTTTGTCGGCTTTTTTCCTTGAGGAGGAAAGCAGTTGATTTGATACTGGTTTTAACTTGATAGACTTGATAATTCTTCCAAAATCATTATATTCTCCACATTTTAGTTCAGTAGCCCAGAGTACAGAAATAAAAGACCATGCTTTTACAGATATAAATATGCCTGTGTGCACACATATTTATTATCTAAAACCATATGCATCTCTATACACATATTTCCATGTATATCAACTACAGCAATTGTAAGAACCACGCCACATTTATCGTCAAGACTCATTAGTGGTCTTGGCTTACAGACTATAGTGAGCTGCAGACATTCTTCGCCATCTCATATTCTGAAAAATTAGGCCAATAAAGCTCCTTTAAACAGTTTCCCAAGCTCCTCTTATTAGTGCCTGGAAGAATATATAATCTGAACAACATGACATTGAAAACTTGTAGGGAGTTTATTTGGGTTCTGCAAAGTCCTATAGGCAGCTGAGAACCTGCTTAGTTTTTAAAATAAAGTTTTTTCTTAGGAGTTGGTCACTAGCACCTGTCCTGGGACTCAAAGTTAAGATTACCAAGCACACTGTCTGTTCTGCTGCAGAACCTTGATTTTGCATTTGTATATGGAACGAAAAGAAGTCATGGCTCAATGACACCCCTACTGTTTCACACACTATACAAACACAGGACAAAATTGCTATCTCTAATCAGTAATATTTACAGTCTAGTTTGATGTGCATGGCTAGATAACTACCTTCTAGATAGCTGGAGGGGTAGGCACAAGGAAAAGTTACAACCATCATGACAGGTAAGTGATCCCAGTGCAAAGGATCCTTGATTGGTGTCAAGTGTTTCATGGGCACCATGGAGACTTTTAAAGAAGGTTTTACGTTTAGTTTATCACAAAAAAAAACCAAAACAAAAACCAACATACAAAAAATATTTAAAAATTTAAAACTGGTAATATTTGTAGGAAGCTCCTTCAAAAATGCTTAAGAAAAGTGACTAATTTCACCACAGTAAGCCGATCAGACATGTGAGTTGACAGCTTAACAGCAATGGATAGTTTTTAGGCAGCACTGAACAAGGTTATGGTGAGTCTTGAAAGAAGAGGAAATTAACTCTGCAAAAGAGAAGGACAACATGAGAGAGAACAGATCTGAACAAAAGCATACAGATGGATATTGAGAGTTAGTTCACCGGGATCAAATACATGAACAGAAACTACCACCAAGAAAGATGTTACCAAATATCCATCGTACTGTCATATACATTTTCTTCCCCTCCAAACTTCAAGATAGATATCAGATATTTATCTGCGTTTCACACAAGAGTGTGCTCACCAGAATAACTTCTGATTCCCATTGGGCTCCAGAAGGTAAGACATGCACATGAGCCATTACTTCTGAGCAGCTCAAATGTAGCAGATCAGCAGTGTACTCCCCTAAAATTGTCATGCATTAAGCTTTTAACAAAATGTAGACATAATATGTCCCTTAAGGAAATGAGAGCTCAAGGTGGCACTTAAGTTACAGGACTGAGAAAGAGTGGTGTTCTCACAAGTAATTTAAGAGTGGCTATAGCAGATCTTACTTTTTTAGAATAATATATGCCTTTATTTTTTAAATTATGCACAGGGGTAAAATAATAGAAATACTATTTCAGAATATGATTTGGCTTTATAAAATTCTAAGTATGACCTCATATAGGAATCAAAGTGCTAAAACTTCAGGGCTAAGCATATGCTCCTGGGTTATACAAAGCAGAAGGACACTTTGCCTAGACAGTGGGTCTTGGCTATCTATGCTATCAGCTCCTTGGAATCATCTCTGGCCTTGCTGTGGTCTGGATGAATTAACATGCTTCCAAACAGTTGCTGGGTGCAGTTCAGGAGTTAGGATGGGTAAGAGACCTTTACCAGACCTGCTTGCAGAGCAGGAGCTGAATGTTATATTTACAGGCAGGTTTACACTGGTTTTGACCTCAGTGTTGGAGAACGGCATGTAGCACCTTTAGTTTACCTGCAGACATTTTTTCTCAGAGGTGTAATAGAGGAATGATAAGGCAAAGCCATCTCATCCCACTCCCCTGAGCCATGCCCTTGAGCAAGTAGTCCCAGAACTGTATTTTCCATATTCTCTGCTCTATGGCAAACCCCATGGAGTCTGTAAGAAGCCCTGGCCCCAAACTCACCTCCACAGCAATCTGCCTGACAGCTAGACTTTTAAGATGCTATGCAGCCTGACATAGAAATGCAAGACCTGGGGAGTAACCCTGGCTCCAGGTGTCTGGTAGGCACGGCTATTTTGAAAGTTTCTGTGTTTTAGTGATTACAAGAATTTCTTGCATCTTCTATTAGGAATGAGATGACTTTATGATCCCCCTTTAATTGCCCAACAGTAAAAAAAAACAAATATGGGACAGTTCTGGGATTAGGGGCCAAATACTAATAAGGGATTTTGCAGACTGGAAAACAGCTGTCCAGTGTTCATGTCATCACTGACAAAGTTAACATGGATTTTGATCTTCTGCAACATTGAAGGGGGGGGGAGGGGGAGGAGGGAAAAAAAGAAAGAAAAAGAAACAAATCGAAACCCCACAGCATTTATACAAATCAAATACCAAAAAAAAGAACACATCTGCATAATTATGATGTCAGATAAATTTCTATTAGAACTTCTGATTCAAAACCTATTCACATACACAGAAAAAAACAAGTTTGAAAAAAAAAAGAGCATTTTTCAAAAACTTAGGATGAGGTAAGGCTCATTATATAAGTAATGCATTCTCAAGAAACGAAGCCCATGTGAATGAAAACATGATGGAATAGTAAAGAAGAACAAGTTGCAAGACATGACACTTCATTTCTGGAGGATCTGAGAGATCAATATCTTACTCTGTGTAATATTATCCACATCTATTCAGAAAATACGACCTGAAGAATGAGTTGATGTGCATTACATTTTCTTTCAAGTTACTGGGATGTAATGCAAAATCCGTAGACAAGATCATTGATTTTTTTCCTCCTTTAAAAAATGTGATATTATGATGAAATTTATCTGAAATGTAACTTCAATGAAGTTATTGTTGGGATAAACTCATGTCAGAGCATTTACTTATTTAAACTGGCATGTATATTCTTTTAAATATTTCTTTCATTCTGCTTTGCAAGCTGAAAAAGAATTGCATTATACAGGGACAACTTGATTATTTCAGTCACTGTGTACTTGTGCATTTTAAAAGTTGAATCCCCAAATATTGTCTTTCCTATTTTGCTGGTTAAGCACTTAGATTGCCACAGTGCTAGACTGAAATTGCTCGGGACATGATGAGACTATGGATTTCCATGAGCTTTATCAGCCAGTCAGAATTCAGGCAAGGCAGCCAATATATTAGAGTGAAATGTCAATTACAACGTTCTTCACTGTTACAAGTTTCCGAGGATGGTTGGGAAGTAAATGCATGATGGTTGGAGAAATTACTTTCTTTGTAGTTTAGCTGTAATACTGGCAACCAGCAAAGGAAGAAATCTTATTTTCTGTTCAATTTATTTATGGGTCTGCACATCTTTGCAAAGCCCAGACAACAAGACACGCTTCCTTAACCAGGCCAGGGTACCCAGCCAATTCCTATAGTAACATGCCTTGCTACTATTTTCAATAGCATGCCTTTCCATGTAAGAATTACTTCTTCTAGTAAAAAGAGAAAATGCCTCTAACATTCATTTCTCTTGCACAGATTGCTTCCAGAATGTTTATTCTCCCATTGAATTAACATTATCTTGGCTACAAATTAGAATTTCTCTCTATTTTAATGAGATCTTTGCAAAGACAAGGTGTTAATCTGGAATGACCTTACTACGACATCTCTTAATTGTTGATGGCAGCAAATGAAATGTGAGGGGACACAGAACAAATTGCTTCATTAGTAATACAGTCTATAATACCTAAGGAACTGTAACCTGCATTTCCAATTCATGGGCCATTTCATCTCATCATTTAACTCCCATAATGAGATTGCACTATCCATGTTAGCTAACGATATACTTACTTGTCACATTATGAGAATACGCTACTTAACAGCTTATAGTAGATATTAGTAATTGTGTAAAATATTGCCTTCACTTCCAATAACAGAAAGATCAACATATCCAAAAAATACAATGTGACTGTGCATATTTTAAATATATGATGTGACAGACAACATGAGAAGACCATGTCAACAACTGTATTTCCATTGAGAGATCCCTGTGTTTGCTAAGTATCTTATTCAGGAGTTTAATTTTTCACATTGACAGCAGGGCATCACAGACCTCATTGAAAAATAGAAGTGTCAATGATCAATAAAAATATTAGTTATAAAACTCACCTAATCATTGGAAAAGAAGTAACATTTGCGTTCAGAGTCTGCTATTTACATAATTACTGTTGAAGTGTGAAAATTGTGATAGTAAAGCTCTTCCTGGGAGATATTTTGTTCAGCAATTTTGACAATTAAATGTATTTATGTGCATGTGGCGCTGTGTAGCTTTGTATAATTAACTTTCTTTTAAATGTAATTATTAAATGAAATACTTCATAGCTCACCACAACCACAAAGGGAAGCACATAGAAAATAGGAAATGACAGAATCAAGCTCCCCTTGCAGCTTCAGTTCAGCATCCTTGCACTTATAATAAGTTCTTAAATAAAATTATGTAGAAAATGGTGACAAATCCAGAAAGGCTAGTTAGTTTTCATCTCAACTACAAATCATATTTGCTTTTATTACTGCTCTGTTTTTCATTCATCATCCAGGCTGTGCACTGAATAAAGGAGATATAAAAATATAATGAGAACAATTAATAGATTATTAGCATGTATATAGACAAAGGCTGAAATAAAATGGTATATTTAATCCCGGCTGTGGGGGTGATATATCTCTTAAAATAAAAGAAGAGAAAGGAAGATGAAGCTTAAAAAAAAAGTCTCTGCAAATAAGATGATAATTCCATATTTCAGCATGACATTGGAAGACAATAGATTTTAACTCAGATCTTTTAAACCAGCAACCTAGACCAAGAGCTTTTAATGAAAAGCATAGCTGATGAAGGTAAGTTATTCTTTGTGTGGATGAACTGCCAGGGAATGGGAGGACGGATCAAGTATCTATGAAACTGCTTAACCATCCCATCTGAAGCAGATACATGAGATCTTGCAGTGATGAATCCAGAATTATTGGCAGAACTACAAGAAAGACCTAAACACCTATCTTCCAGTCCAGCCCTGCTGCCACAGTACCAAAGATGTGGTTTCAGCTGCTGTATACTTCATCCATAGATCAAAGGTCTGTGACACTTGGGAACTTGCTCTGTACCTGACCCCACAGAAAATTCAGCAGCAGGCTTCTTGATGGCACAGTTTGCTGTATATGAACATGTGGCTTTTCAGAGTCTAATAATTTGTTCCAAACAAACTATATTTTCATAAGATAGAAGAAAAGCACTTAGGCAAATGTAGTGCTTCTGCTGCTAAGCCCAAAGGCACTAGAGCACTTCGAAGCAGCAAATTGTAATACTATTTTTAAAAGAAAAATGTTTTTCTTCTCCTAAATTAATTTTCATTTTAAATGACTGAGACATTTTTACTGAAGCGTTGAAATAAAATAACTACTCAGGATGTGGAAAAATTTATGCCAAAATTATCAGTGTTTGTGGAAGTTATAATAGGTTTATACACCAAACTTACACATAATAATAGGTGTAATTTCTGCTATCCAGGCTCAAGATAGGAAACATCTTATGATCTGAATAGCCATTATGTGACTATTTTTTTTTAAGATACTGCAGTGTAGCATGTATAACTGAGGGTGGTCTCCAGTGGATGGCTTAGCACTGCAGTTTATGCCTGACTGCTACTGACTGTCCTCTTTACACTCAGTGGTTTTTTTGAGACAAAACCAGGTATGGTTGAGGTATAGTGTACTCTAGTCCACAAGAATCTAGCATGTTGTGATAAGGTTATTGAAGGTCATTCCATGCCCCCATCAGTCCTCCAGGACTATCCCAGGCACCTTTCTATCCTCAAACACCCTCACATGCCACCACACCACATTTTAAGACGTGGCACATAGTCTTACCATCTTTCCATAAAAGCCTTGTAAACAGACTGCGACGTCACTGTCTTTATGTATTTCAAAATGAAATGTCATTACAGGCCTCTTGTGCCACAGAGCCACAGAGAAGAGCTGGACCAGCTGACATATAATGGAGATGTGTCTAGCCCACTGGAGAGGGAGGTTGCACTGGCAGGTGAGTCAGCCTGCACCACCTGGCCTGTCAGCCAAGGAAATAAGTCACTGAGCAGAGGCTTTAGTAACATTGGAATAGCCAGAACCAATTTCATATTGATTTAAAGGATGGAAGGGTGGTAAAAATACTCATTTTTCATTCAACCAGGGCTACGCACATTGGTTCAGAAAGTGAACACTTCAAAATGGCTCTCATTCTTTAAAACAATGCTGTTAGTGAGATCAAAAGCAGCACGAGTAATAGAGGTTATCAGGAAAAATGTAGATGAGTAATTACACAAAAATCTATACACCTCCATGCAATCTCATTTGAAAACACTGTGGATAATTTCTTGCGATGGACATCCCTCCCTCTCTCTCTACTGGGGGTAATAAACCTTGGAGATTAAATGAAGGAAAGAGGGAAATGATCCATTTAGTTCCATTAAATATTCTAACCTGACATGTACAGAATAATATAATAATTATTATTGAAAGGAAGAACATATTGTTTGGATAGGGCAAAAATGGTCAGGCAATATCAAACCACTTCTGTTAATTTTGAAAAGGACTGTAATCTCTTAGCACTGCCAGTTTTAAGAATCTTGCCAAGTCACTGAAGAAGCTGAATCAACAAAAATGAATTTTTGATTGATTAAGAGTAAGTTGTGGTATTCCATTCTTTCAAACACAGAGATATTGAGGTTATTTAAAGGTTATAAAACATATTCTTTGATGTATGTTTGTCACTTTAATCTCTTTGACATTATTCCAGAACTGAGGTTTCTACTATAGAAGATTATGAAGATTTTGAAGTACAAGTTGTGCATTTAATGATCAGTTTATATTGTGAAGGTCAAAAACCAAAAAGGCTAAACCCAAAATGTCACTATTTGCAGTTGACTGTGTGTCCCGTTTCTACCACCATTACTCAGACCACTAGTAAACACTGTAAACTCTAGATCTGCCATATAAATCCAAGGAACAAAAAATTTTAACATTTAAAGGCATCATGCAAAGTGCCTCAAGCAACTTGAATAAAAGACAGTCTACTCACTGCAGGATGTAAGAATTCAGCCCTATCTAAGTAGACATCAAGTTGGTAAAGTTGGTTTCAGATAATAACCCTATCTCTGTGCGAGGTTATAAAAATCCTATTAAATATCACTCTGATCCTCAGGTGCAATAAGAAATTAATAAAAATAAAAGTCAGAACGGAGTATGTAGAGGAGAAAATATCCCACAAATGAAAAATGACCCAGAACTTGTAGGCCTTGAGTCATTTCTCTAACAGCTGCAAAAATGTCAACAGCAATAAAATATAAAAAAGCCAGCAATGATTTCATTAATAATACTCTGCTACACTGCAGAGGGGATTGTGTTAGCATCCATTCAAAGGACAGACATTACCTTTAAATTTCAAATATGTGAACTGGAACTTTTTCTCAGCTTCAACCTACCTGCTGTTACTACACAAGTGAAACTGGCCAACTGGAGATCATTAGTCCGTGGTCCCTCCGAATCTTTCATTTTCTCAGTGAGTGGAGCACAGCATGTTGGAGAACATTCTGCTCACAGCAAGAGCATCAAAGAGTCCAGAGACTCTGGAGTAATAATTGCTGTTTATGTTAATTCTGCACTTTTCAGTGCAGTATCAGTCGAAAAACATCCCCTACTCCACTGCCAGTTCAGAGCTACTGTATGTGTGTCCTTGAGCTTTTTGTTTTCCAAATGTTAGTGCTTCTGGGTAATAATTTAGCCTGTCTTTAAAGCAGCCTATGAAAAATGGAAAGCACATACACTGGCTGTGAAAGCAAAAAAATAGCGCTGTGGTTAAGATACTAAATGAAGACTCAGCAAATCTGGGTTCAATATTTAGCTCTTCTCACAGAAGCCCTGACTGACCCTGGGCAAACCACTTAAGTGAGGCATGAGGAAACTGCCTTGTCTATTTAATAACAAGTTACCTGATCAAAGAGACCGTCTCTTATTACCTGCAGGTATGGCATTTATACATCAGTGGGGACCACTTTAATACAACTTTACACTATAACAAAGGTCGAGTGATATTTTGGGGCACCATAAATTTAACCTCACAATGTCCAGACTTCCTGAAAGCAGTAGAAATCTCACAGTTGTCTATCCACATAGTGAAGAAGAAGTTGCTGACACATGGGGCTGACTGCAGTGCTCTGGCCACACCTTTCTCTTACCAAGGAGCTCTCCCATGTAACACCAAAAATCCAATATGCTGATAGAGGCTAAAGTAATCAAAAAAGTTGAATGCCTGAAGAACTGGAATCCTAGCACAACCTGGAAGGATTTCTAATAGCTAAGATCTCATTAAAAGATAGTGTTTGCATGTAAAGCCAGACAATAGCGAGATAGGCCTCGTAGGCTGTGATTGACAGTGCACCTGCACTCTCCATCCACTAGAGACCTGCAGGTTTATGGTTCAGTGGCCAAGGACATGACACTGTTTAATTTTAAACTGCGGGAATGCAGCACAATACTACAGTTTCCTTCTCTTGTTTTAATTCCAGCAGAGGTGACCTTATTCCATCAGGATATCGACAATGAATGCGACTGCTTCAGATGTTGTTATTGAAGTTAATTTCTGGCGAAAAGCTCCCTGTGTCCTTCTAGGCAGCAACAATTGTTGAATGTCAACCTAGGTCTGTACTAAATATTGAAAAAGTCAAGGCTCTTGTAGTGACAGTTTGACAGGCAGAAGGTATATTTCATTATTCTTGCTTTTGTGTGAGACATCAGAAGAGGATAAAGACATCATTAAAAAATAAAAATCTGTATTCAGATTATCTACTATAGTTGCCTAATTCAGGCAGAGTAATGTCTGCACTTAAAGTCAGTCTGGCAATCCTAAATAGCAGATGGTATGAAATTCTCATCTTTTTGTCTCAGACCTCCAAATATTTCTGAGAGTTACTTTGGCACCTACTATAAATGATCTGAATAAAACCTCAAATTAAATTTAAGAGTTTTCTTTTCAAGGTGCCCAGAAACAGCGTAATGCAAGTCTCCAAAAAGATGGAAGTAAACAGTCCTGTTAAATCTAGAGCACATTCTCCAGCTGATCAATAGAAATTCGAACTATGAACAACACTTTAAGACAAAACCAAAATGCTTCAGAATTTTTCAAGAAAAGGCACCAAACACACAGGGAAGGATATTCCATGTCTCAGTTGTGTGGTAGTTGTCATTATCAGACCTTTGACTATACTTGAATGGACACATGCCCCTCTTCTTTTTATTTTTATTACTGAGACTCCAAAAGAGAGAAAATGAATTCTTAAATAGTTCATTTACAGGAAAACACATAGATCTTTCATGGTCCTAATTTCTAAAACTGGAAAAAGTTATTTCCATGAAATTCCAAAGACATGGAATCCAGTGTTCATGTCCCAAACTTTTTCTGAATTTTCTCAATCACTGCTAAGAACTGGATCATCTCATAAACAATCTGAACTTCAATTTAAAGTAAGTTTTCTTTTGTCTTTTACCTCCATTTGAGCAATACCTATGGTATTAGCCATACAACTTATGACATTAAGAATGTAAAAAACAAACTGTACAAAAGTCAAGATTTTCAGTTATGCAAGAATGCTGAAGATTACAAAAACAAATAGAATCATCAAGAAAACATTTGCACACAATGTCACTAACACTTCCATAACCAACAAACAAGTGATGGATGAGGTACAGGCTACCTAACTCAGTCTCCTCACTTTGCAATTATGTCATTATGCTTTTAAAGTAAAATGTTTTTTTTCCTGGTATGGTCAGCAGAGAAAAAAAGAAGACCTTATCACCAGACTTAATTGTTAAGATCACTACCTCTCCACTAAGTTGCGTTTCTTTCCTCAAAGCATCTGGAGTGACTCTAACTTGTTATTTTATTAAATGAAATAATCTGAAAAGGCAGGATACACATATGTCACACAAATGCAAAAAGTAAAAGTAAAATGCTTAGTTAACATCCCTTTTCCTGACAAAGTCAAGGCTCATCTATTCCACCTCATTACTTTTACCTGACAGGAGAAAAAGTTTCTTGCAGTTCAATTCAGATACTGAATTGTCCCTGAAAATCAGTTAGTCTTAAGAAAACAAACAAAAACCAAAGCAAACAGTCCTTCCCCTTCCTTCCTTAAAAAAAAGCTCATGTGATCTTTAAAGCCTTAAAAAATCCCAGTGTCACACACTTACTCACATTAATCACTGTAATCATGATTTTCTCTGTATAATCTATAAATGTTAATGTTGAAAACTGATATGTACATATCATGAATGTATGTATGTCTATGTATGTATGTACACACATACATAGATATGACTACCTTGCATAGCTTACCATTATTATAATGTCACTTGTAAGTGTGATAATTTTCAGGGACATTACAAATTCTCTGTAACTCCAGCTGAACAACTAAACCCTGAAACCCTCCTAAGGTAAAAGAACTTTTCTTTGGTAAATGAACCAAAGCAAAACACTAAAAAATTTAATGGAACACATTTCATTAAGCTGCAAGGTGCTTGCAATGCAAGTTAGCAACTATAGGACAATCCACTCTTGAGATATGTGCGATAATTTTCACTCATTGACTAGATTAAAATCTAGTCCATTTTTGTCTTCTCCCACAATTTCAAATAATAACTACACAAAGTGCCTGGCAGTATGTGCCCTTTAAAGATATTAGAGTGACTGAATGCAATTAAGTGCCTTACTATTTTCTTTCTCAGTTTCTTAGCTGAAATAGAATCAAAATTTTGTGATCCGTTTCAAATTGGCAGTAAGTCTCTAATCTATAGTATGGTCTAAATCTTTATTTTTACCAAAGAAAGCAAACAATGCAAAGGCCTCTATATGGTAAAGATTCTAATGCTCTTTCAAGACATCACTGAAAACCCTTGAAAACACCACAGAAAAGGGATCAATGAACCTCTGATAAAATTCTTCAGCTATGCTACCAGCCCCAGGGGAATATCCCTTTCTCACTGATAGAAAAACTATATGAACATCCATCTTTTCTGCTGGTCTCTCAAGTACATCCTGTTTCTCATTTGCCAAAGCTTGAAAACCTGCAATTCGCTTAAAAAAAACCTGCTGCTGAACAGGAAGAATTATGTATTCCTGAAAGAGCTTGCCTGAGTTTTTCTGAGTCACCCTCAATGTGCTAGCAGGGTTCCTGCAGGTCCACTCCAACTATGGGGGTATAGCTTTACTATGTCCCTCTACATTCTCCCTGCTTTATACCCCTTAAGGAAAAAAAAATTAAAAATAAAATAAAAAAGAAACTTGCCTAGACTTTTATCATCAAGGGCTTTGCAAATCTAGTTTTAGACTTCATTTGCTTTTAAATTTCCCCTGAATTCTATATGTTCTATATCTCTCAGCCAGCTATGGAGATTACTCAAATAATTAAATACTATGTATGTTCCCCAAAAGGAATGTGGAAAGGCCACCAGGCTCCCCTTAGCCCATCTCTACTTTCCAGCTGGGAAGCATTAAATTCCTAATCTATTTCTTATTCCATGAAACAATCTTTTCTCTTTCTAACTGGAACTATATGACTGAGAAATAGCTAAGGAACTACAAGTAACCCAGTCAGGAACCAATAGCCTATAGGTTTCTGTTAGACTGAGCAGGGCTCCATGAGGATATATATACTTTGCAGAAATTTTCCCAAACTTTACTCAATTTTCCTCTATAAAATTCTGTGATGGGTTGACCCTGTCTGTATGCCAGGTAACCACCAAAGCTGCTCTATCAATCTCCCTCCTCAGCTGGACCAGGGAGAGAAAATATAACAAAAGGCTTGCAGCTCAAGACAAGGACATGGAGATCACTCACTGATTATCATCACAGGCAAAACAGACTCAACTTGGGGAAATTAATTTAATTTATTACCCATCAAGTCAGAGTATGGTAATGAGAAATAAACCCAAATCTTAAAAAACACCTTCCATACACTCTTCCTTTCTTTCTGGATTTAACTTCGCTCCTGAATTCTCTACCAGGGGATAGGTAATAGGGGTCGGGGTCAGTTCACCATGCTTTCTATGCCATTCCTTCCTCATCTCACCCTTTGCACTGCTGTGGAGTCCCTTCCATGGGAGAGAGTTCTCCACAAACTTCTCCCACAATGTGTGTCCTTCCCACAGGCTGTAGTTCTTCACGAACTGCTGCAATATGATTCATTTCTACATGTCTTTTCTATGGGGAGCAGTTCTTCAGAAACACGCTGCTCCAGAGTGGGACTCTCCTAGGGTCACAAGTCCTGCCAGCAAACCTGCTTCAGCATAGGCTCCTCTTTCCGCAGGTTCACAGTTCCTTCCAGGAGCCTGCTTCAGCACTGAGTCTCTACAGGGTCACAGCTTCATTTGGGCTACTCCACCTGCTCCAGTGCAGGGGTCCTCCATGAACTGCAGGTGGATATTTGCTCCGCCATAAATTTCCATGGATTGCAGGGGGACAGCCTGCCTGATCATGGTCCTCATCACGGGCTGCAGGAGAATCTCTGCACACTCTGGATGGAAGGGATGCCATCCAGAGGGACCTGGAAAGGCCTTGAGAGGTGGGGTCATGCAAACTTCATGAAGCTCAACATGGTCAAGTGCAAGGTTCTACATGAAGGTCACAGCATTCACAAGCATAAATACAGGATAGGTGGAGAACGGATTGAGAAGAGCCCTGAGGAGAAGGACCTGAGGATGTTGGTGGGTGAGCAATTCAACATGAACTGGCGATTTGTGCTGGCAGCCCAGAAAGTCAACTGTATCCTGGGCTGCATCAAAAGAAACATGGCCAGCAGATCAAAGGAGGTGATTCTGCCCCTCTACTCTACTCTTGTGAGACCTCATCTGCATCCAGCTCTGTGGCTATCAACATAAGAAAGACATGGACTTGTTTGAACGGCCTCCAGAGGAGGGCCATGATGATGATCAGAGGGATGGAGCACCTCTCCAGTGAATTCAGGCTGAGAGAGTTGGGGTTGTTCAGCCTGGAGAAGAGAAGGCTCCAGGGTGACCTTACAGGAGCTTTCCAGTACTTAAAGAAGACCTACAGGAAAGATGGGGAGGGACTCTTTATGATGGAACATAGCAACAGGACTTGGAGTAATGGTTTTAAACTGAAAAGGGGTAGATTTAGATTAGATGTCAGAAATAAATTCTTTACTATGGGGGTGGTGGGGCAGTGGAACAGGTTACACAGGGAAGTTGTGGATGTGCCATCCCTGGAAATGTTCTAGGTGAGATGGGTTGGGGCTTTGTGCAATCTGGTCTAGTGGGAGGTGTCCCTACCCATGGCAGGGTGTTGGAACTAGATGATCTTTAATGTGCCTTCCAATAACCATTCTATGACTCTATAAAATATAATCAAGTTTGGTACAAGTTCTTACTTATATTTAAAGCCCCAGAATAACTGATTGTATGCTAATATAATAATCTATGTTAACAATCTCCCTGAATGATTTTTATTTTCTTTGCAACCCTTCCTCTTTTTACTCACTTCATCACTATTCCCCCTGAACAGCATTGGTCGAAGAATTCTACCAGATGACATTTTCCTGGAAAATGTGGTCAATGAGCACAAACTATTTAATTAACAATAATCTTTGGTTCAAGAGGCTTTTGTTGAATTAAAGGCAGGATCTGAAAGGATGAAAAAACTCACAGTTGGTTCCAAGTAGATCTGCCTTAAACATAAAAACCTTAGGATAAGGGCATTCTCATTCTGAAACCAGGTTTGTCCCAAAACTGTTTTCTGATATACATGCCCACAACTTGAGAACCCTGCTATGGGACATAAATTTAAAAGAATATAAAATTTTCTAACCAGAACCTAAGTTTCTCCTTTTTCCTGGGCACTTTAATTATTCTATAAAAATATATAAATATCAAAATTGAAAAAAAATTAATTATTTATGAATCAGAAACTTACCTTGTTTTGAGAGTTGTATCCCTAAGACAGACTCCAATTCAGGAAGTTTTATCTCAAAGTGCTTATCTCTTGTAGCACTCTGTTCTCTATTCTCTAACACAAGTGCTTGTCATTCATATATGTGTGCTTCCTTCTGGTCCCTTTTGTGAGATAACCTACTGTTGCAAGAACCACAAAAACTTTACATAGTTCGAATGGCTGCAGATACCTAAATTTTCCTATTTTACAAATCTCTGTGTTTTTTTGTTTTGTTTTTTTAAAAATATTTCTTCTACCACACAATTCAAAGATTGCCCTTGTCTAAAAATTCTGCTATAACCTTTTTGTCTGTTTGATGTTCGAGATTTTCACATCATTAGTTGGCGCAAATGCTTCTTCCCTGTTTCTTTTCATCCCCCCTCTTTCTCTTTAATAATTTATCAGACCTTCTTCTGCACATTTTTAATGCTCATGCCACAGTCCTGGAACATCATGGCATCCGTCTTTCCACTCTATTTAACTTGTTCACAATTCAGTATCATTAAAGGATGAGATTTATCCTTCTCCAAAAAGTGAAAAGATTTTGCTTACTAGGGACATACTCTGATTGCCATGAGCTTTCAAAGATAACCAAAAGTGGCCTCTGAATGACACTGACCAGCTCCCTCAGCACTTGTGGGTGCATGCTGGTGTCCAATGGACTTAATTATGTCCAATTTGTTCAAACAAGCCCTAAACTGCACTTAGGATAAGACTTCATTGCCCCAGACTTTACAACTGGTCTTAGGGACCTGGGATTGCTAAAGGGAAATCTGCAAAGACTGACACAATGAAGGGATAGAGTACTTTGGTCTTTCCCTGTTGTTTGTCACCAAGTCTTTTCCCCATTCAGCAGCAGGCTGGCATTTACCCTAGTCTTTTTTTTTGCCACTGATGTACCTGCAGAAACCCTCCTTTTTTGTCCTTTACATCCTTTGCCAGATTTGGCTCCAAGTGGGTTTTAGTCAGAGCATGAAAAGTCTTCTCAACAAAGCTGAAAGTTTCAAAAAAACTCTGCTTTTAGCAGTATATGTTCCATCAGAAAATCTGGCTGCAAATATATTAGTAATTATATACTGCCAGCATCCTCTGGCTCTAGGACCAATGAGTGTGGTTTGGCTTCATCCATACCATCAAGCTCTTTTAGTCTTCAGGAAAGGTGACCATATGTAAATTGTCTGTTCCAAGTGATCCATTGGGATAACTCCAAAAATATGACCGGGAATTGTTCTTTATAGTACTAGCAACACAAAGCAAAAGCGTGGCAGAGAATATGCTAACAATGCAAAAGTCCCCGTGAAAGGCTTCCAGTGCCTGGAAACATTTCCTGGCATCAGTTAGTCTATGGTTTAAGGATAGATTTTGTGATTCAAGGTGACAAATATGTACCCGAACGTATTATGACATAACACCAACATGATGTTCTTGGAATTATACTGAGTGACATTATATGCAAATGTAAGACTACTAAACATTTTATTAAAAATGAGGTGGGGTATGTATGTATTCCTCTGACTACAGTTCCCAGTTGGGATACATTCTTTGTTCTGTAGGGTCTAATCCAAATCCTTTTAAACCTTTTGACAGGATGTTAATCAGCATTACACACCTAACCTAGGGTTGCGGCAAGGTTTCTTACCCCAGAATACACATTGTCATACTAATCGCATAGTTACTTACTGCTGGTTTTAGTCTTCTAGCTCTGTCCCGCTCTGAGGTTTTCCCCAACCTGTGTAACATGACCAAGCTTTCTACAGAAAACATAAGATGAACCTTCTTGCCCTTTTTACCTTCAGGTTAAGTGCTTAAAGGAGACAAGTTCTTGCCTTCCACCCTATATTTGGACCTACTTATATTGACAATGAACTCTTGGTAAAACAACCTGTAGTACTGACTGAATATTTTAACAAGTCCACATGAACTTGTGGCATTCAATACTATGGTACAAGTACAAAAGCATAAAAACAAACACACACACACAAAATGATCCCATGTCCTCTTGGGTTAAGAATCCTTCTAATGAAAACTGGAAGGGTCAAGTTAACTGTTACTGTGTGCCCTGCATGACCCCACTGAAAATTGAATGTTGCACAGAGTGAACACCAGTGCCGAGATGGGTCTGGCATCTCTTCAGAGGTACACATTACATCTGCCCAGAGGTCAACCACAGATCTGCTGTAATTTCAGCTATGTCTCAGCTGTATCTCCTCAGCTTTGTGAACAAAAACACAAGCCAGACTAATTCTCCTTGCATCCCTGGTGAGGTTCTCACAGCGCATCAGAGCATTCAGAGGGCAAACTCCAGCATGCATCCAGGCTGCTTCAGCCCATAACAACACGTGTTTTAAAAGCATGAAATACAGACCTAGGTACATTTCTGTGGAAGGCAGGATGGCACACTGTTTGCCTCCTGCACCGATGTGTATTCTGACAGGTGATTACATTTTCTTAAAGAAACCTGCTTATTTATGCAAACAGTAAATTATGATTCTCTGTGACAATTTTTTTTCAAATAGACTTCAGAGCATTTTTAATATATTAATATTAAATTATTACTATCTTAATACTGTAAATTTTTATAATAAACTAATCCTGAAACTCTAGGACTTAAAAGACACTTCAAAATATGATGAGTCTTATTAGATGAGAGTTAAGGTTGGTTAGGTTAGAATTAGTAGAAATAGGCATTAGGAAATTTCATTTTATACTCTCTCTTGCTCATAACCTAGAGAACTTTTTATTGTTTTACGACATGCACTTATTATTTCCAATGTCTTTCAAGACAGCACATTAAAGGTCATTCCTGGATATAAAGTTATGGCTGAGGACAGAAGAGAGTGGAGTTATATTATTTTTAACTGATGAGCAAAGCTGTCTTAGGAGAAAAAGATCAAGAACGATATCTTTGTCGCTACTCCATGTACCCAAGATGATTCAAACCATCCTGTAGTCAAGTGCTGCATTATAAGATAAATGCTTCCTAGCTGCAATTCTGACATTCAGTGGTGACAGCATTCCTTCCTCACTTGCAGCTGTACAATGCAACCCTATTCCTTTCATTAAAGTTTTAGAAATAAAAATGAAAGAACATTTGTCCTTTAGTTATTGCATCCATATATATAGAACACACATTTACCTAGATATAAGTACTGCAGGGCTTTTATTTATGAGGATAGGTGCAGAAGAAAGTGCTTGCTCTTTAAACTCAGTAAGGGCTAACGAAGCGTACTTGCTCTCAGGAAAAGCCAAGGACTATTTTTTCTATACTGTCCCAAGAGAATAGGGAGAGAAGGTAAAGGTAACACCTTCTCCATGGAGTAGCATTTTGAGAAAGCAATCTGTAAAACACACAGTAGCCATAAATGCCCTTTAGTTTTAGCCACTTTTGTGTGGAGAGATCTGAAAGATAAAGTCATTCCTTCAGCCCCTTTGAGACTGAATATTTTCTCTTTTCCCCTGGTTGGACAAATGGGCAACAGCTAACCCATGGAAGCACTCCCTTGCTCCTCGTTGTTGGTGTAAGCCCCAGCCACATCTCAGTCCCACAAAACAGTCAGACTTAGCTACCACTACCACATAATATTTCCACAAAACAAAACAAAAAAAAAGAGATACAGTGTGGATGCTGGTAGACTCCAACAACTAAGTGCAGATGCAGACAGAGCTAATGCCTTAGAATGTGTTTCTGCAGGGAGGTTCAGCATGGTAAGAAATTTTACTTGTTTTCCACTTGCAGACTCTTGATGTCTGTATCATAACAAATTGCAGCAAATTACAAACATCTTGCCTGGTTACATGAATTAGCCATGCGCAGATGTACTGTGACTGAGTAGCTGGAACAGCAGCATGAAGACAAAGTCAGTGGTGACTCCGTTCTGCCTTCTTTATTACAAAAGTACTCTTTTTCTAAAATTCCTTCCTTCAAAGGATCATAACATCACTTAGCATCTCTAAAAAGTAAAAATGGGAGAAAAAAATGTTTAGAGCAAAAGAATAATATGTTGTCTTGGAGGCAGAATTCAAGCTTCTTGCTACCAAAAGTCATAAAATTGCCTACAAAACTGTGATCTCCTCTGCACTTTTCACTTGAACATTACAAACCATCTTTAATTAAAGAAAGACATTTTGTCAGCAGTGATTTTCTCTTAATGCAACAGAAAATATGAAAAATACTAATTGTAGACTGAGGTCAATTGTGAAGGAAAGCTACAAGCAAATCTTTTTAGAAAAAAATTTGCAGACCCTCATGTAATACTAATTATCAGTTCTAGAGAGAGTTTTGCACTCACAGTAATGAAGCTATGTAAAATAATTAACAAAGTAAGGGTGGGGTTTTCTTCCACTACAATATTCAGAAAGCATTTTTCCTTTTCAGGGGACATCTGTAACAGTTTCCAAAATATCCTATCTGAAAATAGTCTTCTTAAGTTTACTACTTTCTACTGAAAAACATTTCACAGGACTTTAATAAGCGGAATACAACAGACATTCATTCGATACTAACTATCTGCCCATGCATTTTACATGGGTGTACAAGTACTTCAGCCTCAGGAAAGGTTCTGCCATGGTAAGAGATAGAAGTGCTCTACTATTGTATGGCCATTCCCCGTGTCACAGGTTGAAAGTATGTGCACTGTCAAATGTTAGGCCAAAGGGGAATGAAGGCTACAAGGACACTGATGTGCCTTCCTGTCCCAGCTCATCTGCTGTGGTTTCCTTGTAAGATGAAAGGATTTACCTTGGGTTATGTCTCTTTACTGTGACAGGATAATAAGCATGCTTGTGGCAAAGAAGGAAAAGGGTCCGTTAGCATGTATACACAAGACTGAGTGGCTCTAACTTTTCAGGTGAAGAGTCAATATTCAGGCAAGATATTCTGCCTTTTTACTGCTGTGTTTTCACGCAATCCAACATCACTAGAAGGCAAAGGCAGCTCTGTACCAACCTATGGAAATAATACATAGAGTACATAATTTTGTATTTCCTTTTACTATGTTCTCTACCAAATAATAAAAAATTCTCTTTCAATTCCATACTATCTGGCGTGATAAAAAATAATGCTCATGGGTAAAAATTATTTGGCACTGGGAATCTTTAAATACCAACACTAATTCTGCAAGATATTTCTGTCAATGGACTGATTGAAGTGACAGCAGGGCACTCACAATTCCACTTTATTTTTATATAATTACTGTAGTGTACTGTGTTTCTTTAAATGGTAATAACAGGACTTCCTTAATGAATCTCCAGATTCTCACGTGCTCTTTGAAGAAGCACTTGTGAATATTCAGAGAACAGGATTTTCTAGAGATGTCCCATTAAACCAAGGCATCCGAAAGGGGCAGTCATAGCATCTGGCTGCTTCAAATTCTGCCTTGGTAACTTTATCCTCAGAATCACAGAATCACAGAATGACATGGGATTGGAAGGGACCTCTGGAGATCATCTAGTCCAAACCCCCTCTCAACTCCAAATAATGCAGCAATTACTAGCGGCTCTGTGGGTTGCTGTTGTAAAGACTTTTGTTAAACACAGGTCTTGGGAATCACCTTGAATTCTTGAAAATTCAAATTTTCACTTTACAAATTAACATATGGCTGGAAACATTGGTAGGGATGTTATAAAACTTCATTACATGTTCAGCTTTCATATGACCTAACAGATTAAGAAAGCCAATCTAAGAGTTATGGGTTTTTTGTTTACTGTGGTTTTTAGCCACCCCACACCTAACCATCTTTGAATGTTTATAAACATTATGGTAATGCATGGTCGTGGTTTTTAGCCACCCCACACCTAACCATCTTTGAATGTTTATAAACATTGTGGTAATGCATGGTCTCCATTATTATATCCTTTGCTGTGTTCAGATCCAGCTTTACACCTGGACAATTATTCCGTTTGGCAAACCATTATATCTCCAGGGAAGTCAACAGAATTTATTTTAATTTGGTGTAAACCAGCTGAGATTCTGGCTCTTAATTACAACCTGAATTTCTTAAGAAAGTCATTGGTGTAGCTTGATATACTCTGAACAATATGGTTTATCTGTTCCTAGATGAATGGCATCTTCTTGGTGTTGCTACAAGAATACCCTATCCTCCTAGAAAAATCATCCTAAGCCCCAGACTTTCCAGCAAAACAGCTACTTCCTCATTTCATTGTAATTCTCTTGCAACTATTTAAGACCCTGTAGAAAACTGTACTGTGTATATATTCATTCTAACATTTTATCGGCCTGAACTATATATCCAGTCCTTCCCCCAGTGTGTAATAGCACTGGAAAGATTAAATATTGATTTTCCCATATTACTTTAAATTATTTAGGGAAAAAAAATACATTCTTTCAAAATTATGGCTTTCAATATAGCACAGTAGATTTTATTCAGTTTCTTTTGTACCATGTTTTACAGTATGAAAATACTGTGGACACTGAACAGTGTCGCTTCAGTACTGCCTTTGCACTACTCTGTTGACCATATAGTAAGAGCAGACAGAAGTAATCTGCTAATAAAATTGCACAACTTTTAATCATGAAATTATGTCTTTGTGGGGTCTTTTTCATTGGATTCTACTGCAAGCTAAAAAATATTGTAGTTAAAGACGTGGAGCCTGAATGCCTTTACTTATTAATTGAATGTGTATGATAGTGTAATCCCACATTGGTCCTTATATTCTAGTGTTCTTCAAAGAGTTTTATTCAAAGAGTATGCCTTGAGATAAAAGGCTACTCTACTGGGCAGAACACTCTTCAGTTTGCCAGTCAGATTTTGGCCGATGCTGACAGCAAGGATGCCCATTAATGTCAATTTTTGTGGAAAATGTATAATGCTAACGTCCTGCTTTGTAATGAGACCATCAAGGAATGAACAACCATATCAGATGGAAAATATTGTCAGTTACTTTTGGCCTAGGGTTAGACTGGAAAGGGTGACCTTGAGGTGCTGAAGGTCCTGTTACCTGCTCTGTTACCTTTCTCCTGGTCCTGTTACCAAGCTCTCAGCAACACAGTCTTCAGTCCCACACTCCAGGACAAATTATTTGCTATGAGAATCTGCATTCCTTAGGATACGTGTCCTTAATAGTCTCTAACCCCGGTATGTTTTGCAAGAAAAATCTAAACCAAAATACTGTCGGTACTGCTCCACAAAGTAAGCCATAGCAAATATGGAGATATACACAACTTAATCACAAGATAGAACCTCAAATAACACAAACCACCCTCAAAAATCCCTCAAAACTCATACTATAAAACATAAATTTCCTCTTAAGTAGTTATAATGACTGTAAAAGTTCCAAAGAGATAAGTAATTTCCATAAGCATGGTGTATATTCTAGAAATTCATGCAGGTCATGCCCTCTAAGGTATAGGTATCACATTTATTTAATGATTTTTTTCATCTTCTTTCTTCCAATATTTTATAGGAGTTCTAAATTGCACTACAAAGAATTAAGGGCAAGGTAATCATGTGTGCTTAAACTGCCACAAAGAGAAAGGTTGTTAATTTGTAAGATATGACTGTACCCAGGACCTCCAGCTTTTCAAAAAAGAATAGTTATAAGGGAAATTCTGATAGAGGAACTTTTCAGGTATCTGGTTCATTGGGTGTCCAGAGGCACAAACACAAATGTTTAATACACAGTACTTTGCTCACAGCTTCCTCAGTCCTTGCTGCTACAGCTCCTCTGCTTGCATAGGACAAGTATGCCCAAGAAACTGTGAGGAAGCCTTCCAGTATAGTCATTGAAGGATTCCATCATGGAAGGAGACATGTGGGTTTCACCCTCCATCTAATGACACCATACAATACTTAAACAATTCCAGATTTCATACAATTATATAGTGGTTTGGGTTAATGGCACCTCAAAGATCATGTAGTTCCAACCCCCCTGCCATGGGCAGGGACACCTCCCACTAGAGCAGGTTGCTCAAAGCCCCATCC
>JAOQGH010000001.1:149091630-149181356 GCA_025769975.1 Gallinago jamesoni
TTTGTGGTTGGACTCGATGATCTCTGAGGTCCCTTCCAACCACCACAATTCTGTGATTTCTGTGATTTCTGTGATACCTGTAATATGCATTGTCATTCCAGTCATGTGGTAAGTAATGTGACTAACGTCTGTCACATATAGTTTGTTCTCCAATCTCAAATTCTCCCAGCTATATCACATTAAAAAAAAAAAAAAAAGAAAAAAACTACTTTCTTATTTTATGGTACTCACAAAGAACATGGATATAGGATGTATACATTTCTTCTGACTTCTACATGACTTCTTTGGCTGGTACAGGAAGATTTGAAAATCTATATTTTGTCATTTTTTCCTGAATTTCCATTATGAATATTGTAAAATTTGAAATAGCTTGCTAATCTCAAGATTTGCAACTTTAGTTTAAATAAACCTTGTTAGGCACTAATAGACCAGAAATATTTTATGTGACAACAAGTTAGACATCTGTTTTCATATCATAATTCATTCTAAGTAATATCTAGAGATCGATCATGTGATAGCACTTCATAAGTGAATATCAGTAGGATGCTTGAAGCCTTTTGTTTCTTTCAGCATGAACTATTTAAGAATGAAAAGACAAGTCCCAGATATGTATTGCTCTCAAATTGCATTGGCCTTGAAGCCCATTTATCCATATCTTAGTTCATAATGTATTGCACTACATCTGTCTCCTTAGGAAGACTGGGAAAACCTGTAACCTGCCCATATCCCTAAGATGCAGAAAAGGGATGATTCACATGAGCAGACTTGTAAGAAATCTTAAATTAAAGTCTAAAGCAAAATCTAAAATGATGCATGTGGGGTTGGTATAGTGCCATAATTTCTCATAGGGATTGCATTTGTCAGCCAAATGATGTTGTAATGCTTCTGCATCCTAAATTCAGAACACCACTTTGCCATGAAGGAAAAATAACAAAACCAAAAAATTCCATTCCAGGGTCTGACATAAGGTGCTGTCAAGCAGAGAGCTTACAACTGTGACAATGGCAGCTGTTCCCTTTGGCAAAAAAACATCTGGGAAAACTACGCAGAATGAGAGTTGTTATCTTTCTCACACACTATGATCTGAATGGAAGGATGCCCAAAATATTAGCCATGTTGATGAAAGAAGCTTCTAGAGGTAGTAACCAGTTTAAGTCTGGATTGGTTTTTTTTCAGTCTGTACTTAAATGGAGAATGCTGACAAACTGAGAAGAAAAAACATAGTTTTCTATGAGGAAAAAAATATCTTCTCAGGGTTTATTGTAAATGTACAAGTCTGTTTAATAATCTCAGCTTGCCTAGTCCAAGGGTACGCTAACCTAGAAAGGTTAGATAGCTCTCTGAAGGGGTTTCACGCAGATCAGCAACCTTGCATCTCCTGAAGAAACATCAACAAATATTGGGATGTAAGAGTTAAAAGTAATTTTTCACAAGCAAGTGCAGTCTCTGTGCCCAGAGGGCTGAGCTGCATCGGGAGTTCAGCCCCTGAACAAGTACAGCAGTACAAGCACAGGTTTTCCTAGGCTGTGAATAAGCATGGACCTCTCTCTGATGGGACTAACACTAAAGGTGAGGGGGTGGTTTAGTTTCCAAGCCAATTATGTCTTCTATTAGGCCGAGATCTTCAACTCATTTATCACTAATAGCTGTCACGGATCTACAGCTTTCAGTCAATACTAGCAGAGATCTTATTTGAAGAAGTGAAACAAAGGTTAAAGGCTCCGTAGCTTTATGCTAATTTTCAAGGTACTCATCATGCCAGATTAAAAAATCCTTTCTGCTGACTGAAACATAGTTAGAATTTTCATATTATTGCTCTTTGGCAAAGCAATTAAGAATTAATTACCTGAACTGCTTTCAAAAGGTACAGTCTCTCTACAAAATCAGCTACTCAGTCAGATGTCTTCAGGTGTGTAAATATTTAAATGCATTATCTTCATAGGAAGAGTGTTTCTGCAAGCACACATCTCCTAGGACATGATTTAACACAAAAGTTAAACTGGCACCGTGGAAGTTTTCTAAACACTCAGCGTCTGTTCCCCTTTCTCAGTCCCTCACTACGGTCACTTATCTCTGTCCCCACATCTGCCCCTGGGTTACACCACTACAGGCATTTATCAACTGGAGTGTTCTGGGGCAGTTCGGCCCTGCAGCCTGGCTCACTGTACAGCCTGCCCCATGCAAAGAAAAACACAGGGAAAAGGCAGACACATGGGAGAAAAGATGCAGTGCCTCACCTTGCCGCAATGCCAGGCTCAAAATGCACCTTAAGCCACAGTTTAGCTTTGAGCTTTACTTATGATAAAATTCTTTAAGATCTGCGGAGGACCAGAACAAAGTTGGGATTAATCATCATGATGTATTCAACTAGGGATACAGTGTGTCTCTAGCTTGCAAGCGTATTTTCAATTTGTACAGAAAATACTAGGCTCTTACCTCTTTAAAATACCCATCACAACTTGTCTAAGGAGAAGTCAGTTTGGTGTTTTTTATAGAAAAAAAAATAATAAAAAAAAGAGAGAAATTTCAGGGCACCCAAATTCAGAGGTAGTAGTATAACTTCGTGGAAACACCACCAGAAACCCTTTACATAACACATATGTTATTGACTGGTTAGCTAGGCAGATAGTTAACAGAAGAACAGGGGAGGTGGACTAGATGATCTCTATTGTCCTTTCCAAATCTAAAAAAAAAAATAAAATATAAATTCTACTGAATAAAATGATGAAGTGTAGGAATATTAACAATTCTGTATTAATCTTAATAATTAATAATTAAAATATTAACAATTAAAATGTATGGCAAAAGAAACAGAACGAATAGGGGGGGTTGACCTTGCAGCTCTCTTTATTCTGATTGACTAAATGCTCTGTCCCTGCCTGCTGTTCTGTTAACAGGCTGTGGTCAGTAAACAGTCTCAGTCAGACCTAAATGATACAGCAGTGCAAAGATCAAAGCAGTCCAACTCTCAATTATTCCATTTATGAAATACAAGGGTTTTCCACATTAAAAATCCTTAGCCTGGTGGAAAAGAAAACAACAAAACTATAAAGAACATTAAACTGTCCTTCATGAATCACCATTCATGACAATAATTGCAAAAAGACTGATAAATTGTCCCAATGTCACCAGTGTTTGTTTTGATCCTAAAACTGAAGACACATGATCTTTAAAAAATTAAATATAAAATTAGAAGCACCTGGAAAATGGTAAGTAAAGTTTAAAACAAAGCTAAAATTTCAAGTGAAGAAATAAATTTGTTTGTTATCACAAATACACACTAGATTAGGTGCAAATTTAAGAGAAAAAAAAAAAGAAAAAACAGGGAAAAAAACACAAAGAAAAGCAAGACAACAATTATAACCAAACAATAAGAGCAACAGTTATTGGAAGGAGACAATCTAGATACACTGCTTCCTATGATAAAAAACAGAGCTATATCCTTAATTTATATATTGCTTTTTCCAAAATCATCAATAAGGAAAGAAAGCTGTTATGAGATAGGATCACAGGAGACACAGATCTCTGTAACTCCAGAATACTGAGAAATCTCTAGCCATCAAGATCAATGAGAGAACAAGGTTAAAGGAAAGAAGAGATACTTTAAATTAATATCAGATTTAACTTTCACAAAATTTTTATTGACCATAAATTACATATAATCTGCCCTTCAGTGTGTACAGCATTTATCTGAAGAATAAAAAGAGTTGTCAGCCTTAATAAACTATACCATGATCCTTTCCAATTTATTTTCTCAATGCTGAGTGTGTTTACTGTGTTGAAAATCATTCCATATTATAGACCATACCAGGGGAAAAGTTAGCAAGGACTTTGGCACAATACAAATGACTGTCTCTGTAAAATATTTCTCAAATCTTTTCCCCTGGTGGCAGACAAACAAAATAAGAGAGAGGGAACAACCGGTTACTTTTTGAAATAATAAAATGAAATAAAGCTGCCCTGTGCCATTATGAGTGCACCCCAGCTTTGTGTGCGTTTGTATGTCATTTTTAAAGCCTGTTTAAGGCAAAAGTAACCCCAGATTAAGGTGTAGAAACCTCATTCTTTTTTATTTCATACATGTCCACATGTATGAAGTAAACTCTAAGATTCAAAATTAAACTCAGCTTGTCCCAGAAACTGCATGTTTTTGAACCTGAACCTGACTTCTTTTTCTTTGGATTTCAGTGAGATAAATGCAAGATAGAAAGGATTAATTTGTCCTAAATCAATCTCCTAAAAATTAGATATTCAAATAAAATCTGAAAAATTCCATAGTGAAGAAAACAGATAAAGGTAAAGAGTGTTTCATTCTGAAATAGACAATCAAAAATAATTCAGATGTGAAGCTTAGACTTAGACATCTGAGTGTTACATGGCTAAAGTCGAGCAAATTACATCCAATCCAAGGTGACACCATGTGCCTAATGAGAGAATAAAGTAGGTTGCACATGGAACTGCTCAAATCTGTGAGAACTCTGTGTACAAAAGAACTAAACCTATGAAAAACTCACTCCTTCTGTACGGACATGATTTTTAAAATCTTTATTTTGAAGGATACCTCAATGTCCCTTCAAGTTTATTCCTTGGGCTGTAGAATTTGCCTCCAACTTAGTATTTAGCAATTTCATATATTTAAAATTTAATCAGAAAGGTTGCCAAAGCAGCCATCTTTGGCATTCTTAGACTACAGAGGATTATAAGGAGCAGGAATTTCTGAACATTACTCAAGTAGAAATTCTGCATCACCAGAGAAGTTGTGTCTTTAAACCTGTTCATTTGCTTTATTGGCTCAAGAGACTCTCTAAGATTAGATTAGGTAGAAGATTACGTATATAACACACTTTACCGTCTTTAAATATAGTTTTCCATCTGGAAGCAAGAAGGTAATTCACTTCCTAGGCACCATCAAACTTTCTGTGTCCAGCAGCAAAAGTTTCACAAAATTACCAGTGGTAAACATATTAAAAGTCAAGAGGTGTGTGAGTAGTACAAGGATACTCATAATGATTGGTCCAGTTATGAGCTAAATTACTCTTTGGAGCTTTCTATTTCTCTCCAACATAGTGGGAAACTAGGGCAACGAACCTCCTAAAGAAACACCAAGGTTAAGTGCCTAAAAATAGGCATGTAAATCCAGGTTCAGAAACTAGTTTTGAAATAAATGTTTTGATTATTAAGTTATTCCTGAATAAATGAAGAATGGCCATTGTTACGTGCAGAGAACTTTATAGTGTTTTCTCCTAAGAAGCAGGAGAAGTATGAGCGAGATCAAAAAAACTCCATATCTATTAAACAAGAGATGCCGAAAGAGAGTGAAGAATCATTCTGTGTGCTGGATGAATTTTTTAATAACTAAAACAAGTTTGTTATGGTTCTGAAAAAATTTATTGCACCATTAGTTTATACAAAATAATAACTTGCTCTGCAAAAACTGCTTTCATAAAGACTTGTCACCATGAAGTAGCAATCAAGGACAAATGAATGCATATATTCAGTATGCTCACTAAAATACTTCAAAATTGCATTAATATCTTCAAATAGCCTGTCCAGAATATTATTTTTCATTTTGAGTAATCTATTAATTTTGCATCGGCTGTCAAACAAAGATTCTCTTTGTTACATTAAAACTGTTCTAAAATATGACATCTCCTTAAAGCCTTCCTGCAAAAAAGAATACAGTGAGTTTTAATGTACTCTTGCAAATTGATTTGCACTTTGCTATATTAACAGATAATCAGAACAAATAATAAAAAAAGTAGTTTATGCCCACCTTAGTCTTAGCAATTTAGTTAAAAGCATAGAATTATAATTGTGTTTTTACAGCACTTTTCTTGAGTTGATTTGCTAAATTTCATATTTTTATTCAAAATACTACGTATGCTTGGTAAGAAATACTACCCAGTGTTTCCTGGATATGCGAGACAACAGGCATTCAAGATGTATGTCACTAATAAAAGTTATTATTTTAATAGAATCCAACAAAGCTGACCATGAATATATTACTTTATCCACTCTACAAAGTTTACTGGACTGAAAATAAATTACTGCTAAGTTTGAGTAGAGATGGGGGGGAAATGTTGCCTCTCACTTTCCATGTACTTTATTATATTTAGGCAGAATGCAGACTCTTAGTGGGGTAAAGAATTTTAGCTAGAAGTGAATTTCCACAGGATTAGTATTCAGAAAGGAGAATGTCTTTTTCAACCCTGCTGTTCAAAAACTCTGCAAACACAAGTTTGGTATGAAGGAAGAGAAGTCACCAAAAATAGAACCATTTTGTGCCAGAACTGTTTCAAAACTACTCACCAGTGACACTCCATTTAGCAAGGAGAATAAGCTAAAATACCTCCTCTGCCATTAAATCAGTCACCTCAGTGTCCTGAGAGGACAATAAAAGAATGTGTAGCCCTTGGCTAGTGCATTTCACATGTGTTGTTCACCATTTGCACAATGTACTTAGCCCTATGCAGACCCTACATCTAATAAAGTTCCCTTAATAATTTTAATCAAGTAATCAAATAACAACAATCAGCAACCACCAGTAACAATAAATAAGGAGCAAAATAAATAATGAATAAATAATAATATAATAATGAATATTAATGAAGTGGAATAACAAAACATCAGACTATCAGAAATTCAGACATGACTTGAATATCTGATAATTATCTTCACACTTTATGAAACATCAGTGTTGATTCACATGGAAGTTGCATTGCAGCTTTATCATCCCAAATGAGAAAACGCAGTCCCAAGTATCAAAATATTTTTCCAAGCCTCCCCATATACATTCAGGTAGTCACGTCTGTGGTGGTGCATGCATATATGCAGGCCTCACAAATCTCTGTCCCTTTGCACAGAGATATTACTGCACATGGGCTGACACCATCTAAGTTCTTGTCTGGCACAAAAATTTTTTGTTTAACTTCTGCATATACGTGTGAAAGAGTTGTAATGTTCTTTGGCAGTGAAAACTAAAACCCTCAAACTTATGACTCTGATGAGTCTTATAACTCAGCCTTCATAGCACAAGAGGTGAATCATTTGCCCTAATGTATGGGTCTATAGGTTAGATGTCTGAACTTAGGATGCCATGTACACTTTTTAAAGTGATTATTACTGTCCTTTTAATTACTGGAGGAAAAAAGACACATCTGGAGAACATTTGTTCCCATCTGAAAATAGGTGTCTAAGATGACCAAAACCAATAAGCTTCCATTGACTACAGGAGGAGTTTAAATGATTGGCTTAGATTTAACAACTAACTTTCAGACAGCTAAAACTAGAGAAGATCAATCCCACTTCCCAAAAACAGGAGAAGGTCCACTGATACAAGTCCAAATAAACAATTGAATTATTTCAGATGAAAATGCTTTTAGTCAATACACAAGGTCTAAGTAACCAAAGTGTTCTGAGGACTTGAAGGTAGCTGCAGCCCTGAGTATGCTTCATACATTACCCCTGTAGTCAGAGGGAAAGTGTAGGTGCTATGGAAGGTCTTCAGAGGGTTATTCTGGACAGGAAACCATATGGAGACAAAATAACCCTCCAAAGGCCTGCAGAGCCCCAACATGGCAATATACATGGAGGCATATACTTAATTTCATGGAGGGTTTCATAAGGAGCTCAAGGAAAAAGAATGCTAAATTAGTCAGACTGTGTCCTAGCTTAACAGTGCTCAGTAGAAACAGTTAGTCTTCGCTTTCTTATATTCACCCTTGATTACCCTACCACGACATAAATATTGTTTTTATAGCTAAATTATCAACCCCTTAAAATCTATGTTTCAATAATGGGATTGGTGACAGCACCTCAACCGTAATAACATAACAGTGCCATTATAATTATCATTATAGGAACAGATCTTGCAGCGAGGCAGAGTGGTACACTCATTAATTTCCTTGCCTGATGCAGCCAGGATTCAGATACAGCTCTGAGTCTAAAGGTCAGAAGTCATATCAATCTTCTCCATAAATGTTGATTTTAACAAGATGTAATGTCCTAAGGGGATGGCAGAGAAAAGCTTATGTGTTCATACAGTGAGACTGAAGTAACAAATTGGAGATGTCAATATTCATTTAAATTAACTTTCTCTAACTTCTTTTTTAGCATAATAGTGATAAAAAACCTCAAGAAAATTCTTACATTAGCACCTGATTAACAGATTTAGAAGTGGATTTGTTGTTGTCACTGAATTTAGAAAGTTTGTTTGTAGAGGGGTACCATATGTACTAAGATTGCTATTACTTACAGAATTGGTTGTGTTTCAATGTCATAACTTTAGGCTGTAGTGTCAACACTCAAGGACCTGATTTTTTACATTCCCTTCTTGCTTCAGGAATTTAGGTTCTCTGAAAGCTTGTGCATTTACGCGAGCTGAGAGACAACTCATATAATTTAGGCATCAAATAATCATCAATTAATTTTTAGTTTACTGTGTGTATTAAGCAATGATAACATGACATATATCCTTCTTTTTTTTTTCATATGGTGGTAATGAATGGAGAGGCAGCCAAACACCACCATGATATAACATACTGTTTGAATAAAGATATACATTTGAAAATTAGTGACCATTAAACATCAGCAGTAAAGATGACAACAAAACTTCACCATACATCTATATACATTTTTTCTTGTCTTCTGTGTCTGTGCTTTGGCTAGAAGCCTAGAGTAACTGCAGTTAACTTTTGCTATATCACCAATAACTGACTAGAGTTCACAAGCTTGACTATCCTGAATGATTGAAGATGAAATCCAGTTGGAAGCTGTAGTAATTTATGTAGTCATTTATTTATTTATGAAGGCTGTTGTTCTTGGGAACATTGGAAATATCTTTCATTAATTATTCTTGCTTTTCCTGTTCCAGTATGTTTACATCTTAAAATTAATTCTAGATGCTCTTTCAGTGTTTTCTGTCATCATCTTAATGAAGTTTTAAATTTGAAATGCATACAAATCCACATAGACCATGCTGGCATGTTTCACTACTGGTTCAAGCTTATCTGTTGACAATGTTATATATAAAAGTTTCCTGAGAAACTGAGAAAAGAAGAAAATTACCCAAACACAGTGTACACAGATATGGGAATCAATCTACACAAAACTTAAAGACTACTTGATTATTTTTTTTTTAATCTAACGTGTTACTAACAAAACAACTGTTGCTTTCTTACATGAAGCAGCACAATAGCCCTGTCTTGCCTCCAATGCTCTGCACCATGAGCTCATTATGCACAGTTCAGTTCAAAAGCTGGAAGACCTTCAGGAGACCTTCCAGAGAGCAAAATGCTTTGGTCTGTTCTTCTAAGACAAAACATGGGTGAAAGCACAGAAGGGTCACAAGCTGAGAGGTTGATTATTGCTGCCTGTCTTTCAGTGAAACCTGGATTAGAGGCAGTGTACAAGGTATTGGCCACTGAGTGGAATGGACTTTGCAGTTAATCATCCCTGGCCTGAGTCAGCCCAGCCCAGCTGCTTGGATCAGCTCTTGGATAGGTAACAGGGAGGCAATCAAGACACAGTGAAACATGAAGTAATGATCATTACAGAAAATGCATGGGGGAAAGAGAAAATATCCCTCATATGTAAATCTGATAACATCATTACATGTTTCATGTTGGGTAGTTTGCTCGTTTTGTTTTCCTTCAGAGATGTCAGCACTGGCAACTGGGAACCAAACAATAACAAATCAATCCTATTGTTCCTGAGTGTAATTAGGCACTAATATCTGGAAAAGACTGAGATCGTGTTTTCTAGAAATATCACTATTCACTATCATATTTTCAATACTTATTGTAAAAGTCTCAAGGACCTTAGAATGCAAAGACTACATATGTCAAATTGCATCTGAAATACTGAGCAAACTGGAGATCAGAAAGCAAAAGTGCACTCTTTATTTTTTTTTTTTAACATGGGCACAATCATTTTTTCTTCCTTCAAGCTCTCCTTGATCCCTGAAGTTAAAGTGCTTTTAACTAAAAATTAACAATAAAGTCTATCACCATGCACCCATTGAACAGGCATAAAACTTCCACCCACAACAGCGATGTTGAAGGGAAGCAACATTGTCATTAAGTATGTCCTTAAGTGTCAGGAATGAAGTCTAGAAAATTAAATTACAGACAAGCTGAAATATTAAGAGCAGCCAGAATGAAGTTTCTCGGAACAATGGACAGGGACAATGAAGAATTAAATCACTGTAATAATACCTATTCTTGCCACAAGGAAAACAAAATAGTTTACATAATTCAGAAGTATTTCATGAGCAGAAAAATTGTAGTGCCCTAGGTAAGAAAGAAAAAAAAAAAAAAAGACATCTCTGCTGTGGAAGGATTTTTAGTTGCAACTTCTCCTTCCAGCATTAATGTGAAAATTCTGAAATCAGGTACCAAAGGTCAACATGGTAGTGCTGGTTAATACACAGAAAAATAGAAAACTGATTTCCCCACATTAAATAACATCTCAGAAGAGAAAATGATGACTTCATACAAAAGTGTAATTGTTTTTTCTGATTTTTGATTAAATTAAATGGCTTACTGAGATTCCTTTGGTAACTTTTATAGTTCTACAATGAAATGATGTGGAAATTAAAGCATCACTTTCTCCATCATGAGCAAAAAATAGCAGATATGAAAGAATGATGACAGTACATGCAGACAAACCATGTGTGCAGAAGTGAACTGTAGGGTGATGTTCAAATTCATTTTTTTTTAAATCCAAAACGTAGCCAGAAATCACTTAATAAATTAACCACTTCCAAGAAAAACTTCAACCAGATATATTCCTACAGCAATAAACAGAATAATAATGGCCCCTTAGTTATCCAATAATCTAATACAACTTAAAATAGATTTAACATTTCTGGGTTTAATTATTCCAACTTTAGACTCTTTGCATGGTAAAGGTAAATTTTGGAGAATAACTATATCAGCACACCAAACCTTTATTATGATGACCCTTTACTTACTTTTAAATATATATAATATAAAACCTGGGTAACACAGTCAGATTGCTGACCAGGTTTTTAACTAGGTTACATGAAGTTCATGTAAAGAAAAAATACTAAGTTTTACAAGTATCTACCACACCTTAAATAAATTCATGATATACATAGAGTCCTACATCCATATCTGTCTATAACCATATGCACAGATAGAAATACGTCAGGCCCCGCTCTATAATACCCAAATTCGCTATATAATTACCTAACAAAAATTGCTTACCATGCACTAATGGGAGCTTTTTACGATTTATTGTTCATACATCCATTCCACTACTAATTCACATGTACCTCATGGGAGAGAGCTTAAAAATTTGAGGTTAGCAGTATCCTTTCTGTGCATGCACATGCCAAATCTTGGTATTTGAAGGGAAAGGCTTACAGGAGCTCACTGTAACCATGCCTCAGTTGCCCACTGACCCCATACATGGAGCCATGCAAGGCTACAAGGCAGGGATGGATACTGCATTAGCTGTATGATGTGAATAAAGCCAGCATGCCTGAGAGAACTTCTGTTACTCTATGAGTAGCGTTTTCTCGTTTGACAACCACCCATAAGTGCACATCCCAACTAGTAGAGCGTTTTATCTGTTTGTGTAATATGAGAATACCAGAAAAGCAAGCAAAGGACCACAGTGCTGAATGATGCCCTGGAGGCAGACCTTTCACAGAGGATTACATGACCATTGGAAATATGAATATATATGCATACATTTGTTTCTTGCCTGCAATTACAGTGGCTGCTGTTTCATCATGTATACAAGGACTGGACCAGTTTTAATAGCCTTCTTTTAGATAAACTTAAAAACATAGCCAAAGCACTGAAAAAAACCTTACACTCTTCTTTATCTCAGTTGTTAGGCAACCACACTCTTATTGTATTGAGGGCCAGGCTTAGGCAACTCCTTATTCTGAATTCTTCCACTGGAGACAATAAAATGAAAGAAACTCCATTTTGAGAAGCTCTGTGGACCCTGTATTAAATGTGACAAAAGAACAGCCTTTGGCTTGGTTTGCCTCCGTTGGTGAGAAGGAATGTGTCCAAATGAGCACCTCCTGTATTCTTCAAACAGCAGTTTTCTAGGGAAGGTGTGGAAATCTGCATGCTCTACCCCTCTCTTGGGTAGTTTCTCCTACAGCAGCTGAGGGTTTGCAGTTGGAGCTTTTCAGACTCCTTTTATTCCTTGTCTTTTTGCCAAAGGCTGATCCCATCTGGGCTGCAGGGTTTGGAAGCCAGTCTGCAAGTTTAGTCTCACTCCAGTCATCATGCAGGTAAGCTCAAAAGCTGAAGCACATCGAAGCTAAACTAGTCCCCAGGTATATTATTTCCTTAATTAATTTTTTTTTCTTTTTTCTCAAAACTCTCATTGTGCTTCCATTTCTTTCACGGAGTAATACAGAGAGTTCTCTTGTGACTAATTTCAGCCCTATAAAATTTGCTCAATTACCACGAAGTAACATGTAGGAGAGAGGAAAGTGTGTCTGTATTCAAAAGCATTTAGTTAAAATCCTAGTGAAGTTCTATTTTTCATTTAGAAATGCTATAACCTCTCCATCAATTATATTGCCAGTTCTACCTTTTTAAAGCAAGAAATAGATAGGCAGAAGAAGGAAAGGTCCAAAAAAATTGTCTTCTTGATCAAATTTAGCAACTATATCTTCAGCTGTAATCCCCAGAAAATCCTTTCGCTATTGTCACCGCTATTTAAAGATAAATAAGGGCTATGGACAAGATGCATTTTCTTCAAACTGAGAGATTCAGTCTCAGTTATCTCTGACCCACAAAGACAGGACAGATATATACTGTGAAACACTTATACCACGTCAGAAGTTTTTTAAAAATACTTTTCACTAGTTTTATTACAAGGCATAGTTGCATTCTGAACTCACAATACAGCAGACACAATTAGTTCAGTCAGAGGGAAGCTTACTGCATAAGGACAATAGGATTTTACTTGCTGTGAACCAGATAGAAAGCTACAAAACATTTTTTGATGGCATTGTGACCAAAAAAGTAAGAAACAGAAAGAAAATTCTGAAAATCTTTCCAATGATTAAAATACATTACAGAAATAAATGGGCTTAAAATTTGGTGTTGTTGACTTCAAAAATAGTTTCTATTCTGTCTCAAGGCAAATTCCACAGGCTTATTACAAAACCAATGAAAATAAGATGCTGACACAATGTCAACTTTAGAGTAATAATTGTACTGCTATAATAATCTGTTTAACTGTTGTTTATTGTAATTAAAATCTCATGGCACACTGGAGTTGCAATTTTCTTTTCCATGTCAGCAAGGTTTCTTTTTATAGAGCAGTTTGCCCAAAGCAACCAGTGATGTTACTAGACAGACATTAATCAAAGGACCTTACAGAGTTACACCTGGTATCCTTGAGGCAAAATGCTTGCCACAAACCCTACATAAATTGAAGAACAGTGGTATGGGGGCATTGTTATGCTTGAAAGCAAGAATTTTAAAATTCATTTTTAAGTATCTATTATATGAAGGAATATTCATGAGCCAATATTATTCACTTAATGACCAAAATACCTCTCATTGAGAAGACTGACAGCTAATTATAATTAACAAGACCAATAATTTTCCCATATCCATTTTCCAGATGTTAATGTAAACTAGATTGACAACACAGATAGACTTAAGAAAGGAGTCTAAGAGAATTCATTTGCACCTGCTCAATACCAAAATATCACAGAGGTCAGCAGAAAATTCTGCGTTTATTTTAAGATCTTAATATGTTGAAATGACATCTGGCCTCAGTGGAACACTGCGGGCAAACTCAATGAAAATTTAAACTGCCAGAGAAATCTGGATTTAAAAAAAAAAAAGAACCCTAAAGATAATTAATATCACTTTAACATCGTGCATCAGTAATGCTGAAGCTTAATGTGAAATAAACACTTGAGTCAAGTTAATCTGATGCTAAAATGATTGGGCAATTTATTACAGCTTAAGAAGGACATTGCCACCAGAACAGGAAATAAAGGTTTTAAAACTTAGGGTAATTATTTTCAATCAGAGCTGCTTTCAAGGTCAAATGTTTAATACTAGCCATTATTTTCCCTCTGCTAACTTTGGCAGGCATATCACATGTCTCACCCATAAATAATTAAAGAAGTAACTGCTGTATCAGCTTAACCTTTGGAGAAAAACTTGAGTGTCCAAGGTAAAGATTTTATTTGGTTCTTAGTTTCCCCAAAAGACAGCAATATACAGTTTATCTGGTCTAACAAATACTGCCTACTGCTTTCTAACTCAACAATGTAAACATTTCCTAATAAGCTTTCTTTGTGATTTATTTTCCCATTTGGACCATACTCAGCTACTTCAGCAAATTGAGACAAATAGTGAAACCAAAGCTCTCTGTAAATGCAACCTGCTAACACAAAAAAAAAATTAAATGGAATTTAAGCTGCTGGCAGGCAAGGATGAAGTAATATTTGATGTGGTTTTTATTGTACTAATATTGTAGCTATTTGAAATGAAGCGATATTGGAAAGAGAGTGGAGGTACTAGGTTTGTTTTCAATTTGCTTGCTGTTATACAAAGGTCTGTATCTAGTAATGTCTTTATATTATTCAGATATTTATATCAGACTATACATCATAGACTGGAATGTTGCCATCAAAGACCAAAAATAAGTGAGGGAAACAAGTAAGTAATACCATGCTGTACTGTTAAATTCAGACATGAATGTTACTTGGTGAGCATCAGGAGCTTATACTAGACTGTTGATGTCCTCTGTATTGATCATATTTGCCTTTTCAGATCACAAATTCAGTAAAGATTCTATACAACTAAGTACATCCATTCCGATTCAGTAAATGGTGAAGTACATGTTTAACACTTTCTTTAAAGCAAAATAAGAGAAAAAGATAATAATATGCTTGTTCTAACAATAAGCAAACTTTTACATCTTTTTCTATTTTTTTATTGTCTTGTGAGTCTACTCATATTCAAATAAGTGTTCTGCGTTGGGGTACGTGTAATTTGAAGAGTTAACCAAGGAATCAGTATTTTACAAGTGCTTATATATAAGAAGTTCAGGTTGATTTTTACTTATTAAAACTTCAACACAAAGAAGTTATAAATTGAAAAGAAGCCTTGGAAATAGTAAGAGAAGTCAAGAAGTCACCCTAAATTAGAAGAAGAAATCAAGGGCAATATTTAGAGATATGCATATACATTAATGCTAAAAAAAAAAAAAAAGTAGGAATTCTTTCAGCACAGGTTAAAATATGGCATTGAAAGACAAAAGGGGACATTCTGTGAAACCAAATTTCTACGTCCCTTTTAAAAGTGGTTTTGAAAATTTTGTACAGCAGGATTTTTACTGAGGGTCTGAGTCAGCAAAACAAGAAAGCAAGTGCCGCACATCTACTCCTTATTGAAATGTAAGAACATTACACATAAATCCCTCTCTTATGTGCTCTCAGCCTTAAAATTCTACTTATTCTGTTTGGTTTTGTTCATTTTAATATTACTCAAATTTTTTTTAATATGACATTAAACACACAAAAGTGGATGTCTAGTCAAAGTCTCTTTGTATTAACTTGTATCTTACATTATTTTCCAATGTTTCTCAAGCTCAGAATTTCTTGTTGAACTGCATTTAATGCATTTATGTGAGATCTGGCTACTCATGAAGCAACTATATCACTCATACAACAACAAAAAAAGAAGAGTGGAGAAGGCTTACCTAATAAAAAATTTCAATCTGCACGAACTTAATTACCTTCTGCTAAAAGTGAATCAGAAAAGTTGTTTAAATCTTTCTCTTGGCTATGGTCACAAATGAAAAATATCCACTCTTCTTCACAGACATTCTAATGGGCATAACAGCTTCTCTGCTGCACCACAGTAGTCAGTTATTATTAACTATTAAACTAATTTCTGAGGACTTACTTTTGAAAACTAACTCTTATACATAGAGCTCTAAAAATAAATGCCTACTGGTTCACATTACAGCAGCCATTGGGGAATATATGTTGGCATGCCACTGTCTACATTTATAAAAAGAACCTCACATTAACATGGTGTCTGCTGACTAATTCTGTAGGATGCATTACAATTCCAGTCTTCAGGGCAGGGTCAAATGCAGAACCTTATTTTCACATCTTCCCTCTCTGGGACATGATAATTTAGAAAGCAGCTTGCTTTGCCCCAGGAAGAAAAAAAAATCATACTCAGGGTTTCCCATATGTCATTCCTTTAAACTGTTTTCTTAATTTAGAATGAGAGTCCTCAAATTAAACTGAAAGGTGTATTTAGGTAACAATGTCTACAAGAATGTGAGATCCCTGGAGAAATTGCTCCCATGAGGAAGACTTGAAGTGTTTCTCCAAATCCCTTAGAATTGCTCTATAACCTGAAAGGACGTAACACTTTCAGCTTTCAAGACTGGCACAATGCAGAGACAAAATATGCTAAAACACATAATGGAGCTATACTTTATATTGCTATTGGGGAATTGATAGTCATAGATGAGTTACATCTTTGTTATCTTTTTCAGTCACACCAACAAATTATGGACTAGAAAACACAAATTAGACAGTATATAGTATTAGACCTTATCTATGTAGAAAGTCTTGAATTTTGATGATAAAACACCATATCTCACAAGTTTGAAAAGACAGAGAAAGAAGTCATCAGCAGCAGCTCTACTGCATACCTCTTCATTCTTCAGGTATATTCAGTGACTTAAAAAGAGGATCCTTGGCTCTATCATAATATATTTGCAGTGGTCCATCAAAATAGAAACTAGTTGCTTCAGCTTGTAGGTAAAGCAATGAAAAGCCTCGTGGTTTTTCCTTGCTCACTCATTTCCTGACTTTCCTATTCTTCCAGCTCTACTGGGAAACCACAAGCTGCACAGCTGTAAACAGCTGGATACCAGATAACACAAAAATCCATGTCCTCCATGAGAAACCTACATCTTTATGTACTTGGATATGTGATTCCCTTGGTCATAAATCTACTTAATAACTTCAGTTGGTGGTAGAGAGAGGTTAGAGGGGAAGGCTGAAATCAATGTTTTAACATCTCAGTTAACATTAACTTCTAGATAAAACTTATCTGCGAACACATATACCCCAGTTATAGTCCTATCTTTAATCCTACCCTGCAATGGCACTTCTCCAGTTCCTCAGAAGGGAAATCATTTTGTCAATGTCTTCCAATTTCAAGCTTCTTTATTTTGTCTAATCCCAGATGTCATATCTTTCCAGTGCCATGGAAGAGCAGAATATTTTTACATCATATTTTAGCAGATGGAATCCACTCCAGCCAAATTTATCACTGCCAGATGGCTGACCGTTATTTACTGATAAAAAGTGAGACACAGAGATAAACTTTAGTCAGTTAAAACATCCAAATTTTCTGTGTGAAAATTGCAGGGTAGATCTTCCCTCATCTTTTCAACTACTACCACCAGACCATCAACTTCCACCAGGTCAATTTCTAGCAATAAATCAATGGACCTTCATGTAAGACTGTAATATCTTCTGAACTGAATCAGAAGATTAGCCAGCAAAGGATTTAGGCCTTTGATACTACAATTCATAAGGAATACTACAATTCATAATTCATACTAAACTATCCTTCAGTTGCACTAATCCTATATTTGAAATTAATCATTCTTTCAGTGTTTGCAAGACAAAAGGCCCATGTACAGGGAGCAAATGTGCAATGGAGGGTTAAACGGTTTGCAGGCGATACAGGTACATGTTACATACATTATTTATTGGCTACTTTCTTATTTGAAGAATAAGTATAAGAATATGCTCTGGACCCAGAAAGCTTACATGGAATGAAAATTTCAGTAATTGGGTTCTGCTTTTGAAGATGGTGTTAAATGATGCATGTAAAGAGATTGAGAGAAGTAGAAAGGAAAAGTACAATGAAAGATAGACCCCAGGAAAGCAGGTAACCCTGAGATGATGATTCATGAACCTGAATTAGATAGCAAATATGGACTCCAACAAGAGATGTGATTCTGCAAACAATTTGTAAACTGCTGTGTAAAGCAATGTTGCATCACAGTTCTCTGAAATACCTCTAATTGAAAAATAACAAACTAATGACAAAACTGTTGTAACACCAATACAAGCCTTATTACCCTCTCCATCTTTTGCCTATAAAAGATAGGATTTTCTTTTAAAATTCTCTTCCTAAGGACTACCATATATGTCCTATCAACAGTTTCATTTCACAGAAAGTTATTTCTCAGAAACTTGTAGCTAATATAACTTTTAAAAAACTCAGCTCATCTCCTCTGCTAATGAGAGCAAATGCACATAGTACAATTATTTGTAATTTTTCATGAATGCTTTTTAAATGACAATATAAATTTCTCTTCCAGAATAAAACTGGAATCCAATATCTCGATTTCCAATTTGTCAAAATGTGTCTTTATATTTGAAAGGGGGCTTAAATCTTCATGTTTTCCCAGTAAAGCAGTTGCCAACTAGCTGCCTGGGACATAAGAGGCTTCCTTTGTGGAAGTTGTCCACTTCTGGATTTTTTATACCTTTTTCTGGAACATCTTGCACTGGACACTGACTAGGTCAATGTGCTGGCCTAGTGGAATTGACACAATGTGCGATTCAGTATGACATGCAACTTAAAGATAATGTTTTCCCAAACCACATGGTATGCAGATAGCACAAACAAAAACAGTACTGTGAGCATTTAATGAGAAATTTACACCTTTTTCAGAAGTGTGCAATAACATCTTCTGTCAGAAAAAATGAATATAAATTACTAACATCTGATCTAGTAAGTCAAATTACAAGATCAGAAACAACATGCACTGTCATAAATGAAATATATATGAGAAATATATGTGTATAATCCTCATTGACTAACAATGAATCAAATATTACACAAAAGGGACAATAAGTGAAACATAGTACAAATTAAAAGGTCTTTTTTTTCCAGCGCCTTTTACATTTAATCACTAGTTTAAAAGTAAAACATATCTCTCTTTGTTTCCTTCAGCTGCACTTTAGCCACTTTTTCTTCTGCAAAATGCCAGATGTGGGAAATCTACAGTAAAGGTAGCCATAACTCCATATAAAGCCATGTTTTTGGCAATATGACAGAAGAAACTGAAAGGGTCACTGATTATGGAAAATGTACTTTCTTTTTATATCTCTCCTGAAAAGATGAGATTCCAAGAGTGTTAGAGAGACCATTCTGCCCTACTACTCACTCCTGCCTGTGTTTCCTCTGTTCCTTTCTCTGGTTTGTCTGCTTGTAGTTCCTTTAAATACTACACAAATAAAATTTTACACCAGCTTATAGGCACACATGCTTCAAATTTAGGATGTGTACAGGCAAAAGGTTAAGGTGATACTTCCAGATCTATTGACGAAGATGTATGTGCAGTTAGAGATGTAGGCCACTAGAATTGCACGCTTTCTACATACATTCACACACCCAGTGCATGAAATTTACATGCATGTACTTTTTGTGTATTGGAATATCCCTCAAAGCACCCCAGGAGGGAAGTCAGCACTGATTCATTGTAGTCTTGATTCAAGCTTGCATTGCATTTGTTTCTTGCCTATTCACCCTCAAACAGGAAACAAGTTTTGAACCTTCAGCACCATAAACGGACTTCTATCATTTAATGTCCAGGATCAACACAGTTCCTTGAGAAATTTCCAGGAAAAGGGTGCATCAACAAAGCTAGGAGATCTGAGCAAGGTAGTGAGCATCAGGAGCTATCCTTGCTTCCTCCAGATCTGGGGTTACAGATAGTACCTCAGATATTAGCTTGAGACTGCAGCAAATGAAAGAAATAACACCTCTTGTAAAAGTAGCAATAAATCAATTGTAATTAGTAGTATCGGGTTACCTATGTATAGCATCTGCCTCCATATTACATCTATGGCATAATATATCTTCCCCTATTAACTGATTCAAGGTTAAATCTGAAATTTAATATGTATATCTAATTGATATCAAACTACTTATACTAGATTGCTCAAGAAACATTTTAAGAATCACTGATAAGAAACTCTACCTTCCCCAAATACTCAATTTCCTCAAGCATAACTTTTTTGTCAAAGAACACAACATTTTCAAGTATGGTGACATAAGGTATGCCTGATCAGGCAAGTTGATTTATAATTTTGAATGAATGTGTTCAAGATTATTTTTCTTGTTCACTTTCCCTTGACCTTAGCAAGTAAAATTAATTAAGCCACATGCTGAAATGTAAAGAATACTGGAACAGTAACATACTGGAGGAATGTTGCACAGAAGCCTTTCTTAATGTTTGTGATGTTGCACCACCAGTGGACATTCATTGCAGTTAGGCAGACCAAAAGGTTGTATCTGCCCCATAAATGCATCCATATCTGCTTAGCTGGAAGGGATATAATAAAGAAATGCAGAATCAAAGCATTCACCTGTGCTAAAGACAATGCTTTAATTATCAGAGAGATATTTCAAACTTTTTTTTAAAACCAAAATGGATGTCTAGGACAGGATTAGACATTGTAAAATAAACCATTTTCATTTCATTTCTAAGCAGAGCTACATAGAGCTAAGACATTCAGTATTATTCAAAATGAAATGACATGTAATATTCTTTTTTGCTTCCTGTCTATGAAGCACCAAATTGTAAAATTTAAGTATAACAATGAATCTCTTTTTTAATGGTATATGTAACAGTACCAAGAAATTCAACCCCCAACTTTAGCTTAAATAAATTTAGACTTTCAATAAGGAAATGACTGCTACACACAACAAATAATAGCATCTAGTTCAAACATCAACCTTAGGGTAACTTATTTCTTGAAAAAGTAGTTTAAGCTGAAATTTCAATTTTGTTGTTTATTTTATAAGATAGCTTTTTACTACAACACCTCAGTGCTCTGTGGAATACATTTTCACAATAAAGGATTGCTAGATCAAGCCTATGTTTAACACTCACACTTTTCAATATGCATATTATCAAAATAAATGTTGCAATTGAATCCATTTACAAACTTTAGTAAACAACTCACTCTGGAGGGAGGGAAAGTCCATGCAAAAACCACCTTCCTAAAATGAAGTCTGCAAGTCCAGTAAGAATTATATTCAACTGGTTATCAAATGAGATTCTGAAAATTGTAAATTGGTTTCACCCATTATTTTTATGTGCAGTAATAAAGTGTGTGCCAGTGCTATATAGGCAATTAATACAGCAGCACTGGCTTGTGAGAATTTTTTCATGCAAGTAGGTCTACACATTTTTCTTTAGTACTTAACCCACACTTTTCCACAGGTTCATTTTCTCTTTCCAGTTGAGGAACTTCAGTTTGCACAATGTATTCTTCCATCAAAATAAAACAATACCTTCTTTACAGAGTAGAAAGTGCTCTACAGTTCTTTCTCCCTTTAAGTTATTCTTTGGCAACCTCTTCGTTGACAAGAACATCACAGTAGAAATGGGTCTGTGAAGCAAAACACTTATTTCTGAGAATCAGTGGTCACACTTCACGTGTTTTGAGGGCCGTTATTCCAATAGGCTCTTCTCTGGACCTGTTGACTGACAACAACTAGCATTTGTAATGCATCAGGAGATTCTGGAGACCATCTTTTGATTTAGTCTCATGCAGAAGGTGTTCACATAAAACACTCCAAAAGTGGTTTACCATGTGAAAGAGAGCACAGATTGTGGGAATGACTGAAGTCATTCAGAAGCAGACTAGCCTGATCCAAACTAAAATGCTAATGTAGATGTACCCTATAACTGCTCTACCCTCATTCCTAAAATAACTCTCTCTCAAGGGTCTATCAGAGCTTCCTCACTCTCTGGTTGTAGTTTGATCTCTTCTTGGGAGTGGAAGAGAATGGTACAATCAAGTCATTACAAATGCTGTGACTTCAGTCATCTCCACACAATTTCACCTTAACCTCTTAAAGAATGTCGTAAGGTAATGATAAGTCCAACCAAAGTATGCAACTGCTTTTCTAGCTCTCTGGAATCCTAAAGTTTCTTAGAAAATACAAGGTGAATGAAAAGACTTTAATAATCTTTAACAAGCCATTTGTGATTTAAAATTATGATTGCATTTGTTCTTTCTCCTTCTGAGTTACCTATTTCAGTGTTCTTTCTTCTCAAGTTCCCCCTCCTAAAGATGCTAGAGTAACTCCCCATTTCATGATATTCCTCTCACTAGAGTATACAATGTTCCCCACGTCCCTCCTCCACTCCTCCATGGTATGTCCATCATTGTCCACTCCATTCTGGGTGATGAACTCCATGCTTTCTTAAGCTTTGGGCATTCACTTTTTCTGCAATCTGCACTTATCCTGAATGGCTGTTTTTCAAAGCTGAGATCAAGACCAGTATAGCAGCCTCCTGAAGTGACTTACCATTTCCAGACAAGTAGTTCTTCAGGGAAAAACATTAACTACATCATTTCTATCAGATTTTGGACTTGCTCAATTTCTGTGAAATTTATGTGTTTGGTATAGGGTACTACAGACCCATTAAAAATGCATGCAGAAGAGATAATTATCTATTAAAATCTGCACAATTTTAAAGTAATTTCTACAGATACGTATTATATTTCTATTGAATTTTATAGGTTAAATCCTTATGAAATTCCACTGTGGCCTTTTATTCTAGGCAATTGTCCCAGTTTGAGGTAAAACCGAACCAATTTTGTGTTCTGTAATTCTACATTTTAGTTAGGCCTCCTCTAACTCTCTGAAATTAATGGCATATTGTGGAAAAAACTGCTCGTTCTCAGGATGATAAGGCCAATGTTTGTGCTACATGCCAAACAATGGTATGCGGAGAGGCCCTTGCTTATTGCTATAACAACTAAGGTCAGCCAATTTGTGTTATTTGCCCCTTAGAGGGTTGGAAACGGAAAAGCGTAGAAGGGTCACACCTGTGGGGAGGAACGGACAAGACAAGTGACCCAAACCTGACCAACTGGGGTAGTCCATCCCATCTGCCCCATGCTCAGTATAAAAGCTGACGGATCAAAGGGTCAACTTCTGTCCTGTGATGGCTGACATCCGAAGAGGGCCCTGTCTGTTCATCTGCCTTTGATCCTGATCCGTGTGTTCCTGACTCCAGAGCTGGAATCCAGTTCCCATCCATTGCTGAGCCCAGTCTGGGACTTCCCAGGTGCCTGCCAGTGATGGGACTGTCATGCTGGGAGCTTGATATGGTTTTGTATATATTGTATCTATTTCATTATTATCTTCTTTTTTGTTTTAATATTAATTCTTCATTAAAGTAGTTTAGTTCATTCTAAACTTCTGTATCTCCTTATCTCTTTCTCTCCTCTCGTCTGGGGAGAGGGGGAAGGGCCATCTGTCAGTCCAGTTGCAGTGATTTCAACTGAAACCACGACAGCAATAAAGCACAATGCACAGCATGTTTAATTTTTGTGTTTAGTTGTTTGAGAGAAACAGAACTCGTTATAGAAATCTTTAACATGGCTTCTGCATCTTTCCTCCTATTGTCCCAAAGGGCTGCTAAATTATGGTGTGCTGGAAAAAACCCAACATGCATAAATTCTCTAGCCATCCACAATCCTCTGTTTTCCAGTCTTCTTCTGGGCATGTCAGTTTTGCCCAAATACTGTCAGTCACAGGCTTTTGCCAGTGGCTGCTGAACCACTTCTGCTTTGGGCACCCTTGCCCACTGAGGTGTTGTGCTTTTAAATCACACCCAAATTTTTTAACATTAACTTTTCAGCACACGTGGGAACAATCCTGGTGGGTATGTTAGAGACCCTACAGAATCTTTAAAGCATAGTAATGCAAAAACATAATCTCTTCCCCTTAACAGAGACAACATTGGATTATCTATATTGTTACAATATATGTCACACTTTTGAATGCCTGCTTAGCTTCATTAGCCCAGCATCTTTCTGGTTGGATGATGAAAAAGAAAAACCACACTATTTTTTGTTAGAAGTTACAGCCATATTTGCCAACAGCAGAAAAAGTTAATATGAATAATTTTGTCACATAATTTCTTCTAAGAAGAAGAAAGAATACAAATAAGTAAAAGTAAGGACATTTTCTGTCAAGACCATAAACACTGATTCACATTTCCAAAAAAAACGTGTGGTGGAGAAAAACATATAAATCTTGAAAAAAAAAGAAAAAGACCATGTACAAAAATTAAATACTTCAGCACATTTTAGATCATATGCGTGATAAAGCTGTTTTCCTAGACAGGCAAAGGGTGAAATTCTTGTCATGATTCTTAGTCTAAATAATTTCAGTAGGTCACCATTCAGCATGTAGCCTGGAGCAGAGCTCTTACTGAAGTGCTTACCATGTTCTACTACACAGAAAATATTTCCTCTTGTCCAGCATTTTCCCCTGATGAAGCAAAAGATTAATGGGATTAGATCCCTTTCCTTGTATCAGTTTGGCAGTTGTTCAACCTCAGCAGCTTGTGAACATTTTATTGTTTTTCAAACATTTCTCCTTTCATTATTCCACCTTTGATTGGCTTTGTGTTTCCCAGTGTCCCTCCCCATTCTTTGCTCCTTTAAAGAATGACATTGCTTTGAAAGTATCTGAAGACATTCTGGATGTTGCATGTCTCACATTGGCTTCATGCTTGAGGGGAAAACATTAAATACCCACCCAACCAACAATTCCCTCTCTGTAAAAACATATTTTAACAGCATTCTCCTGTGAGTACGCCGCTTTTACATATTCCTGATTTCTTCCTATATCATTTTTATCTGCCTTTTAAAGCATGTATGCTTGTAAGAATTCATGTTCATAATGGGGTGCCAGGGCACCAGCAATTAAAAATAAAATGTATAAATATAAATAAAAATAAAAATAAAAATATAAAAATAAAAATAAAAAAAATCACTTTCACTTAAAAAGGACACAACAATTTCATTGACTGCAAAGAAACTTCCTCATTAAGATTAACAAATGTACAGAACAGGCACAAATTTAACTGCACTGTGCTCCTGGAGACAGATGATATGGGAGCCAGCTTCTGCCCATCAGTCTCACACCTGTGTGAGCACATCCCCATAGCTTGACTAATATTCTCTTTTCCCAGAAGAAAAGGCAGAGCTAATGCCCATGTACACAGAGACACATTGAGTGTTCCTAACTTCTAACCTGGAACAAATTCTCTGAGACATAATTGCAGCAAAATAAGGAGGCATGGACCCCAGACTTAACCATAGATATACTGTGCATGGGCTTTCCACACCTATCACGACACAGACAACCATTAATCCTGGAACCTCTTGATACAGTGTGTGTCCTGCAGTCCTGGGCAACCAGAACCTTCACCAGTCCAGTCTTCACCCTTTTGTGGATATCTTATCTGAATTCCAAAATGTCTGAATAAAGTCCAGACCTCTGGCAAGACTAACTGCGTAACCTTGTCAGTGTTTAACTGTGGCTCATACTCGTATTTCCACCAATGTAAAATAGCAGGATGATTTTAGGCATTTCCATTTGCCAAATGTTGTATAGATCTTGAAGGTATTCAGATGAAAGGTGCTGTGCCACGCAGTGCTTCACACAGTGCAAGTACTGTACAAATAACAATTAAAATTATATTCTTGTTTCATTTGGTCATGCTGTTGTCTATCTGAATTGGATTTACTTAGGAGAGCTAATTGCTTTTATGCACAAGAGCACAGACATAGACATTTATAAAATGTAAGTAATTAATACTGTCTTCTCTCTCTTTGTCCTTTCTACCAACATACTGTGAGCTTCAGTGTGATCAGTCATATAAATGGCAGTTTTTGTCTGTGTGTCATTTCTCTGCTATTGTACCTGAATCATAACGCCGCTGTGACCTTGTGTCTTGTCTTTACTGTACCACTAGAGGCATGTTGTGGGCAAGTCCCAGAGCAAGTAATTCTAGGATCTTTGTGGAGATAGTCCCCTTCTTGTCATGCTAGTGGAAGTATTGTCTGCAGGAAGAACTGAGGTCCCCAAAAGATCTAGGTGGTCTCCCCAGCTACAGACCAGAGTTCAGTTTCACGCAGCCACTCTGACATCTTGTTCCAATCCAAAATTAAAACAAAAAAAAGTTGTAAAATTCTCAGTCGAAAGAGGATTAAGGCCTAATTTTGGAGTCATCAACTGGGAAGACATCCAGCAGCCGGGGAGGCTCTGCAAATCCCTTCCCTGCGCTGACCACCCATCATGCTGGTCAGGCAGGGACTCTTTATTTTAAAGGTGAGCTGCAATCTCTCAGTAAAGTTTTTTTCAGTGATGATTCTGCACTTGTAAACCACCAAAGTGTCCTGGGTCAGCCCCAAACAAAAATCTTCTCCTTTATTAGACTATATGTAGGTCTGACAACTGAGTTGGCATGCTATGAATAGGCTGTTTGTAACAACAAGAGAAGAAACCTGCAGCAGCTATTTCCCAGTATAAATACTCCAGTGACAGATCACCAAAAACTTTTCAAACCTTGTCTCTCTGTATTTCAAATAACAAAGTGCAGCCCATGATGGGCAGTTCCCCTGTGAATTCCTGCTGGCATCCAGTCAGTTTAACCAACCCTGGTGCACACTATAGCCGCAGTAAATTTGGCTTCTGTAGTAAGATTCACATCCATAAGATTGTGTCAGACGCTAATTCCTGTTTGAATTATATATTTCGTCAGTCTCTTAGGTGCCTGTATCAGAGCTAGGGACCAAGAGGGCTTGGTGAATTTATTGTTAAATATGTTCTTTTCATCAGATACATATATAGCTGAATATGACTGTAATCGGTGATGCAGGAAACCACTGTATGCTCTTACTTGCATGCCTTACTTACAAGGCATCACCTATTGCCAGTCATCATGGTGTGAAAGAAGCAGCTTTTACAAATGAGACTGTTGGTCACACATGCAGAACCTTCTCTGCTTCTTGGCTAGGTAGGAATAGCCAGTCTTTAGCTTAGTTCCTTTATCTTCATTTGCACAAATAGCAGTCATTAACCAAGGAGTGAATTCAATCAGCTTGTCTCCAATGGGAGATAAAGTTGAAACCATCTGCTAGTTCTTAAAAGCAATGAGGCAAACTTTATTACAGAGTGATTTGGTTACTGTTGCCCTTGTTTCAGCTCGCATGTTGAAGTCTTTCTCTTCTGAGAAGTCTTGCCTAAAGTCCAAAATGAGACTGGTAGGTCCAATACACTAAATATCAGGAAAAAAAACATGGAAATACTGAAAATTGCTCTTCAAAAGTGGCATACCAGTCTCTCAAGTCAGGATTAGCATATATGGACTCCAGAAAAGTCTTGCTCTAATTGCTATTAATTTTCTTTAGGACTTTTTTCCCCTGTTCTTGTCCCATCTTTTTTGTATGCTAATTTTCCTGTAATATAAAATTTTTTTAAAATTAAAAATTAACATGAAAGTTGTACATTATTTTCTGGGCTAGATTTTATTACAAAAAACCACAGCATAGCCGCTGTTTTATATATATATATAACAGTGTTTAAATATCTTCACTGCATTGACCATAGCAAATTATATTTTAAATAAGCCCACTAATGCTAACTCAAACTTCCCAGATATTGATGTTGGCATCAGTATGAACATCCTTGTTAACTCTGCATTTTGAAATAATCCAAAGAGATCTGAACTTCCTTATTCCAACAGTAAATAAATGGGTAGAGCCATATGCTCTCTGAATTCTCATTAAAATCTTCAAATTCTTTTCCAAATCACCCCCCAAATGGTTGGATGAACTTAGTTTTTTAACTATGGTAGTTAAACAACACCTATGTGTAATGCATATACTGTGATATATGCACATGATGTATACCTTATACTACTATTATATATGCAACGCCTTCATTACTGTTAGGCAGATTTGGTAATGAAATTTTATCAAATTGGAAATCATGCAATAAATCACATTATCATTCACATCCTCATTCAGTAACAGGCTGAGACATTGAAGTGCTGTTGCTACTTGAATGTCAAGAGGTCTGCAATTCTTTTTGCTCATTAATCTGAAATAAAAATTTCAGCTTATTCTTCACAGACTTATTGCCCCAAACTGCAAGTTCTTAAGCAGTTTTCCAGTTGCTGGCTACATGGGCTGGGAAGGGCTGGAGGGTAACACGTAGATGGACTAATACTAAAGGTAAACATTTGGGCATAGTCTCTGTAAGTAAGACTTAATAACATCTGAGAGAATTAGAAACCTCAAGGTACTTCAAGAACATGAAAGCTACAACCTTGTTCTACTAAACATTCTGATATTCTGACATTAAATGAACAGGGAGAACACTGCTGGTGCTAAAGTGGCTTCTGCTTATAAGTATATACTTATTTCTCTTCTAGGAATTTTTCAGTGTTAGAAAAGGTTAAGCCTAAGATCAAACATTTTATTTGTGTCACCTACTTTATTCTCCCTGTCAAACTCGGGGGAAAATAAAAAATGTTTTTGTAATAAACTCACTGAACACAACAGCTGTTCACTCTCTTTTCTGAGTGACATGGTTGTGTTTGAACATGATCAAGTCTTATTTTTCACAGTGACATTACTGTGGTAGGAAGCATTACTGCCAATTTGGAAATTCTGTCCTAGCAATACAAACAAAAAAATACTTTTCAAACTCCTGTCTGTTACCTCTATTGTAATGTTATGACATTCAGATTTATGGGAAGTGTCTGGACTTCTATAACAGTAATTAGCTGGAAGTCTTAGTGGGAGTCTCCTTCTGTTTTCTTTTCAATGCATGCACGATATAAGTAATTATGCTTTTGGGTCAAATGCTCTTCAGAACAAATTTTTTATTCTGAACTTCATTTAAATTTTACACCACACTATTTTTCTTTTTCTCCATCTTCACCAATTCAGAGGCTAAAAAATAATAAAAAATTACTGAAAAAAAAAAAAGAGTGGTTTAAGGAGCTATTTGATAGTAATGGAACATTTCCATCATTTTTTATGGACCAAGGAAAAATAAAGGAAATGTATTTGCATTTATTAGGCTGAGTCAACTCTTACTGGGACTGTAAATAACATAAAAATGCCTATACAAATTTAAAATATGAAAACTGTAATTTTATTCAAGGAAAGAGAATCTCTTGAGTAAAGCCTTAAGCAATTTGGAAGGGCGGAGCTTATTAAAAAAAAAAAAAGTCAGGTCCAAAATAAGCATCTCCTGTAATAAAAGGGAAAATGGCATCTGTTTTATAGATGAGAAAAGATCCAGCACACTATTGGCAAAATGTTGGATGTCTATAAAATATGGGAGGTAGAATACATTTGTAATTTAAATATGGGTTAACAAAGTCCCTGATTTTTTTATTTTTATAGAGTTATTTGATATTTCCAATAATTAAAGCAGATTGCTTACAGCGGTCTCAATTTAGGCCAAAAAAAATTACTATTTCACTCAAGAAGACACCAAATGGCTTTGTTTTGCTTTCCTTCTTTTTTTTTTTTTTTTTTAATTTGTCAGGATTGATGGGAAAAAAAAAGAGACACATGCAATGCTGGATGAAATAAGGGCTAAGAATAAAGTATCAGATATTCAAAACAATGAAATCAGAGGGACTTAATTTTATGCAGAGCAAAAATTCAACACATGTGGCCACTAAGAATACATAAAGGGGTGAATGTGTATTTTAAGATTCCAGGCTAACACATTTTAGGAGGCAAATTAATCATTCTAACCCAAGGGATGAATTAGGTGCTTAATAATCTTAACAATCTCTGACTACATGGTGCATGTATGACATTAAGATACTGATAATGTCTATGGAGCCAGAACTCTCTTCAGGTTTCAAGTTTAAATAAACTTTTCTAGGCAATCATCTGTAGAAAAAAAAGGCTTGAGTTGTTACAGAGCATTACATTAGCGTATCTGGCTGATGTTGCAGCAATATCAAATATCTTTCAAATACTGCTTGTCTGGAATAGTTTTTCCTCCTTCACTAATGAAAAAAAATCTAAGCTGAGCTAAAATACTTCATTGACTTCTGCAATCTTTCGTTCTCAGTGACAAATATTTGTCTTACATGTGTGTTGTTGTGCCATAAAGGTTATGGATCATCTGTAACGATGTGTAGTGTAGCAAGGGACTAATGTTTCCCATTCTGCATTTGTTGTATAGTTCCTGTACATGAATGGATTCTAACTTCAGATTTTTCCACACCTAAGGAACTCCACATATTATGAATTCATTCTTACTCAGTGTTTATTATATGTATTTTTAATGATTTTAGATCTTCCTTAACATGCAGGATCCATTGCAAGCATTTGGGTTTTTGAAAGGGAATTGTGAGATCAGAATTAAAGAGGAAATACTTCTAAGAAAAGTTATGTTAAAGAATATTTTGTGCATATCATATATGTAACTTTATTTTAGCAAAACAATACACTTCCACTTTCCTTCCTTGCTTCTGAAGTTTATGTACTTATGCCATTTTTTTAATCCCATTACATTCCTCAGTGCCCACAGAGTGGAGACTTAAGCTCCATTTAATACATCTAAGCCCATCACTCTACTGAATTCCAGTGTCACCACTATTTTGTTTTACAGCTACTTCAGGCAAGGTTATTAGAGAGGAAAACAGAAACAGAGCAAGCCTGGCTTCCACCTGGGACCACACAGGGACCCTCTGTCTGTGCCCATGATACATCTTTGCCTGCCAAAGGTTTAACGAATGCTCCCAACCCCATAGGCTATTGGGCTAGGTCAGAAATTTTTAAGGAGTCAAAACACCACAGTTAGAATTTCTGGAGTTGTACATAATAAATATAATAAGTAATTTCGAACATCTGTGAGGAAGTCAAGTAGCCATGATGAAAACATCGGGTTATGGTTGTTTAAACAGTAGCCTAAATGAAGGCCAATAGAAACTGAGCTGTCATAGACCCATAGGAGTAAACAGGACCTCAAAAAATCAGCTAATACATTCTGATACAAAAATGTAGGATTAGTTGTGCATGTCTCATCTAAGGAAGATGTTTGCCTAAGCCATCCTAAAGGAATTTCTTAAATTGTCACAGCAATGTCTTTTTCTCTTTCCTAAAAAATCTAAAACCATGAGATGATAGTTTTACTGTTAACATTCAGAATGAAACCTTTTTCTAAATTTTTGAAACAGCAACAGCCTGATTGACTCTACAGAGAAGAAAATCTTTCCCCTTCCTGTCAAACAGCTGCCACAAAACCACTTCGCAGAAGCTTTTCATAAACTTAAGGAAACACCACTTAAATACATACTAAGGCTCAAAGAGAAGATGCAGCTAGGTCAACAAAATATTTTGAAGTAGCAGATCTTGTGGCTTTGCTGGAATTACACACCACTCAAGCACTATTCTCTTCCAGCCTCTCAACTACTTCTTGAGGAAGCAGCTACCTAATGTTTGGATGAGTGAACAGAATTTCTCCTCTGAACAACAGCATTTAAAAAGTGTGGCAAGGTAGGAGCTATGTGAGATAGAATAATTCTTAAAATTAACCCTTAACACCTGTATCAGAAAACCACTATCAATTAAAATGTGCTAATGATATATGCAAAGAAACACTAAAACAAGTGTTTCCACATATATGAATGCTGAATACTTAAACATTTACAAATTAATTTCCCTGAAATGGTAGTACTTTTTGTATAATACATTACTGCAACTGTCTATCAAAACTGTCTCACCAAACAGGTGAGATTCATTAGAAAGCTGAAGCTAACCCAGTCACCTCAGGCTCCTTCTAAAGGCAGTGAATCAGCAGATACCTCATTTGGTAATGAAGGAAATCCATGTCATCCTGAAACAGTCACCTGAGATCCCTCTTCAGAATGGTTCTTTTGATCTACTTCTCTCTAAGCCCATCATGATTTACTCACATGTAGAGACGTAACATCTAGATACCTAAAGTAATAGCAGAAGCCATCTAAGCAACTGACTAAGTAACTTAAAAGCTGTACCTGCAGTGGCCAACATCTTCTTAGGAGGACAGTTGAGTGCAGTCTTTCAGCATTCACAATTTCCAAGTCAAGCAGGCCCCAAAACTCATGGAAGGGACTTGATAGATACATCCTGTAATATATGATAAAGTGAACAAATTAATCAGCATTGACTTAATGGAGTTTGTGCATAATCTCATAATCCCCCTACATACAAAACCCTCAGCTTTTAGGTGGATACATGAGAATAAGGAATTTCCTGGTGCTGAGTTTGTACATTTATTTTGTAGGATTTTGTCTTCTATGAAATAATGGAGTTTAGTTACTGTCACGCAAAAATCAAACTGCTGCTGACATAGCCAGCAGTTTACCATTTGTAAATTGAATAGCCTGTTGCATTTTAACACTAATTGAAGTTTCTCCCTGCTGAAATCCAGATATTTTTATTGCAGGACAACATTTATAGGGTCACAGGAAAAAAAGAAATTTTTTTCTTGATGTCAAATGGAAAGTCATTTGGCTATCAGAAAAGCAAGATATCGGAAAGCTACCATTTGTGTTGCTACAACATATGCTATCTGAATGTTTTAACACGACATGTAACTCTAATGCTAATATAGAGGTCATTTCTAGTGTGTCTATCATTTCTGTCATTATACAAACAATAGTATTTGATTTTACATTATTCCTAAGTAGTTGCATTTATGTGAATCTATGTCTGAATATATTCCACAGAAAACTTTAAGAAATGAATTATGAAGGAAAGCAACTTCATAAGAAGCATGGTATCATTCTATTTTTTTGTCATTTATCCAGTAAATGAAATAGATGTTTCACAAAACAAACTTTCTTAAGGTCTATTCCTCTAAAAACTTACTACAAAACACAAGAGGGGAAAAAATTGTATGAGGCAGACACCATCCAGGTTAACAGTAACTAGTCAGATCAATATAAATTCTCAGTCAGTGATTTGAAAATCCTTTTGATTTTTGTGACCTATTATTTCAACTTAGTAAATAAGGTTCTGATGTTTCCAAGACTTAAATTTGCAAGCATTGCCCTGTACACAGCATTATGATTGAAGTCCAGTTTGCATGTATTTATAGGATCACAACCTTATGTGAATCACTTCTGCCATAAACTAGTTCAAAAAGCTGATTCTTCAAAAAGAAACAATGCTTGAGGATTCCTTATTTTCTTATTGCTGAGCTTTTGAGAAGAGATAATGATACATATCATTGTAAAAAAGACCTTGGAATGAAAACCACTTGAATGACTTTCTTCACTGAAAACAAAACAAAAAGCCTTTTAATAAGTATTTAGGAAGTTTCTTGTCCCCAAACAGCACAAGTGAAATTAAACAATCCTCTCAAGAAAAGATCTCCCGTCACAGGTATCTTTGTATTACTGCATAGGCTCTGTGAGCCTTTTCAAGTGTGCAGTGAACAGATGGAGATTGTTACAAGCTTTTCAAACCAGTGTTTACTGCAAACTTTCAGGCAATCTGTCATGGTTTTTGTATTCCCAGGGACTTTTTAAGTTCTTGAAAAGGGACCAAAACCATAAACGGTCCTTACTAATCCACGTCTACCTAATTCAGAAACAAACTTTCATACTCAGTATCAAAAACATGTTTAAAAAGGTGAAGGAAATTATATGATCTTCTCAAACACATCAAATCACTTTTGAAGATGGAGCTATATTCATTGTTGTGTTCAGAAAAAGCAGACACTGTGAAGAAAAACCAACCTCGTTCTTCTCCTAGAGTACAGAACATATTTTTTTGTCCAATTAATGGCAAGACTTGTTGAACGCAGCAGTAGAATAATATGCAAAACTACAAACTTGGTTCCCTGCTGTTCAGTCAATGAGAGTGTTCTCTGGACCAGCTGAGACCTGCATTAGTTTTAAATTGTCCAAACTAGGGAGCAAAAATTGTTGTGCCCTTTCTACCAACATACTCATTTTATGTCTACCTAAGCTTTCATACAGGGTTAGATTGTAGCTCCTCATCTACATATCAATGCAATTTTTCCTCTGACATTTTTCATAGTGACAAACAAGCAAGAAATCAAATATTTCCCTTGGAGGCACTCACAGAAATGTATATTCTTTTAAATCTTTTTATTTCCTATAAATATTTCCCTTCCAATATCTGAAGGGAGCCTATAGGAGAGCTGGAGAGGGACTCTTTGTCAGGAAATGTAATGAAAGGACAAGGGGTAATGGTTTTAAATTGGAAGAGAGGAGATTTAGGTTCGATACTAGAAAGAAATTATTTACAGTGAGGGTGGTGAGGCACTGGAACAGGTTGCCCAGGAAAGTCGTGGATGCCCCATCCCTGGAGGTGTTCAAGGCCAGGCTGGATGGGGCTTTGAGCAACCTGGTTTAGTGGGAGGTGTCCCTGCCCATGGCAGGGGGGGTGGAACTCAATGACCTTCAAGGTCCCTTCCAACCCAAACCATTCTATGATTCTATGATTTTAAGAAATCGAGCATAACCACTCTTACATCATTTCAAATTTTCAACTTTCATAGTCAGATCAGAAAAACCAGAAAAGTATGGTGTGATCACTAAAAAGATTGTCTTCCAAATTTTATAGAAGGAGAAAAATATAGCTTAGGTTTATGTTCAGATAACAGTTGCAAAATTCCTGAATTCTTTTTCTCCAAATGATTTCACTAATGAGTCACTACATCTGTCAGCACACAGTGCCAGTTATAAATTGCTTAGAGGCAACAATGAAAATTTGAGAGGATTCTGTCACAAGTTTTCCTATTCTTGATAACGTCATCATTGATATCCCCAGTTGTTTCTTGCACAGGAAAGGAGAAAAGGGTCATCAGATGAATATTTTCATTTGTCTAACCAGCAACAAACAGTTACCATCTAACGGATAAGGGTGCCCTGACAGATCGTTTAAAAAATCACAATTCGTAGATCGTAACCAATAAAAACAACAAAAGTGCCCACAGTACACTTGAGGCAACTCCCTTCAAATGACAGAGTGGTTTGACAAATGAAAGCAAAAGCTGACAATCTTGAAACCCACAGTAATACATTATTAGCACCTGTGTACTACATATAGTCAGAAACGTGCTTAAGGTTTTTGCTATGTTACATGGTGTTTCACAGATTTGAGATCCTGGGGGTTTTATTCTTATTTACATGATCATTTAAAAAACTCAATCTATTGCTTTTTCTCATCACACTCCATTTTATGCCCAAGGAGAACCCAGTCTGGTTTGGAGAATATATTGTGAAGCTTCAAAACAAAAGTAGAGCCAGCTCACACACTGAGCAGGTGATGAAAGTCAAACTTCCTCATCAATTATTTCTAATGCTCGTGGGGATACAGTGGGCTTTGTTGCTAGTGACAGAATGCCATCTAGGCAAATCTGTCCTACTGGCCCAAGGGTAAACTTCCTATAATAGCCAAGCAACCAAAACCATAAGGAAACAGCATGTGTGGTCTTGACAGTCTTTCAATTCACCAGTCCCAAAAGGCTAAGTGATTGACTACCCAAAGTCTTTGAAATTTCCCAGGTAATTCAATATGAATGATGCAGCTCAGCCTTAGAAATCATACTGCTTCATCCTGGGAAGCAGTTTACAGATATTTAGAGTGGTCTTGCACTGAGATGGCATGACTACAGAATGAGGAGTAGTGACAACTGTCCAGCAAGGCCTGCAGAGCTCACTGAAGAGGTTTTGCTTTTCCATGGGATCAATAAAAATCACTAATAATGCATATTTTAATGTACGGCTTTTACAGGTTTAAGAGCAATAATCCATCAAGCATGTAAAGGCCAGGGAAAAGCTTGGCAGCCTGCTAGTATTTTAGTTGGCATTGCAGTGTAAGGGGAGTTTAAACTTCAGTGAAACTACATTGTTACCCGAAGCATGTGAACCTATTCAGAAATCATTTCAAAAGTCAACCACCTATAGATTTTGCAGCTATGAGAACGCCACAGGCAGCTGAGGATTTCTATTGCTTGATAATATGCAGCATGATAAATTTCAAATGGACATTTGTTTTCCAAATGGTAAAAGTAGAAGTGTGGTAAAGTCTATCAAATGCCTCATGTTCCATAAGGTTATGACAGCCATTCTGAGCCCTAAGGAACTGAGGTCCTCAAAATGATCAGTTACTTGACTAAAATCTTTTCCCCAGCTGCCTCAGCGTGTCTGCCTGAAATGGTTTGGCCGAAGCTCTGTCTGTGGGCTGGTAACATTGCAGAGAGGCTGCAGAAGCCCGCCGGTGACTGCTCGTGCCAGCAGAAGCAGCAGAGCATTGCTGTGCCTGCGGGCACTCAGCACAACAGACAGACAGACAGTGCAAGGCATGCTAGGGGTTTCAGCAAGGCCGTCTTGGAGGATAAATAGGCATTACACACATGCCTATCCTCTACTGCATGCGCATCCATAATTCAGGGAGAAACAAACAGCTCTAGCTGTATTTCAGACGTTGACCTTTCCTGTAAGCATCTTTTTAGGGGTTGTGGTAGTTTGTTCATCTAAGTTATTTGTTTATTATGAAAAGCTTTCTGATGTGATCTGTTTACCATGCAATAGACTAGTTTGAAAGAATCTACCTATCCACTCCACAGAGCAGCAATAAAGAGTATCGTAAAGAATATTTAAAAGTTAAACATTGACAAAAAAAGGGATACACTAGGGATATAATTTACTGTATATTTTAACACATTAGTAAAAAGGCATCTGGCTCTGGCCATCTATTAAAGACTCGTTAAAGAAGAAAAAAATATCCCCTTTCAGTGTACTGCATGACTATGGTCTTATGTTCTTCCATCATTCTACAGTTTAGGCTTTGTTTTCAAGTAGCACGTGGTGACTCATGGAAACAGAGAGCCCACAAAAGGTGCAAAGATAGGTTATGGAAGGTGTTTTCTACTGGCTGTTTAGGAACATCAGTACATAGTCCTACAAAAACAGTCTCCACCAAAAGCAAGTAGAACTTAGAATTGTTTATTCAACAAAAACAACACCCTATTTCTTCTTAGAGAAAAGAATATGGGAATACAACAGCAGCTCTGATACATGAGCCTCCCATGCACACAATTTTACAGCAAAGATCATGTCTTGGAAAGCATAAAGCTGTTCTGGAATCACTATACTTGAAAATTCCTCAAAGAAAAGAAATCCTTGGAAAAAACTGGTAATGAGTTTTTTAGGCTTTTAACACCGGTACAGTCATGCTGAGTCATTTACTCAACAGCATATGTTTGCATCCTCCTTCAGCTAGGATGTGAACCCTCTTTATGAAGTCTTCTTAGGTACTTAGTAATTTTATACATTCCTCTTCTCTGTTCTCATTCAGTTCCATAATAGCTGAAATCTTTTGACTCATTTACTGTTTATTGGAATAAATCAATTTGTTATCTCTTCAATGAGGTTTTATATTTACTGTATTGTTTTACAATTAAATATATATGCTAGTTTTTCTCTGTGAAGTGATTTCAAGCATTACAGTTAGGGTGAGAATGTAAATATAGAAATTGATTAAATGCCAGTTTAGCTAGATTAACTATGTCTTAAAAGATTCTTAAGAGATTGACAAAATGTTTTCATGTGTCCTAAAAATAAATAAAAGTAACACCTTCAGGAGAGTGAGAAGAGAAACTACAGTATATGAGGTTTAAACTGAAAGCCTCATTTGATTTACGAATATAAAAAAAGTGAAAGGGATGTTCAGAAAAGTTGGATAGCTGGGAAGTAAAAAGAACACACTTACAAAACTGGAAAATTTAAACTATTCGGTCTGGAGTTTGACACAAAATAATTCTCCTTATGACAGAGCCATCTCTTTCCTACATTATTCTCCAAAATAAAAAGGGGGCTCTGGAGTACAATAAAATCAAATGCTGGAGAATAAAATTTGTGATGCAGTATAATAAGTCAGTTCCCTTTGTGTGCAAAAATCACAGTCTAATTTGGATCACACCTCTGTTTTAAGAGTACATTATCTATGGGATAGTGGAAAGATAGGTGACCTTGTACGATTGTTTCTATGCTGAAAAAATAGATCCATTAGAAGCCCTCTCTATTTAAGCACCATTGAGAGGGAAGGGAAAGGTGATTAGCAAAGACAGTTAACAGATCTATGGTATTTTCAGAATGACACAGATCTGGCTATGTGAGAAGCACAAAAAGGACACCTGACTTGTTTTCAGAGATAGACTCTGTTTTGCCTTAACTCCCCTTTAGCAAAAATACCTTCCACAGTTCATAAAAGGTATTGCTTAAAAGGATTGAGAGAGTTAACCACAGATAGACCATTGGGCAACAGAGCTCTATTTATTTACAAATGCTGACGTAATAGGAAGAGCTGGGAGGGAGCATGAAAGATTGTCTACTCCATACCCATCAAGACACTAATAAAAACAAAGAAAACTAACTGATGTATGTATTGTTTGTAAATGTGTATGTATATTATTAATGGTGTTTATCTGGAATTTTTAGCAAGGCCTGGGAGACAGAGCTCAGCTGATCACACATGCAGAAAGACAAACTGAGCACACTTTTAATTAGTGGAAATATGGTAACAATAACTGAACAGATCCTCTGTTTCTCTGGCAGGGACACCTGAATTCATGCAGAAGGCAGCTCTGGTCTATGAGGACAGGCTGAGAGAGCTGGGGTTGTTCAGCCTGGAGAAGAGAAGGCTCCAGGGAGACCTTATAATGGCTGTTCAATATCTGAAGGGAGCCTACAGGAGCTGGAGAGGGACTCTTTGTCAGGAAGTGTAGTGAAAGGACAAGGGGCAACGGTTTTATATTGGAAGAGGGGAGATTTAGATTAGACATCAGAAAGAAATTCTTTACAGTGAGGGTGGTGAGGCACTGGAACAGGTTGCCCAGGAAAGTCGTGGATGCCCCATCCCTAGAGGTGTTCAAAGCCAGGCTTTGAGCAACCTGGTTTAGTGGGAGGTGTCCCTGCCCATGGCAGGGGGGGTGGAACTCAATGACCTTTAAGGTCCCTTCCAACCCAAACCATTCTATGATTCTATGATTTTAAGAAATCGAGCATAAAAGCTCTTGACAGTAACATGGCAGAACTAGTGAATTAGTTCTGTGGTGCTAATCCAAGCCTTCCAGGGTAAAAACACTGAAAGTAAAACTACGTGGGTTCCAACAATTCCTACTTCTTTGATGAGCATCTAAAAAAAATTACACCTGTTTCTATCTCCTGCATCTGCTTAAAATAGATATTGACTCCACCTTATATGTCAGATGAGAAAGTTAACCATATGTACATTATTAACTGTGTTCTTATAAACCATTTCTTTTTTCTCCTTTACACCATGGAAAAGGGCAAAAGGCGGGGGGGGGGGGGGGGGGGGGGGGGTGGCGAAGCTTGGCAACAGTTGCAACAACTTGTATGACAAAATGTTTTAAACACAAAAGTATTTACCACCGAACTACATTAGAAAAGTAAAGTCAATGAAAGATTTGTACTAATACATGACAGAAAAATGTGCACCATGACCTTACAAGAAGGGAAGTGCCCCAAAAGGCGTAGTTTTCCATTGAGTTTAGAACATAATCCCTGAATGTGCTACTTATCTGCCCATGTAGTACCTAAGAAGATATTCCCACTGGGACTTGTTAAACAAGTTAAAATTATTTGTGTAAATTATGGTAGCAAAATCGGGCTCTTAGGGAGCAATATAATACTGATTGCTGTTAGTACAGCTTTTGACAAGATGAAAGGGAAAAAAAAATACTGCTTCCAAATAAAGACATAAATAAAGATCTAATGAAGACTTTTTCATGACTCTGTATCAGGGACTTTCAGTTGATGCACATAAAGGAATCAAGTAGGGACGACCTTAACCCAACAGAAACAAGTGAACAGCATGTGATTCCCACACCATTACTCCATTTGTAATTTACACCAAAGCTGTATCTCACAGTACTCTTTTCCAGCAGCAAGCTTTGCCCATCCATTCCTCAACTTACCCATCTCAAGGTAGTTCTCACTGACCTGCCACACATGACTGCTCCCTACAAGAACTGTCTCACATTATAGCTAAAATGATCAAGCACAAGGGGACAGACGTCCCCTCCCAGCCCACCTGCTGACCCCCATCTCTTCCCTCGCAGCTACACTGCCCCTGCAATGAGCCAGCTGAGGATCCCAAACTAGCAGGGAAAGATGTGTTTGGAGGTAGTTGTCGGGAGGGTTTTTTTTCTTGCTGGTTCAGCTCCCAGAAACAGTTATTTGGTCTCCACAAGGGCAGAAGTGGGGAAAAACCCAACAAGTTCATTGCTTTAGCAAAAAGTTTAGTTAGCTTGATCAGTAACAAGCAAACAAATCTTTCCGTATGGGATTCACTTCGTTGTGGGGGTTTGCTGTAAACAAGATGAATGAAAAAGGGTTCAGGATAAAAAACTGGAGAGAGTATGAGCTTTAGATAATATGATTCATACTTTTCAGAAAAAAAAAAAAATGTATAAACAGTTGCATTGGGACAACAAAGGAGACAGTGATTTATGAGGGACAGAAGAGGGAAAAACAGATGCAAACAGAAGGGGCAAGAACCTTCTTAAACTAGGTTTGCCATCAGAGAAATCATAATGTGAAACCTCAATTAAATCTTTTTGCAAGTGTTATTTTTCCATTACTTTTTCCAAAATGTCGCATATGTCATTCTCAACCTTTTTATCAGATTTGCTTCATGTTTGTGCATGCCCTACACTCACAAGTCAAGTGAAACACAGGTTTTCCAGTGAATATCTGTATACACATAGCAGGTTTGATTGGATTGCTGTTATCTCCTGGTCTGTTGAAAATGCTTTTCTATATTTTTCTCTCCTTCCCCTTGTGCCCAAGGTGCTGAGAGCTAATAGCTTGCTGTCAATGCCATTGCTCTGCGCAAGGGCATGGTACTGAGCTGATCGGTTAATAGCTGAGAGTGAACAACAAAAAAATCTCTGCAGTTGCAGTACATTTTCTCCTGCTCTCATCAACTTGGATGGAACTCAGAATTGCAGCTTCCACTTCACCCTAAAGTTTAAACTAATATCAGAAAAGAGGGTATTTTAGGATTAATAGCAGACCCTCAAAGAAACATAAATAAGGACACCAGGCATATATGTTATATTGTTTCTGAATCTGCACTGTAACTATATCTCATTTGCCCATTGAATTGAGACCTGGTAACAAACTATTCTCCCACTGCCCACTCTCTGTACTCCCATTCCCTGTACTTTCTTGGAGAAGAGATAGGATAGTAGTATAAACCCACCTGAAACACAGACACAACCATCAAATGTCAGTGGACATTAAGGTTGTAAGTGGCCTGCGTGGATTTTAAAACATTTCCTTGTATATCCACCAGCTCTGGCAAAAGAAGCAGAACTGAGCCTAGCCTCCACTTGGATTGGAAATATAAGAAAAAATCATCATAGCAATCTTTTCCCTCTGTTCATAAGAAAATAAGCACAAGCTAAATCTATACTAGAAGGCAATGTCAGACATGAAGAGGAATTTTATTTGGGGTTATGTTTTTATTAAGAACCCAGCTGTTAGTGGAAATTACACCACTGAAAGTGTCATCATCAGTGTTTAGCCCTGTTCAAAGTTTGGTTGTTAATTGCAGAATGGGCTAACTGACCATGTCCTTCTCTGATTTTTCCAGTCATTTAAGGATTTTTCTTAAATTCTTGTATTAAAATAATTCTACTTTACAAAGCGTAGGGAGAAAAGAAGGTGTGAAGTCTCTATTTCAGTGTAAAAGTGATTCCTATGTGAGCTTCCCAAAAGTCTGTTATGTCTCTGAAACTTCACAATAATTATTTATTAGGTTTTTTGTTAAGTGTGCAAAAAAATCTGGAAACAAATCAGGAGGAAGAGTGCCGTAGAAACACTCATTTCTCACAATAAATCTATATGGATTAAAATGCAATATGTTCCAGTCCTAACATTTGCTTTCTCCCACCACTTAAGCCCTCGTAAGCCAGTTTTTCTAAATGCATTAGTTTCCAGTACCATCAGAAGAGTGGAGTAAATTTTTTGAAAGAGCTCTAGAGGGATACCCCCTCCATCTCACTTGGGGTGGACTGGCTTCCTATGCAAGGAGAGTTCAAGTGAGTAGGATTTGAACCCTCCTCCTGCTGCCAAACTAAGATGGACCAACCTTGAATCTCTTTAGCACACAAACCCTCCCCTAAATTCAGAACAGCAAATTGCCTCCTGTCTTAGAGATAAATGCCATAGGAATGCATCTGAATATTCCAGTTGGTATCACATACTCTCATTCTGAGATTATTACAGGCTGCTTGTGAATTTTCTTTGGTTCTCTGCTGTTGTCCTAGGATTTCTCAGCCCTACCAGTACTTGACTCCCACTTGACAAGTTGTCAAATCATGCTCAAGCAATGAATAAGGCACAAAATCTCTGCCAAATTTTACATTATTATCATTATTATCAGGTAGTTGAAAATTAATGTACCCTTAGCTGAGTAAAAGACAATGAGACATTAATGCTTTGCCTAATGCATAAGACTGGAAATACAAAATGAAAAACTATGAGTAATCACTAAGAGATAACATGAAGTGAACAATGGCCCCAAAAATCACACACACACCTATGACAATCACTTGCCATATCATAAAACTGATTACATTTGCTAGTTGTCCTGTTTTCCACCTTGCTTTGCTAGATTCATAATCACTGGCTTTTGAGTTATGTGATGAAGTTCCATGAGACAGCTGACTGTCCCTCTCATTCCTTCACTGACTACAGCACTCCCCAAAGCCTCACTGAGCCCATTCACTACACCCGCCAGAAAGTATTCCAGCATATAGCAAGAAATGAAAGAGCTTTCTGCTAGCTAATAAGCTGAAGCAGCCTCCAAGATTCAGGTGAGCATTGGAACAGAGAAAAAAACCTACAACAGGACCTAGTAACAGCAGGGAGCAGGGAGTGAGACAATCTCTGTCTGTGGCATCAAACTGCCACATCAGTTTAGACATCTCGTGGACCCACCAGGGGATTGTTTCAGGTGCAGTTGACCCCATCTAAGGGTTCCTTCCTGCCACAAGGGAAGACTTCACTCCTTCCTCAACCACCTCCCTGGGTAACCTGTTCCAGGGTGGTGGAGCACTGGAACAGGTTGCCCAGGGAGGTGGTTGAGGCCCCTTCCCTGGAGACATTCAAGGTGAGGCTCGACGAGGCCCTGGGCAACCTGGTCTAGTTGGGGGTGTCCCTGCTGGCTGCGGAGGGGTCAGACTAGATGACCTTTGAAGGTCCCTTCTGGCCCAGATGATTCTATGATTCTATGATCTATGATTCTATGATCCTAGTGTGTTTCTCTTCATTTCCTCAAGGAGTACTTTCCTCTATGATTCCTCCTTTGCCTGCCTTTCCCAGACCCACTTTCAGACGGGTCCCTCTCATTTGTGCTCATCAGGTTTCGATTAGTTGATCACAACCACTAATACAATGGGAAAAATACCTTTTTTTTTTTTTTTAACCCACCTTTTCTGCCAGATTGGTGAGTTCAATCTGCTCTGATGGGCCCTGACAAGTGCCTGAACCAGCTCAGGCTGACACACAGACATATACGGGCAGGCGGCCAGGGACAAGGAGGGGAGCTGGCCCTCCCCCTCCCAGCAGAGGTGAGCTAGATCTGCCCTGAGCCCTGAAAATGTATCATCAGTCAGGTGCCTTCTTGCTGAAATGACAACAGCAACAACAGAAGACCAGAAGTTAACAGAATACCAGCAGTATTTGTCACATAATTGAGAATTCCTCTCTGAATATCCTCCGCAGGTCCATTACATACATTCTGTTTAAGCACAGAAGGCTTCAGCTTGTAACACTTTTTCAGGCACAAAAAAAATGACCATGTTAATGGACACAGTGGGTCAAAACTGTTTTCCATACCAGGATGTATAGGAAGTGAAAGCATATATGAAGGGACCTCTCTTGCACTCACGCTCCATGTGGGGTGGCACACCTGCAGATAACTGAGTAAACCTAAAAGTTTGTTGTTACCAGAAGAAAGTCTTCCTGCTTTCACACCTTCCAGTCTGCAGGGTCAGAAAATTGTCTGACCCCTCAATGCGTCACTTCAGCTCACTCAACAGGCAAAAGCATCTTCATGTTTTTTTACGTTAATCTCCTAAAGTTTAATATTTTCTTTAAATTTTGACTGTTCTCTCTCCTGGGTTTTTTTTTTTTTGTTTTTCCTTTCTATGTATGTATGTATATATTTACAGTTTTAATTTCAAAAGTAGAGTTAATCTACTTATAGAAGTCCTGACATTGTTATTTGTAAATGTTGGGTATGCAGCACAAATAACTTCTATTTATTTACATCAATATACTGTAAAAAATATGACAATCTGTCTCCTCTGTGGCTGATTTGGTTCTACGGAGTAGTGTTTTCGAGTAAAATTGTTTTGTCAAACAGTATTTTGCCAGTTATATTCATAACCTATTAAGTAATTAGACATTCTTCAGGGATTTGTCCTGATCCCAGCTAAAGCAAACCCTTTCAGTGTTATTTTGTGTATGTGTGTTGCTTTGTGAACTAAAAAAAACCAAAAAAAACCAACAACAACAACAAAAAAAACCCACCCAAAACAATCCAACCCACCAGTTTTTCAGGGCAGCACTACGAGTCTAACACTTCAGTATCTTTTTCTAAACCATGCAGGTTATGTAAACACAGCAACTCATCTGTCACACACAAGTCCAATATAAAACGTCAGCCACTTAGTACCCCAAAGCTTTGAAATCGATAACAGCAATTATACATTGAAAAGAACTGCTCCCCTTTGGTTACTGATATCTTTTACAAGCAGGTACTTTCCAGCAAAGCCAAATGCCTGCCTTCATCACTGATGCTGGTTGAAGTCTATGAACACATAACGACATGTCATGTCATTAACAGCACTGTGTTTTGGGAGGACTTTTTTTTTTTATGTGCATTTAACTACCTTCTTTGAGTCCACTAATTTATAGCTAGGTTCCCTCCAGATGGAAACATTTAATCTAGTCTATGTCCCGTTTTCTACACTGCTCATGACAAGCCTTTCAAGGCATTTAAGAAGCCTTAAGAAGGGGCAGGGAAGTGTCCTGAGAGAGCTTGTGCATGATTAAAGTCTATGCAACTCCAGAAGGAGCAGAGGGATGTTTGACATGCTACTTAGGAGTTTTATTACCAGGCAAACAGGAGAAATAAGCTCCTTTCTTTTGCACTTCTTTGAATCCAGTAGTGTTCATGTGGAAGCCCTATGAGCAGCAGCAGCAGGAGCACACTCAAAACTTGGTGCACTTTTTTTTCCCTGAGTCTTCGCTGTTTTGTCCTGTGTTCCACCAGCAAGACCAGAGCACAGAGACTGAACCACCAGGACTGCTTCTCTCCCATTTATTGACTCTTGTCTTTGGGCTGCAGATTCATAGGTCAAAAAAGGAGATGAAAATCATTGTCTCATCTACCAACAGCATTTTTAAGGAGAAAGGAGCCTGGGACAATCTACAAGTAGCCACTTTGAGATGCAGGGCTCCTTCCTGAAACAGTCAACAGCTGAAGCCTGAAACCTGATGTATTCAGAGAGAAAAGATGGAATCAGGGGCATGTAGTATCTCTGAAAAAAATGTATGTCAAAATACAGACAGATATCCAAAATACTATTTTTACTTTAAAATCCAGTGTAAAAAATAGGCATCTTTCTTACCAAAAGCAATGTTGTGTTTAGACAACTAAGCCATAATGCATGAATTGTGAAGCAATCATCCAAAAGAAAGATCATTTGAGACTAATGGGAAGTTCACAGCTTCTTGATGGCTGTAGAAAAGGGTAAGAAAACTGAGCTAACAAAGGGCAAAAGGAAAACAGCCCTACTAATTACTGATAGCCGCTCTTTTTTAAGCAGTCAGTGATATTTCTGGTCTTTCATTTTCTGATGGTTTTCACTTTGATCCTAACAAACGTAATCATCAGTACTCTAACCTGACAGGCAACGTGTTTTAAGCTGTGCATTTAGTTCTCTCTCCTGTTAGCTAAACCCTACAGAGGCCAATTATATTGTCTGTACCAGCATCAAACACAATATGGCCTATTGCTTGGTATGCTAGTGATTATAAACACCAAACTATACTATGAATAAAGACTGTGCTGTGAAGTTGTGTTTCCACTTTGCTTGAACTGTTTTTGAGTAGAAACACATTGTAACTTGCAATGTAGATATTTTCTCAGGAGTATTATTGCTAACTACAGGAAGACACCTGTGTTGTGCTTCCTTCTCTAATTACAAAAGGTCAAGTAATTCACCATATTTGAGTTTTTCAGTTCTTGTCATTTTTCGACATCATGATTAAGTATGATCTATGGTTCATTCATTAAAGCCATTATATAAATAATAAATATAGCAGTTTGTCAGTGTTTGATAAAGCTGCAAAAAAATTCTGTTTGGAAAAATTAAAAACAGAGCACGCTGCTCTCAGGCAAAATATATTGACTTTCCATCCACACTTAAAAACTTTATAATCATCCACTTCACAGTTACATTTCAGATAATTTCAATGTTAAAAAGAACTCAGTTTTCCAGCAAAGACAGAAGCAGTGCAAGAATAGAGAACAGGAAATTTAATGCTTCAGTGAAGAACAATTAAGGTTAAAGAGACATCCTTGATAACAAGGGATAGAGATAGATGAACAGGCTTATATTTTTTACACATGGCATTTTTTTTCATAGTGAGAGAGTTCTAGACATTAAAGCAATGTTTTAAAATAAAGCCACATGACTTTTATAGTACTGGTTATTGTTAGTTCTACATGAAATACACATGACGATTTTTAAATGAGTCTGAAGGTTAAAGCCTTTCAATTGAGAAAAAGTATTTTTAAGAACCTTTTAAATACTAGCTGAAGAGAATTGTGTTGGGAAACCTTTGTTTATCTGTACTTCCCTACTTGACTCAGTCCTGAAAAATCACATATATCAAAGTTTGTTTGAGGCAACCATACATGTTTGTCTAACAGTCAGCAGGGACTGTGGAAACTGTCTCTTAGAAGAGGAGCCTGGGCAGCTGGGACTTCACACAAAAGCCCATGTACTCTACAGTATCCTCAACTGAACAGAGACTTTAGGGCATCTTTATAAGGCTAAAAACACACAATCAAGGATCTGGATTAAAATCACCTGTCTGTTTTTCAGGCATTCCTTCACAGGAAAGAAGGAAGAAAAGAAAGAAAGAAAAGAAAGCCTACGTAGTCCTAAAATCCACGGTGCACATAAAAGAGAAAGTAAAGGATGTCTCCCCAACTGCTAAAATGACCATCATAAAAATTTATTTTAGGTTTTGGAATACGGCAGAGGGGCAGAGGAACCCTGCAGCCTGGTGATGTCTGAAGACTTCAAAGTGGCTAGCTAAAGAATGTGTAAATTCAATGGAAAAATTAATCCTTTTAGTAAGCAACACAGATTAATTCGCTAAACTTTTGAGTCCACCCCAGAGAAGGAGCCTTTATGCAAACACTTTTCTTTCCCCTTATCCAAAAACAAAGTAGCTAATGTCACCTGTACTAAAAACATACAAGAAATGGTAGAAGAGTTTGAATGACTTTAGCCAACCCAGTACGAAAAGACTTTCAAAGTGGAAGGATGCAGTGAGTCCTGCTTTCTGCTTCTGTCTTTATTCATGTCCTTTAACAACAAAAGATAATTAAATACTGAACACAAGGTGCAAGTGAATGAAACATCTACCAAGTGGGTTGAAAGATTTATTACAAGGACTTACAGAGAGAGATCTTTGATTACAGGCATCCTTGAGAATCCTTGCAAAGAGTGAAAGGGCAAGGTGTTAAGCCATAAATCCAAAATGACTATTATATTCTACTAAAAGAGACACTTGTTAACATAGTTTGACTAAAATAAGCTTTTGTGGCCTTTGCAAGGATAAACAGTCCAATCAAGGATTTTCTGTGAGCACACTTACAATTTTTTTTACACAGGTTGTCAAGTCAAAAGAAATAGAAGTTTTCAGATATTTAAAGGCAGGTACTCCTGAACACAGACAATCAGGAGCCCACTTCATCCTGCACAAGTTGCTCTGGAAGATAGCAGTGTGCACTCAGACCAGGTGCTCAGATTTTGTGATGCCTGGAAATGGATTTATTCACACCTTGGGTTGCATAGAGGTATCCATCCACTACATAAAGTGGACGTAATTGTAATTGACCTGCACACACACAGTAGGTATTCAGGCAGACTGCCCATCAGTGCTCTCCCCAGAAGTGTCACACTCAGGTCAAGTCCATTCGATCACAGGCTCAGACATGCAATGGAAGGAGAGCTGTGGCAAACAGTTCTCAAGCACTTTCATCTGTGTCTGCTGATTGTCTACTACATTGCCCTCAGTTGCACAATTGTTGGGTTCCCAATCTTTTTCTTTTTCTTTCTTTTTCTTTTTCTTTTTCTTTTCTTTTCTTTTCTTTTCTTTTCTTTTCTTTTCTTTTTTTTCTTTTCTTTTCTTTTCTTTTCTTTTCTTTTCTTTTCTTTTCTTTTCTTTTCTTTTCTTTTCTTTTCTTTTCTTTTTCTTTTCTTTTTCTTTTCTTTTCTGAGATGTTACCTTTCTTCCTTCCTCCTTTCCCTAAGCTGTTTTCCCTTTGATATGCCTTCAATGTGCATCCTTCTTTGCCATAAGAGGCCTTCTCAGGATGAGCTGGGTCTAATTATACAGCACTTAGATCTCCCCTTGTTCCCACTAGCTCTTAAAAAGATAGGTGGTTAATTGAAGCCAGCTGCTTGGCAGTTTTTCCACCTATGTGGTAGTTCTGTCTGTCACAATGAGAGATGGCAGTGGGAATAGGCCATAAAAATCCTTGGAAGTGAAGACAAGTAGCTTATATTTGATATACAGAAGAGAAAGCATGTGGAGGGAATCAAAGAGAGGGACTGCATGGTCAAAGCAACAGATCCAGAGAGAGATCTTCACCGTTGTTGTGGGACAAGACTGCTTTTGTCAAGGGAAGAGGAGGCTGCAGCAATTGAGAGGGGAGGTGATCAGAGCTCTGTGATGTGATTTAGCTCTGGAAATGAATAAGAAAATGCAAAGCAGATAAGCATCATTTAGGAAGGAGCATTGATGTAAGGACCAAAAAAGGAAGATTAAGTGTTATGCATTTCCCAGATACAACCAAAAAAATTAACAGGAATATGAAAATACTGCAGATTCACAAACTGTTAGTGTTATGAACATAAAAGCTCAATCTCTTTCTCCTCCCCTTTTTCTCCTCATAGTTTACTCCCTCATTTCATTTTAGCCTCTGCTTTTAAATTCTACAGTCTGTGGTCAAGGAGCAAGATCAAAATGAGAAATATATTAATTCTTTATTCAAGGTATAAAAGTCCACTACTTCCACTGTGGCTTCAACAGTGTTTCTTTAGAGTTTCAACAATAATTCTGAGATTTAAAATGTACACAGCCTATCTTTTTCACATTTTTCTTACATAAGAGACATACTTTAACATATTCAAATAGCAGGACAATGTATAGTCAAAATGTTTTATTTTTAATGAAAACTACAGTATGAAATTATGCCTGCTTCTTGTCAATCTGCCATTATAATAATATGGCTTTAAGATAAAAGAGAAAGAAAGAGAAACTGAAAAAAAAAAAAAAAAGAAAAAAAAAAGGGGGGGGGGAGCAAAAGGAGAAAGAAGGAGAAGGGGACAGGGAAAAAGAAAAAGGAAAAGAAAAGACAAAACGCTTTCCAGGCAGCTACAGGTGGCAGGCTTTATATGCTCAGATGCTACTGTATTTTATATGCTGAGGGTTAGTAGTACAGCCCACACAGAAATTTCAGGAAAATTGCAGGCTGCTACATAATCAGGTTTTTTTCAAAGTAGGATGTAGCTTAATCTAATTATGGGCTGCTGAATTCAAGTATCAGCTTTTATGCATCCTGTTTATTGTATATATGCCAATTATGTCTAATAGAGACAGACAGGTGAGGTTCAAAGGAATAGCTCAGTGAGTTATAATGGGAATCACCCAAATTAGCAAAACTGTGTGGCCAAACCCCAATGCCAAAGAAGTCAAAGGGAGTTTTGTTTTAAAAGCCAGTGTCTTTAAGATTGGGCAAATGAGTTTCCTAAATAAGAGCGGAAATCACTAAGAAGTTTATTTAAATTCTGGTTTTATTTAAGTCAAAGGGATATTTGCCTTTTTTCCCTAGTAAGTTCAGGTTGCTGCCCATCTGGTTTTTGTTCTTCCCTGAATACATCTGAAATGTGTAACAGATTCTGTAACTTTGCATCTTGCCTGGACTAAACTTGTATTTTGTCTGGAATAATACACAATATACATTTAAATACACCCATCTGTTTCCCCAAGACACCTGGTCTGGTGTTCTCTGAGCTTTTATACATAAAGTGAGCTAGATTTAGGCAAGGCCAATGGAGTCTCTCAGTTGGATCCCCTCAAGATCAATGGATTATTGTTATGACACGGGTTTCTCTCCTGAGTGAGACAGAAACCCAAAATGATCTTGATGCTTATTAAAATTTCTACAACTCTCCTCCTAAGATTAGGGTTGTTAACTTCAGCATTAATTGTTATGTCCTGGCTAAATTCCCATTGAAGTGAAATGTTTTTTAAGATTCTCTTTTCACTTCATGGTGCATATTGCTGAGCAAGTTGCTTTGCACCACTAACTAGCTACTGAGATTCATCTTATGGTTGCTGCATGTTAATGTGAATAAAAGTCTCTTTACATATTCCTCACCTCTGCCACAGTTTTCTTATTCAGATGCTTAATAAAGGCATGTACATTTTTTATTTTTTGGGAAGGAAGATAACAATGTATGAAGAACATCTGGATTCCACTGAAAGTCAACAAGGCTGAAGTTTCCACTTTGGACTTTATTTAAGTGCTTTCAAAATGTATTGGCAACCTACTAGTGTAAATCTAAAGCCATGGCTATATTAGCAAGTAATATGGAACAATACAGTAGAGGCGATATATAGAAGCAAGTAGTGCTGAGGACCCTACATCTTCACTGGGTTACAGCTCAGGAGTGTTACTTTCCAACAAATATAATCCAATTCCCTGGGCTGGTCAGCCCAGTGCACACATAGCATGAAGCCATCCGTGTGACCAACCATCGGGTCAGATGACTGTGTCCTCTTTGAGGTTCAGAGTACATTTGGTACACAACAGGACAGCAACTTCCAGTGTAGTCTCTCCAGAAAGGATATTGCTGAAACTCCCCCAAACCTCCCTGGAAACCAGACCAAAGCACATTAAATTGGGACAACTGGGGGATTCACTTCAGCACTGTATATTTGCCCCAAACCTCAATGCTAGAGTAGATGCAACCTGTCAGGCAGGACTTTGCATTCTCAGCACCAATGCAGCTTGTTCTCTTTAGTAGGAGGTAGAAAAGGTACTACAGACCTCTGTTTCTATTTTTCTCTTTGTGGTGATGCCTTGGGAATTTTTTTTTAAAGTTCTTAATTACAATAAGCCTTAAATTAATGTAACTAACTCTCCCATTTCAAATAACCTATCTTGTTTTGAGCAAGATGAGAATGGGATTTTTAAAAGTAGGTTTTCCATTATTTTTCTATAGTGTTGCAAACTGTTATGAGATTTAGCTAATACTATACCAGAATTATTAAGTGTAATTACAGAAACTATTTGATCCCAGAGATATATCAAAGGCTGACAGCTCAAGCTGAAAAATATACTGATTTCAGTCAAAAGTTAAAACATAAATATTCCTCATTCTTTTTCATTATTTCTTCATAGTTTAATGTCTAAATAAAATAAAACTATAAATAGCAGGTAAGAATGTCTTTCTTTATAAGATTTTTTCCCTTAAAAAGTCATATTGATTTCTTACTGTTTTTTATCTGTGAAGACATGGAATAGAAATCTTGAACTCTATTATAGCGTATAAGTCCAGAGTAATTCTGTTAAAGGAACTTCCTTGGAGTAATTCTGGTTTGACACTAATATAATCAAGACCTTCACATCTTGATTGTTAATGAAATCAGAAGAATTAAGAACTGCTATAAAAAGCAGAGCACAGCACTCTGTTTCTGTAGACAAACATGCATTTACACAAGCACTTACATCCTTGTATTTAACCTTTTTATATTCTTTAAAAATTCTAGGTATAAAAATCTACTACACAAGTGCATCAAGGAGGATACAAAGTTGACATTGACTTCTCAGTCAGGAAAATGTCTGAATGAAAAAAAAAGAGGTGTGTCTCTGTAAAGAAGAAAAAAGACTCTGCAAACTACAGAAACGAGTTCTTATTCCTCAGGTCAGGTCAGAAGTTAACAGACCCCTGGGAGAAAAGGAGAAAAGCACTTCAGTTTATGTCAGCTAGAGGCAAACTCCTTAGAAATGAAAGGCTAAGCACAGAGTGGAGCCAGAATCCTATTTGGAAGTGTTGTTCCTCACTGATTTTATCCAAGGACTATGGATGCTTATCTGCTTGGTGAATCTCATGCTGTTCACAGGTAAAAAACTACTTATTTACCCCTCCACATCAAAGTAAAATGCTGCACAGCTTTTAGCGTACTGTAAACTGAGCAGCACCTGAAATGTTTCTTCTAAGCACCACTGAGTTAAAAACAGAGAAAGCCTGCTGGCAGCTTGCTGTGCATACAGATGACAGAATAAAACACATATAAAAATGTATTATTTATAAAGACTACTAGCCATTTCTAAACAAGTTTCAATTAGGTGTTTTATAGCTTTTAGTGTTTTAGTTTTAGTGACACCTTATTGTCTTTTTTGCTAGAATACTGAGCCCTGATTTCAAACTATGTAAGTGTGCCATTGGCTCCGTCACAACCAGGGGACTCCAGTGTACTACAGAGATAACAAATCAGTTCACTTAAACTGCTATTATTACTATAATAATATTATGTTATAATATGTAATATAAATATTATATAATAATAATTCAACCTTAATGTCTTTGATAACAGATTTTTTACTATTATTTTTATTTTATGGATTCTTTTAAAGCAACCCATTACATTTAACAATTCTTTACAATAAAGTGTGCATGCATTCATGAAAATTAAAAGCTTTTCAGTAATTTTTACAATAATTTTGTTCTGAGAATTACTACACCAGTATCAAACTTCTGTCCTTTCAAGGCTTCTTTCATATAAACACTTCAGCATACAAGTAGCTTTTTATGTATACCTTCACGGGATAATATGTACCAGATCATATTTTACTTTTATAGAACCCTGCAATTTAGCTCATAACTAAATTCTACAGACTCTTTCTATTCAGGGCAGAAAAATAGTAGCTCTTGAGACTTTAGCATTAGAAGCCCACTTAAGACTATCCAAGGTCAGCTCTGTCCCCCTAAGTTTCTAGATCAGTGAATTTTGTGGAGCCCACCAGGGTGTCCTCTGTGCTGGCGAATCTGGGCTTTTTTCTGCTGCAAACCTGGCACAAGAAGTGTAGCAGGAGAGGGTAAGTGTCCAGATGGAATGGGTGTCACAGTCAGGAGGGTCCACTATCTACTTCACTGTGGTCAGGCAGCCACAGTGAGGGTAAGGGAGAGGCCATGGCCATGCTGCCTTCTCTATAGCACATGCAGAGCCACTTACCTGGGATGCAGGGAAAAGCCCACAAACTGAAGAAAGCAGAGATACTGCAGTTCGGGTTACCTTCAATCATGGCACACAAAGGTATGCCAATGCTTTTTGGACTCCCCCACCCTTGAAATGCCATGAAAATGATAAATATATTCTGGCACAAGACCTCTCATAATGTGCCTTCCCTAGAAAAGTATACGTAGAATTTCCTCAGTTTTCTAAAGCTTGATTAAAATTATGGGCTCCTTGTTACCCAACAGCCTGCAAGGACCCATCCAAGGATAAGGAGTGTCATAGCAATCATATTAATGAGTGAAAAGCTTCCTGCATGATCAGCAAAAGCACAAAATGAGGCCATGCTCAAAAAGAGGGGACATAATCTGTCAGAAAACCTGAATAGACTTCTCTGTGTTTAACCAGTCTTGTGAGTTACCCTGTAGAGTGTTTATTGACTTGTTAGAGCACAGCTCCAGGACACCTATGGGCGTCCCTCTTTCCCTATGATGTGAGAGTCTGAAGGAATCTCATCTCTGCCCCTCTGCTCTCTTTCTGTCTCTCTGCTTAATCAAGGATCATATCTTTCCCCTTATTTATAGGGAAGAATCTCACATTCCTGCTCTGAACATGAGTCTTTATTTTCCCTTCAGCTGTTTCATAAACGTCGCCACTTACACAGTGGCAAAGCTGCCAGGATGAGGCCATGCCCTATTTAGCAAACCTTTTAAGAAATACCACAACCCTTTGGTGTCTCTGTCAGAAACTTAAATCTCTCAACTTTGTCATCAGATTTCACTACTGAAAATATTAAAATGTACTCTATGAGCTAAATGACTTTCCAGTTTACACAGACCACACAGGGATTGTGCTTTTTAAACCATTTCTAGAAATAAATAAATAAATATAAAAATGATAAAATAAATAAAATGTCAAACAACGTGACAGATTCAGAAGCAGCCAAGACCAGACGCGGATCATCACGGCATTGATAATGAACACACCTGTGCAACCAACAGGTCTGCCTTGCAGGTGGTGTGTACCTTTTATGACAGCGTTGACACACATTATCTCAGAACTGACATGAAATCATAATGCAGTCAAGGTCTAAAAGAAATGGGGAGAAAAATCTGTAATAATAGTATTTTCCTTTTATTGACTAGCAGTTTAAATAACCACCTTCTCTGTTTGGTACCCCTCTACCAACAGAGAAGTAAAGCTTCAGTGTAACTGCATGCTGTAAAATCTAATTGACTGTTGTCCAAACACTGGATGTAAAATGACGTGCCGCAAACTTGTCTCTTGTCCATTTACTGTGGGGGAAAGTGCTGTAGTGATTTACTGAACAAGGTGCTCTGTTTATTGTCTATGATTTAGTCTGCAGCCATGCAGAAAATGGCAGGGCTGACAGATTTCAAGAAGAGTTTGTCAGCCATTACCCCCATGGGTTAGTCAGCAAAATCTTCTGGTTGGTGATAAGCAATTCTCAGCGGAACGCTGTTTTGTTTTTATTCTGGATTTTATTATCTTATCCCCCAGAGCTTCTAAAAATGTTCTTTTTAAGGTTTTGAATGAAGTCTTTATTGGCTCACATGGTGTGTAATTCACATTCTCCATAAAAGTGCTGAATGCTAACCAGAAGTATTAGATGAGAATTTTAAAAAGCTATATTTAAGATATCCTACTGAGGCACTCAGTAACACAGCAAAAAAAGAATAAATACTGAGAAAAGTAAAAAAAAAAGGACAGCAAATATATAGTGTGCTATAAAGTGTCAGCTTTTAGTGGAGCTGCTCAAAGACTTGATTGCCATTTGCATAGAATTACAGAATTAGCAACTGCAGGGGAACAAAGCAAAATAATATTATTTGGATTTGAGCTAAGCTGCTTTCTCAGATGGGGGCAAGCTTGGTATGATATTATTTTATCACTCAGATGCAAGGATTAAATGTTGTTCTTTACATGAGCTTTTCTGGAGACTGCAGCCAGTAGCACCCATCTTCAGGAAAGCGGTGAGAAGAGCATTTAAAGTTTGCCAATGCTTCAAGCTCAGTGGCCTAAAGGACCAACATACCATGTCAGATACAAGGTCTGTCTACAGAGCAGTGCCATGAATCAGCCAAGGAGATGCACATGATAGGGCAATATATGGTCATTACCCCCATACAGACTTCCAGGCTCTTGCAAGAAGTATTTATGAAGACAGCATTGTCCAGGATTCTCACAGACAGGCACCTACTGTTCTTTCATAAGAAACAGCCTCCTGAAGTCCCAGCCTGGTCCTTTGTTAGTAATAGCAATAGCAATTCACCTTTCAAGAGTTCACAGAAATGCCAGACCCTTTGGGCTAGACATTGCCCAGGTGATATAGCCGTTGCCCAGAAAAGGCTCCAACCTCTGCAGGAAGGTCAGGTCCATATGAAGGAACACAACCTACTAGCAGCACTCTCCAAAAAGGCATGCAGATAATAAGATTTTTAAAAAATTGTGGTAAGGAGATATTAGAATATTCAGCTTTATCCTGTCTTGATTTTGACTTTCTGTGTTACATTAAATGCGTCCTAGGGCAAATTAAAAGTAAATATAAGCCTGGAAAAAAAAAAGCATTAGGGAAAACCTGTCATAAGGAAAGAAAAGAAAGGTACAGAAGCTAAAGCCTGAGCAAAGCTGCAGGAAGACACCTAAGAACACCATAAACCGAGTAAGGGTGAAAGAAACAAAACAAAAAAATAGTTTTGAAAATATAATTGTCCAAGAAAAAAAGTTTAGACTAACTAATAATATTTTTGGAAGAAAGGAACAAGTTTTCATGTCACACATGCCCCTGCTCAGTGTCAAACAATGCCTGAGGCAGGAGCCTGTTCAACTGCCAGCTTCAACCTTTCCCCAGGGCACATTTTGCTTGGGATTCTTCTCCTACTCCAGCCTACAAGAGTGCAGCCTTACCAGGATTTCATAGATGTTCTGCATGGTGTAGCTGTAACCTTGTGGAGACATTGGCTTCAATGAACAGTACATGCACAGAGGACCAAGACTTCCCAGAAACATCAAACATTTTGTATATGAGTGGCAGTTGATGGATCTGAGATTTCTAGATATCCAGCAGCTTAGTCAAAGCAGAGGTATCTGGATTTCCAGGCATGAGGTGCTCAGAAAAATTACTTCATCCTCAAATTCCCAACAGATAAACTTCCAAGCAGAGATAATTTAATGTATCCAGATCTAAAATTAGGAGAAAAGATTGCAGAAAAGCCTCTCACTCACTTAGAAGCCTGTGAAGTCTTAAATCTGAAAATGAATTAAAATTATCTTAAATAAGAATAGTTTCAAGTGTATTCCAACAGTTCACAAAATGTTAGCTTAGGACAATATATCCAGGGACAGAAGAAGAACTGGAGTGCTTCTTGGATTTATTTGAAACCAACATAGTTGTGGAAATTTGAAATACAAATGCTGAGAGATATTAACATTAGAACTGAGGCAGCAGTAGTGCTGAAAGGGGCCCACCAGCTTTAGATGACAAGAAAAGAGAAATGATTCAGCTCTGTGATACAGCCGGCTGTAAATCTGTGGAGAACGGTGAGATATTCTGCTGGTTTTAGGTTAATTGTTAATAACCTTGTTTCTCTGCCTTGCTTTGTGCTGTTTATGAAATGAATTCGAGTCACATCCAGGGCTGGGGAATGAGGAGACTGAAAAGCAAAGCTCTGCAACTCTTTGGCTTGTGTGGCTAGTCAGAAATAAAGGAGGCAATCCCCACAAGTGGGGCATGGCAGCCAGGGAAGGGAAACATATATCCCTCAACAATGAATTTCTAACAATGAACCTCTCACAAATGTGCGTCAAAGGCATCATGTCACCCAAACTTCATTATGAGACACAAAGAGATGAAACAAGAAAGGAAGGGAAAGGGGAAAGGGGATGAATCTCACCTAATCTTAGTCCCGTAAAGGCTAAGGTCCCTCAACAACCAGGGGGAAGTTTATTCAGGAATGGGTGCCTGAAATAGATGGAATAACTTAAAGTCAATGAGAAAAATCTCACGTAAACTGACAAAATTCTGAGCAGGTCAAGTCTAGGCAAGATACAAACATCTTAATACTATTTTTAATAGTTTTATTCCTAATTGCTTCATGAAAAGGAAAGAAAAAGAATTACTTAAAAATGGTCTGAGCAAAAGATTTCAAGACTGTACTTTAACATCTAATAAGAAATAATATTGGAAATTATTCTATGTGGGTGACATTTTCATGAAAAGAAAAAGGGAAAAAAACAACTCCAGGAACAATTTTGATGAAAACTAAAGTACAGGTGAATCCAAGTATGAAAAGTTTAAATTAATCAGGAGTTGTTATTCTAATTTCTACTCACTCTGTTTCCAGAATTCCTTTCCAGAAATAATGCTTTTTTGAAAGACTGAAGGCAAAGGAAGCCAAAAAGATCGTGTCCTTTACTGGAATTATTTCTTTAGAAATTTTTAAGTCATTTTTACAGAATAAACTTTAAAGGACTGAATATGAAAACGTGAAAGATATTAATTTTTAAATGTGAGACTAGCAACAATGGAATAAGGAATGTCAGAGTTACTGGGAGTATTTTTGGCAGAATTGAACTCATCAGGTGAAAATAAATGCATTTGCATGTGCTTGACTGATTAACACAAGCTGAACAAATCCTAAAAAAAAATATAATAAAGATGATTTAAAAAAAAAAATAAAGTTTTCTGTTATTAAGTAACAAAAAAAATTGAGTGAACACCAAACAATCTCAGACACAATACCCAAGAAGTAAAAAGTGTTGTGGTTTATCAAACTCTCAACTGAAATTATAGATGACTTGCAGCTAGCCCTGCCTGAAGCTGCTGCCTCCTTACGTGTTTCATTGGTAGCTACTAGAGTTAAAAAAACCCTCACCACAACATGTTAAGTGTCTGCTAAAATTAGGTTGTGACTGCTTATATCACATTATGTGATAACTGAGGAGGAACAGAGTGGATTCCAAGTGCCCACAAGTTCATATTCCTCCAAACTTTCCACCTCTGCACATTTTACTGCTTCTTACTAATGGGTCAGGTGTTTTAAACTGTTTTCTGTTTATATACCTCTCACAGCACTTTTATCCCAGGTGAGCACACCTCATTACCCTTTATTGTGCCATTTAAGTGTCACTTCTTTACTTTTCCTTTCTCATGCTCTTTATAGGTAAAGGTATATACTCATCTACAGAAGGTAATAGTCCCAAATGACCAGAGGCTCATGAATACAATGTGGTTCAAAAGTAACTTCTGGAAAGTCAAGAAACAACTTGTAAAAAGATCTGGCTCCAGCAACTAGAAATCATATGAGAGAGAGACTGGAATTTTATTTTCAAAACTTCTTACCCATGATGTATCCATCATACCCATTTATTAATCTTACATCTTACAATCTTACATCTTCCAATGCACAAGGAAAGTAAGTCAGTAGTCACCCAAAGAGCACATTTAAGTCTGCATCTTGTCTGTGCAGATGTGTGGAGAGGAATTGAAGGGCTGGAAGAACCATAATATTCTGGGCCAGACCCACTGTTGTGCAACAAATTCTCTGGCCTGTACCAAACTACAGATATATATTTCTATTTTTAGGAATTAAAGAAAACAGGAAATTTGAAAATGCATGGCCAGGAAAATTCACCTTTACATATTTTGATTCCTAGATTTGATGTTAACATTTTATTTTATTTTGCTTAAATTATATTAAACTCACACAACCAAAGTGTCTTCAGATAATTCAGTTCAATTATGTTTTCATTTGTGTGGTTTTGTAGGAAAAAATTTCCCTACTTTGCATGAAAAGTCCTTTTAAAAAGAAGTCCTATAATTCAGAAGCAGAACAAGAGGTAGATTCACAGGTTCTTGAAGCCAATGTGCATTATCCTGTTAATTTTGCAGGAGGTGGGACTTCTGGTAAAAATGTTTAACTGAAGGACTAATTTTTGATATCTCTGCTTGCAGTTTCAACTATTTTGCAGCACAGTGTCAATCAAAATCCAATGAGTGTCACCATGTTTGCTGGAGCTTGTCCCTGTTCCTGCTCTCCATATCAGAAGAGTATGCTATCGCTCCTCCTCAGTTCACATGCCTGGGCACCACAGGCGATGGAGGAGAGAGAATTGCATTTTCATAGGTAAATTGTGCCTCAGAATAGCATTAGGGTGTTGCCAGGATTGTCCCCAGGACATTGGCCTAAGAAGTTCTCCAAGACTTGCCAATGTATGCACATCCTCTAAGACCACTTTTGGTAAAAAATTTTTCTGTAAGAGCAAGGACATCTGACCTGACAGGACACTGACCTTGCCCAGATTTATGCTTGCCAGAATACTGTATTTTATTAATGCAGGCTAGGGCGCAACTTTTTCAGTGCGTCTTTACCTCCTATTTGAAAAATCCTTTTTTAGCAAATCAATCAAAAGGGGCTTAAGAAGGAGACTGACCTCTAACAAATCAATTATATCTTAAATTAAAGCTCTTTTGTAGTCTTCTTTTTTTAAAAAAAGTAAGTGAAATACAGTTTATCTTCAATAAAACTACCACAAAGTAATTGTATTGTATAACAAAGAATATATCAATGTCCATAGTTATAGATTTTCTATAATAGCTAAAGTCACAATGATCCATGCGCTTTCACCCAGGTTAGTTATTTCCTATTTTAGAAGAATAAAAAGTATAATTTAAATTTAATTATCCTTTTAAACTGTCATATAATAGGGATTTAGCTTTCCAAGAAATCACCTTCTTAAAACTCACCTCTGAATGGGGTGATAATGTTGTTACAAGACAGAAAATTATTTCAGAACACAGTAACTATTATGGGTTAGTGTGTTTGGTAATCAGCCCATCAACATGTAAAGGTTTTGGACTTTGACCCATTCAAAAGACATATGTCTGTGTATTAAATCCTGACCTCTAGTACTGCCACTTCCATAGCTGCTGGTTCTCTCTGTGCCTGGTTCCAGAATTTCAATTCCCAGACTCTAATTACTAAACAACCCTCAGGATGACCCATTAAAATCTAGTGTGAATAAACAAGTTAAAATAAGACCCACTAAGAGTATTTGCTGCAAATCCAAAATAAACTTATACTACATCCCTAAGGTTCAAAGCCTTTGGCTAACTTTGCTTTGAATTATTTTGGTATGTTTCAGCTCTTCTAGCTTTGGAGATGAAAGTGTCAATATATCACGAGTCAGCTTCCTCATATGAGATTTTCCATAGAATTTTGCAGACACAAGAGGTTCAGAAAGTTTAGGAAATTTCCAATTAAAATTCTGTAGCTTGTCTATGCGCATTCTACAGCACTTGTGTGCACACACATACACACATACACACACTTCATAGGTATTTAGTGACATCAAAAACGTTCCTTGTCTCAGCTCAATATTTTTTAAATTTCTTTAATCTCCAGTCTGAGAATGTAAACTTCATGGAGAAACTACAATTGCTGCAGTCCTACAACACGTTTCTTAGCTCACTTGTTTTCCCTTCAGATGGTAAAGAACTGCAGAAAACCTTTTTATACAGTACTTAAACTGCAAAGATTGAAGAATCATAAGTTAAGCACAGAAATTATGAGATTGACTTAAAAATCCTGAAATTTTTAAAACCATTTGGGTATCTTTCTTTGCCCTTTCAGTATGGAGGCATTAGGCTTCACCTGGACCATACAAACTCTTCAGTATGACCAGAAGGCTAAAAATTTTGCTTTGTGAGGTGAAATCTGAGCATTTCAAATAAACGCAGAAGCTGGCTCAACACAGAATTCACCAACCATCACAAGACACATTGTAAAAATTACAGGCATCAGCAAATGTGATTTTTAAAGTGGTCTCTTTTCCATGGAGACTCCAAGCGACAATGAATTCTCTCTTTCCCTTGATAGTCTGTTCCAGTGGCTAATTACTCTTGTAAATACTGTGTTTTCTTTTCACTTTTCATCTTGATTCTTTTCCTAACTTAGCTGCCAGCCAAAGGGGTGTCTTGTGATGGCTTTGTCACATTAAGTCCCTAAAATATTGAGATCCGCTTCTATTTTGAGGGAAAAAAAACAAGCTTCACAAATATTCTTTGTGGTTTTGTGAGCTTTTCACTTGCGTTTGCCAGACTAGCCTGGTGAATCACATGGGTGCAGAGCACAAGTCTGACCACAGAGCACCCAGGTCATCAAATTGGGTCACCCACATCCATAAGCAACATCTGCACCTCTGAACCACAAGTGCTCTGGACAGTGAATACAGCACGATGTTATTCAGTATGATTTGCAATATATTCCAAATATTTAATCCTCTTTTTTTCCATGGATTACAACCCTGTATAATAAAAGCAGCTGCAATGTAATCAGTTTCATGTAAGTGAGTATTTAGCCTAGTCCTTCCAGGAAGCAAGTCACACACCCCTCAGAAAATATTGCTATCTCAGTTTACATGGCATTCAGATATTACAATAAAATATAATTTAACCAACCATAAAACGGGTCACTATCATGCAAATTTGACTTTATGAAATAACTTCTTAATATAATCTCTTCCATATGTGCAGAGGATATGGAGGAAGATAGAAGAGAACAACCAAAAATCCATCTCACCCAAATGATCGTAAGAAGTAGCTATTAGCTACTCTTTTCACTCTGTTCCAACACACAGGAACAGGTTCAGAGGACAGTTTTCCCTGAAAGAATTTGGGAAGGAGGGGTGTGTTATTATTATTACTAGTCCAGACATCTGATTAAGGATTTAGAAGATACCATGTTGTATTGTGTTCAACATTTTTCTGTGGTTATTCCTTTATCAGGACTTCAAATATGTCAAGTTATAACAAAGTTACTTGCCAAGAAAACTAAAGGAACAGCATGAAAAGCATGAAAAGGAACCAAATAAAAGTTTCTTACAAACATATTTTGTTTCAACCATGAATAAAGTTTGAAGACCAAATATTATGGCGTGTTTGTTGGAAGGTCTCAAAAGGCACATGCAGTTCCTAAAACATTCACAGCATACAAAGTAAGAAGATTGATTAATGCAGAGGATAGTGTTCACCTGAATCTTAGTTTTGGTTTTTGAGGTGGTTTCTTTTTTGCTAACGAGTTCTTCATATAATGAGATCTTAAAAAAGCTCAAAGAACTTGTGATGCTTATGTGTCAGGAATATAATATGTGACCTACAAGAGTAAAAAAAAAAAATCTTTCAGTCCTTATGATACATTTTAGGACAAAGGGAACACTATGCATATGAGACAATGTGTTTACAATATGTTTGCCTTTGCTTTTCAGAGGGAGAAATATTATATAGAAGTGAAGCAAACATCTTCCAGGAGATTAAATAGTAACTGGTAGAAAAGTAAGCCAGTCATACTAAAATCATACAAAGAATCCTGAAAGTATATTTCAGCAAATAATCCAGCTAAGTAAAAATACTTTCTAGTATACATAAATGTAACTATTGCTTTTGTCTCTTTCATCTGGTACATTTGTTATTTGGAACACTGAGATTAAAGGATAAAATTTCTAATCCAATTTGTAGAGAATAAGTTCATTGCTTCTGGTTCTATTTTAATTAGATGATAGATGTATAGAGGTCATGACCATGATATATTTTTCCCTAAAGCCAGAAAAACCAAAGCCCTAAAAGTAAGAGAGTCAAATCTTTCTATTAAAATCTAACACATTAACATTTTTCATCTTGTATAGTTATGTACAAGTGCTTATGTCATATGAAACCAGTTAATTTTTAAATCAGCTACTATATTCAGATTTGTCAGGTTCATCAGTCTATTAATCTATCTGCTTCAGAGATATCTAATATGAAAGTTCAGCTCCTGAGCAGGAGTTGTGTGCTCATCAATGGGTCTCAGTGGCACCAGATGGAAGTATAGCTAAATCTAAAAATCATCAAGTAGCAGATAAAGAGAAAAGGAAAATCTGAGCTGTAACATTGCAGTTAAGTATAGCTGGATCATTCAGTGTCACCAGTTTCAGCTTGCTTTCCACAGGCCACTTCACATTCCTCTGTAATTATGAAACATTATTATAGCAAGTTTAAATCCCATATGATTTGGCAGCAATGCTGCGTATTTACTATTCTGTCAGTTCATAACACTGTTACATACACAAACATCTGACAACAGAAGAAGGAATTCCAAAATTTGTTTTCCTTCAATGCAGTGACCCATTCAAGCCTTTCAAAAAGTTAATGTTGACTGCAGTCTTTAGGAAAATGTACAATAATTACTTCATAGATAGAAAATACATTATTATTCTCTTCCTTCAACTGTTATTTTGGCAGTTGCCTCTCCTCCAAATTAAACTCAGAAAATACATTACCATGTTTAGATTTTGAAGAAGAAAAGGACATGTTTATAATTGCTGGAGATTGTTGAGCATTTTAACTCAAAAATGTTTAAGAATCCAATTTTGTGAAATTATTATTCAACATTCTTGCCTCAGAAAATGTAACAGCCGAAAAGACAGAGAAGCTTACATAACATGATATGTACAGTTATCTGTCTTTTTTTTCCCTATATCTTCTCGAGATTGTGATCAAAGAGCCTATCAGACTTGCACTTCTGGGGTTTATATTAGCTTCTTGCAATCTTAATAGCTGTCAGGAATTTTTGCACTGTTGAGGTGTTTTATTATTACTAGCATCCTGTAGATTTTTGGTAGCTCAGTTAATGTAATTTTGAAGGTTTTTTTTCTCCTAATATTATAGATGTCTGAGAGAGACACGCTGTCCACACAGCATTTATTGTTTCAAAAGATTCTTTTATTATAATTCTGCATTGAAAGGTTATGTAAATTTTCCTATAGATAGCCTGATTGGGGTATAGCAAAAAGTGCAAAGGTGTGTTCATATTTAATCCTACAGGAGCACTGAAAAATGTGTTTAATTGGGGCATCTGATGAATATACTGGTCCCTATGTTTAAGCAGGTTATTTTGGACTAGAGACACAATCACCTAGGCATTTGATTATATTTCTGCCTATATAAACAGTCATAATGGTTGCATGCACATGGAGGGGGGATGATTCTGCATTATGCAGTGCAGCACTGTATGGAACTACCCAAACCAGCTTTGAAAATGCTGGCATGTTTACACAAGGCTGGCTTATTGCAAATTCCTCTCTGTCAGCTAAAGGTATGGACCAGTTCAAGGAGAAACCAGGTGAAGTTGTATTGCAATGTAAGAGAGGTTAGGATGAGATCATGAGAGCACCCCCATAAATACTCTTCTTCACCAATTCTGTAATTATCATGCAGAGATACTAGCTTCTGTCCCAGAGGCAAGATAGCTATGATAGCAATGTTCTTGGAAATTAGTCCTGCTTTTCTAAAGCATCTTAATTGCATTATAATCAGATCGCTTAATGTTGCAACCTTTTTACAAAATCTTTTTTAGCTAGGCTTACACACTGCTGCCTAATAGTGGCCAGTTCTGTAGCTTCCTGAATTACAGGTCTGGTGTCTGACTTACAGCAACACTTTCACTCAAACCAGCTCCAAATAAACTCAAAGTCAGGTCAGGGACCTAATTCCAAAAAAAGCCACAGAGCTATCTATAACTGCGGTCATGTTTGCACCCCTTCAGAATAAGATACCATTTATTATTTGGAATACAAGCTATGAGAATCTTTACTTTAGAATGAGAAAGCCAAGTTTAAGGTAGAGTTGATATTTGCAAAGCAAATTCTCCTGTGATTTTTCAAAAAATCATTCTTTCTTTGTCTTTTTTTCATTATGTGACTAGTCACTTTAAATACAGCAAGGAAACAGTACAGATTGGCTGACCTCTATCACAATAAAGAATGATTGGCAAGGCTATGCAATATATACTGTCTCCTGTCTCCCACATGGGTTAGGCCAAAATTTGTACAAGAGCATAACCATTTACCTTGCAAAATTAAATTATAAAATTTTCTATTTTTTCCTTCCTTTATGGAACATAAATGACCATTAAGAAAATTGATTGGGTGTTTCCTTCTGTCAGAACTTCTCTAGGACACCTGAAGTCGTGTTGTGTCAAGCATCATGAATGATTGTAGCAATCACCCAATGGTTTATTGATGACAGACTTCAGATGTTTTTCCTTACCTACAAGTTTTTAGGAAAGTTGTCTGACCTTTCAGTTGCCCACCTGCCCCTGGGAACATGCAAAATGCTCTATATGTCACAGTGTATGTAATCCCCAGGAAGTTTGATTTATCACTCTTGGTTGACTGAAAATCTCTTTGCAAACCTATCGCCTGATTTTTTTACAGGTTGAGATGAACTACTACCTTCATTTTAAGTAAAGCAATCAACATTTTCATTATTAGAAGGAGTTTCAGAATGAGTTTATTCAGTTTCAGTGCTGAGCCCCTGACAAGGACTGCATGCTGGCAGATGCCCAACCTTGCAGGATTTCTTCTGGGCTTATTTGCAAGGAGCCTGCTGATTCTTCCTTCTTAGGAAGGAAATGGACCTGATGGAGTGGGTCCAGAGGAAGGCCATGAAAATGATCAGGGGGTTGGAGCACCTCTGCTATGAGGACAGGCTGAGGGAGCTGGGGTTGTTCAGCCTGGAGAACAGGAGGCTCCGGGGAGACCTAATAGCAGCCTTCCAGTACCTGAGGGGGGCCTACAGGAAGGCTGGGGAAAGTATGCTTACAAAGGCCTGCAGTGACAGGATGACGGGCAATGGGTTTAAGCTGGAAAAGAGCAGATTTAGATTGGATATTAGGAACAAGTTCTTTAGTATGAGGGTGGTGGAACACTGGAACAGGTTGCCCAGGGAGGTGGTTGAGGACCCTTCATTCAAGGTGAGGCTCTATGAGGCCCTGGGCAACCTGGTCTAGTTGGGGGTGTCCCTGCTGACTGTGGGGAGGCCGGACTAGATGGTCTTTGGAGGTCCCTTCTGGCCTGGACCATTCTATGATTCTGTGATTCTATGATTCTCAACTGTCACCAGTTACCAAAAAAAAAAAAAAATCATTACTTAGTGCTCTCTTCTCTAATGGCTACGAGCTACTCTGCCTCTTTTCAAGAGCTCTTCCCCTGGTGCATTGATCAATTTCTTTCTGTTTCATATTTTGGGGTGGTAGTGTCCCTGATGGCATCTGATGACCAAAAAGGTTTGTCTTCAGTACTCAATATGGTCAGTACTCTAACTGTAAATGCTTTTGTTCATTACAGGCAGCAGCATGTAATTTCTAGTGAAGAAACCTCTATAATTCAAGCAGGAAAAGAAAACACAGTGTATTTTTTATAGATAGGTCACTTTTTTTGTTCTCGCCACTGCTATATTGATCACAATAAGGTACCTAGAAAGCCCCACACATCACTTAATCAAACTTTCTTAGTTCAGTAGCCACTCTGGTTTCTTGAGCCTGAAATTTGCCTGGAAGGTAAGGTCTGTAATAAATCTCACCATTCATGCCCTTCCTTCACTAATCATGATTTAGGACTGACTTCAGGCAAAGGCAAAGCTGGCAATCAACCTGGGCAGTGGGACGAGTCAGCAAAATCTTGGCACCTTTGGTATGGGGGCAGGGCGTTGGCTCCCACCCTGCTGAGCCAGCCCTGCAGGCTCTTTGCCCTTCTGCTGGTTGCTGGGACCCAGCAGAGCCCCATGGGCCCAACTTCAGCACTCCAACAGCACACAGTCCCTGGGAAGAGCCAGAAAAAACCCAAAGCCTGAAGCCTCCACTCTTGAGGCCAATAGTGTTACCAGAGACTGGCACAGGAAGCCACAGATTGGAGTGAGGTGTGGTGACAGGGCAATAAATATACCCTACCAGCGCTGAAGCACTCATTTAATACTTGCACATGGAGTTACTTAAAGAGAATATTATGTTGTCCCGCTGGGCAACCGCAGGCTGGATGCAGAGCCAGCTGAGAAGGACAGAACTCTGCCATAAATACAAATGCTATTTAACAATACCCAAAGACAGTATTCTTTTACCTCATCCTAAGAGCAAGAAAATTGAATGTCATTATATTCCTGAGACATCTTAGGATGATCCTGTCTGGTCCCAGCTGGATTAACTGATCACAACCAGATTTATCCCACTTAACTTCAAGCACTTCACCGTGGCATATAATTTGAGGGTAGCCTGACCCCACTGTATTTCCTCTGTAATCAGTGGAAAGAGAAAAATGGGCTAAAATTGACTTTTAGAATTAATGCTATCTCTGTTGACTGCAAAGTGATTTTGACCCCAAATTAGGCACCCTTATTATGTGTCTGAAGCTAAGGGGCAATGAATTGCTCCTCCGCAACTTCAGAGATCAGGTTTGATCATGACTATAGTCTTACAGTCTTAACATTCATCCAACTAATTGCTGTGCCAGTGCTGTGTTGAACAAAGTCTAGGTTTTACTGCATGGGTTGATCTGCTGTTATAAACTAGGAGGGTTTCATAAAGGTCATGTAATTAATTCCCAGCACCACAGGCAGATTCAGAGTGGGGTTTAATTCATGTATGCCTCCATCTTCTGAGTGCCTGCCATCAAACCCACTTTTAGAACCTCACAGTAACTCTGAAGGAAAAGTACTTCCTGAAACCATGATTCTGCACTTCACCTCCCATAGCTCTACTCCCTGAGGAATTTTCCCTTTAGATATTTTATACTGTATTTGTATTCAGTGCTTTTGCTGCACGCCCAGCAGAATGAATATATTCACAATTCCTTTTTGCATCAGTGGAACTCTGAGCAGAAAGTGCTTTTCAGGCTGGTTAGGAAAATCATCACTTCTGTTTGCTATACTGCTTTACTGTGGGACATATAACTCCTCTTTATCCAAGAGTGGTAATACCCAGAGTAAACAGCTGATAAAGAAAAATAATTGGGATGAAGTAAAACACCAAATAGAACAAATTACATCAACTGGTTCAAATCCAAGGATTGATTTTATACATTAGTGTTAGTCTATTCATTTGTTAAAACTGCAGTGCAAAGGAACTGGGTTATCCACAAAGCAGTATTAAATAAACCTTAATTTTTGTATTCCCTCTCAGTTCCTCACTCCTCCAATATGGGCACAAAGGGCTTGCAATACAAGGGTCATAATTCTTAAAAACAAAGTCAAATAATATATTCCAAATATTAGTTCTGATGTGTGTCTCATTCAAGGAAACAAAGTTTTATCTTTATTGGCTTGTCCAATCACTGACAGCAATTTTTAATTTTTTTTTATCAAAAAGATATGAAGAATATGTTTGAAAGCATGCTGTCAATTTGGGGTAGACAGAACACATGCCTTTGGCAGAATTTGACTAAAATGTGAGGGGGGAAAGGTTAAGAGCTTATCTTCAGTTTCCTTGCTGACAACTGCTTCAAAAAGTCTTGCTTTACCGTAAGCTAAAGAAATTGTTAGCTTAATGCAGAAAGTGAATGAAGTTCTGAATAACCACAAAGGTCAAGCTAGCTGATAAGAACAGGTTTTCATTGATCTATTTAAATAGATTATCAGTTTAGTGACCACAAGTGATCAAATCTGGTTTTGTTCTCTATCTTAGAGACAAATTTGCAACAACACAGTGCTGATTTTGTCTAAAAGCTTAAGATACCACTACAAGGAAAAGCAACATCTGTGAATTAACTCTTTGATGTATCTCCATTTTCTCTGGAGCTTCCAATCCAAGTATCACTTTTTTCAGATCATGTAGAATTTCTAGATCTTTCCAGTGGTGGATGCATCTTCTAATAATGCTAACTATAGGGGAAAAACATCAGTGTTTCTATAAATCAGATAAATTGCCCAGATATTGCAGTTAGAAAATTAAATGTACAAAGTATCATTTTCTATGTGACACAAAAAAAGACATGATACTTGTTTAATTTGCAGAGAACAAATTTCTCTCCATATGTAGCCCAAACACAAAATTTAGGAAGTTGAAGTTCTGTGGCAATAAGAAATGATTTCTGAAAATGCTACAGTTAGATATCAGAAATAGTATGCAGCTTAAATGAATATGATATAAATAGGAAGCAAGTTTGTATGCATTATTACTGTTCCATAATTTAAAATTCATGTGATAGCATGGTGGTGACAGTTTTAGTATATCGGATCAAGAAATTTAACAGTTTTGGGTTTTGATCATTAGATGCTTGCTATCTTCTGAACTATGAAAGCAATAAGACCAGTCATGCTATCCTAGTGCAAGACACAGAGGGGTTCTTGTCAGACTTCAGCTGAAAAGCTGATAACAGTGGCAGGAACTTTCTTCTTCAGTATTTGTCACACTACATTTATACCTGAAAATGGATGGATGATGTTTCTTCTGGAACTATTCAGAATAATATGTCAAATTCACACCAGCATAATTCCAGAAAACATATTTAATTTTTGTCACAGGTAAATTTTGTCTAATAGGAAGCATAATATTTTTAGTGACCATACCTTGAAGTGTAGTAGCAGTACTTACCGTATCTATCTAAAAGTGTCTGTTCAGAAAAATCCAGTTTGCTAAAAAAAATATAAAAATAGTATTAAACAGAAGCTTCACCTTCCACAGTCTCAGTTCAATCCTACTTAGTAGTCACACATTAAAAACTTCCCTATTAGCACTGTAAGATTTGAGAAAAAAAGATTTTGCAGTGAGCTGTACCTATGTGTGCATTAGGTATTGGCACTATAGGAGGAGGAAGGCAGGCACAGGACATTTTAAAACTCAATGTTTTGTTATAACCTGTCAAATATAGGCAATTATAATATTTTTCTTTCAAACACACTTATCATCACTCAGGCTGTGATGATGTTCCCTATGCATTCTGCCTGCACAGCTTGAATGATTTACTGGTAGAATAAACTTAGGTTAGCTAATTTAAATGCAGGAAGAACAAATTGCATGGCTATTTGTAGGATAATATCTCCAGCATGTGGACAAGTTCTCCCCCTCAACCATACAAAGTCTCTTTGTTGGTGACTACAAGGTCCAGTAGAGCACCTCTTCTCATTGGTTTCTCTATCACTTGGGATATAGATACTCAGGAATACATACTGCTCACTGGACTACCCTTGCTTTACTTCCTTATATTATTAATACATCTTCACAGTGTATATGACTACTGGAGAGGAAAAAAACGTTCTGAATAAGTAAATATTCACCACACTATTTCACAAGTTGGAGAAGAAACATATCTAGCTTTCATGGCTCACAAGAAAGCTCTGGAACATTAGCCAGGAAGAAAAGGGCACTGAAGACCAAGTGCTACCAAAGGAAATTTATTAGCAAGTAAAAGGAAAAATCACCAGAGGAGTAGCATCACTCTGAATTGTAAATGAAGATGAAATGTAAGTAGAATACTTGTTCACCTTTCAAGACATGAGCTCTGAAATGTTTACCATACAGCTTGACAGCTATAAGACAGCATTTTTATATTTTGTGAAATATGAAGGCATTAATTGAAATAGAAAGGGCCTGTAAAGTCTCATGCTGCTATATATTGTTTTACAATCAAGGTTTCAAATTTTAACTTTCTTTTTCTCAAAACACTATCATTCATAAAAGAGATATCTTCCTCCTTTTAGCACTTAGTTTTCATTTCCTTCCAGCTAATGCCAGCAATAACTAGTGCTTCAACAGCTTATTATTCATTAAATACTCATTTAAAACACCTTTTCTTCTGTATACTTTGGACTCTAAATACTGTTTTGATACCTAGAGCCTTCTACAGTATAAGCGTTTTTTTTTCCAAATACAATCTAACTTGATTTCTCTAAACCAAGATTTTTTTTATACACTTTATTTTATTTGTCAAATTTCCAGGCTTAGTTTTAGTTAAAACACTTAATGGAAAATATAAAAATATTGCTCCCAAACCCAACAAAAGGGAAAAAAGATCCTATAAAACAAAGTTTATAAATATAGTATTCCAGTGCATTTTTACCAGACACTCCATGTCTGCCAGAAATAAAAACCAAAACATTTCTGATTTGAAGTTGCAACCCAGATTCTCTGAAATTTTGCAGATATATCCAATCTACAATCATCCTACCTTTAAAAATAAAATGTCAATACACTCTGGTAATCTATTTTATTTCAACTTAACATGAAGTTGGGTTCATCAGCCATCCAATTTTAGGCACCTATCTTCATCGTCAGAGTTAAGCAGGGTTTCTGCTCAAACTTTCTTTATACCAAGGAGGCTCTTCCAAAGGACAATTCAGAACAGGAGCCTCTCTCTAGGAAGACACTGGAGAAAAAGCCTGCATAATTAGCTACAGATTTAGTTACCTAAACTTGAGATGCAAATTCTACCTTTTCCTCTCAGTATATTTTTCTATTACATATAGTAGTAGATAGAAATGAACTTTTTGGGAACAGTCCTAGGTGTCCTGGTGGACAAAAAGGTGACCATGAACCAGCATAGCATCCTTTCCACGCAAACTGTGACAGCCTGGGTTGCATTAGCAGTTGTATATTCTTTATACCACCCCCTGATGGGAGTATGCGGAGTGACAGAGGCAGACCCTTCCAGGAGGTACACATGACATGACATGGGGCAGAAGACACAAGCTGCAACCCCAGAAATTCTGATTAGATATTAGTGAAAATTTGACCTTCTGAGAGTGATCAAGCACTGGATAAGATTGCCCAGCGAGTCTGTGGAACCTCCATCCTCGGAAGTATTTAATTTTTGCCTGGACAGAAGCCCTGAGCAGCCTCGTCTAACTTTAAAATCAGTCCTGTTTTGACCAGGAGGTTACACTAGCTTACTTTCAGAGGTCCTTTCCAACTTAAATTATTCTATAATTCTGCCAAAAGACAAAGAACATATATCAGATATTTGCCACATCAGTTATGCTTTCATGCCAAGCTAGGCAGAGCCTACAGGCATTCCCAGGAAAAAAAAATTACACTAAAAATTATTTTTCTAAAATTCATTTGATCACAAAAGGATATAATTCTGCTCAGTTTAGAGAACAATAATGTCTCTAAGAGGTTCCTCAGACTCAAATGTTCAAAGCTGCCTAGACACCTAATCCTATTCCTCTCCATTTTTAGGCCAGACACATTGCCAACCAAAACTCTGATGGGTGTTTTAGCCAAATATGAAACAGCCTGGAAAGGTCAGCAAAGGTCTCCCAGTGAATCCACTCTTGCGGCCAGAGGAATGTGTCTGTGGGTGTGGCACATCATCAGTTAAATCTGATTTCCTCACTTGTACACTGATGTGGCTTTAACTCATTTTAAAAGTGTCTTAGTCACTAACCCACTTCAGAATGACAGGCATAACAGATGCAAATTTGTACCCTGCAACACATGTTGCTGGTGATTAAAAAACACAGTACAGCAACTAATGTTAATGAATTCTGCATACCATAAATAGTGAATTACCCTTGCCAGTACAAACATCCACAAAGGCAAACCTTGATAGAAAGAACATCAAAGAGAAACAATTAGGATCTCCTTTCTAAAGAGGCATTACAAAAGGTTACTCACACAAATCTATCAGTTACTCTTGACTTCTAACTGCTCTCCACGGCACCAGTCTCTGAGATATCAACTCCTGTTCACAGTCTGAAATTTACAGCACTTGCTGAAGGATCACCAGCAGTACACGACTCATCCCTTCCACACACCTCTTTGCTTGTGCAGGTTCATAACCTGGAGCAATTCAGCCACACATTGGATTACCCAGGAGTGAATCTGTCATTCAATTCTTCTAAAAAAACATGCAACTTCTTGTCAATGTAAACCCCTCTAACACATGGAACAGATCAGCCTTCGGTATTTAAGTATTCTTTGCCATTTGGTTGCATGCAGGACACAAGAAAACTCTCGTTGTCCTTACAAATTGATACATATTATGTCATCCTATGTTGTGTAATATTACTGACTTTATCAAGCTTGTATCCATAAACTAAGGGGCTTAGGTTTGGGGTTTTTTTAATGTGTTTATCCACAGCCACAAATTTAAAAGTTAGATCTGCTTGTTCTATAGCTGTTGCTGATATCCATACAAACTTTTAAAATATTTGTAACAATCTTTGAAAAAGTATATATTCCATTTTTATTTCCATTTTAATTAAGAGATCACAAAGGCTGAGGTTCTCAAAGAACACACAAGTGATTAGGTGCCCAGCATTCACTGAAGAACATTTTGGTATGAGACACATGTTTAAATTAAATTAAAAAATACAGCCAAAAGAAGAGAAACATTTGAACAGGTTCTTAGTATCACATCTAAAATAATGTGCTCAAGAGAAAAGGATTAGCACGATGTTTATATATCTACTATATAGATCTAATCACAATGTTAGATGACTTCTTCAAGGATCATACATCCTGGATACTTGAGTATCAGCTAATATGATTACCTGTGATCTGCACACACTCTAATTTTCATAGAATCCTAGAATGGTTTGAGTTGGAAAGGACCTTAAAGATCATTGAGTTCCAACTCCCTGCCACCTCCTACTAGACCAGGTTGCTCAAAAGCCCATGCAGCCTGGTCTTTAACATTTCCAGTGATGGGGCATCCACAACTTCTCTGGGCAGCCTGTTCCAACGTCTCACCACCCTCACACTAAAGAATTTCTTCCTAATATGTAATCTAAATCTACCCTTTTTTGTTTTAAAACCAGTACCCCTAATTCTATAGCTACACTCCTCATAAAGAGTCCCTACCCATCTCTCTTGTAGGCCCCCTTTAGGTTTTGGAAGGCTGCTATAAGGTCTCCCTGGAGTCTTTTTTCCTCCAGGCTGAACAATCCCAAGTCTCTCAGCCTGTCTTCATAGGAGAGATGCTTCAGCCCTCTGATCATCTTTCTGGCCCTCCTTTGGACACTCTCTAACAAGTCCATGTCCTTCTTATGTTGAGGGCCACAGTACTGGATGCAGTACTGCAGGTGGGGTCTCATGAGAGCAGAGTAGAGGGGCAGAGTCAGCTCCCTTGCCCTGCTGACCACATTTCTTTTGAGGCAGTCCAGGATGCGGTTGACTTTCTGGGCTGTGAGTGCACATTGTTGGCTCACGTTGAGCTTCTAATTCCACCAACACTCTCAAGTCCTCCTCCCAGGGCTGCTGTCAATCCATTCTCTGCCCAGACTGTATTTGTGCTTGGGATTGCCCCAACCCAGGTACAGGACCTTGCACTTGACTGGTTGAACTTCATGAGGTTTGCATGGGCCCACCTCTCCAGCCTGTCCAGGTCTCTCTGGACAGCATCCCTTCCCTCCAGCGTGTCAACTGCACCACACAACTTGGTGTCATTGGCAAACTTGCTGAGGGTGCACTCAGTCCCACTGTCCATGTCACTGACAGATGTTAAACAGTACCTATACCAATCCCTGAGGAATGCCGCTTGCCATGTCAAGACACAAAGAGACCCCTGGGAATCAGTTATAAATAATGCATGAAGTACTAATACACCAAAACAGGCAGAATAATTTTAATTGCATTCAGAGGATCTTTATACTGTCACAAGACATAGCATCCTTTACAGACATCACAGACAAGTGTTGGCTTAAGAGTTAGGGAATAATATGCTTATGTTCTCATAATGTATTTACAAAAATGTAGAGAGAACATATGGTAGACACTGCCATGAATGTTACAGGAAAAAAAAGTGCTGTGTACCCCATTCTCCATTTTTTATGAGAATTGAAAGGAACGATAGCATAGACAGAGTAAATCTCCAGGTAAAAAACAGGCACTGATGGATCAGAAAACAGCAAGACAACTACCATTCACCCAATTGGTTTGAAAAAGTGTTATGATACAATGGTTATGAAAGACAAAACGGCTCTAAACTACTGCAGCATTCACAGAGAAACCATTATCTGATTCATGCAACAGTAATAACTTTTTAAAAATAGACGTTTGGCTGTTAGGGATATCTGTCTTTCATTCCAAGGTACTTCAAGAACCAGATATTCAAGCCCATTTATTGTTGCACTTTAAATTTGAATTACAACCTCACTTCCAGTCAGAAAATTCAATCAAATTAAATCAATGACATTATTCTAGCTTTATGCAAAGTTCAATGAGAGCAGAATTTGACTGCATAACTTCAGGTATTAAGATAATAGTCAGGTATTTGAAAACTGGATATGACTATTAGTGTAATGTAAATAGTATTGCAACTTTTGCCTTTGATTTCTTCAAGTTTTCATTATCATTTCAAAAATCTGAGGCAAGAACATAGAGTTTTGTTACCAATTTTTCATTCAAAATATTAAAAGAAAAAAGACAACTGGCATTTTCTTTGTATTGAAAGTGTAATTTTAACAAAAAAACATCATATTTCAAATTTGGGTATTGAAGGTCAGAGAAGAAAAATCCAAGAATTTCGGCCAAAAGACACAGGTTTAATTCTTTAATAAAGTAATCTGGATTGCAGAAAAAAAGCTGGTACTTGGAGAAGAAAGGACTGCAAGACAGGATGGGAGAAAAGTCATAGTCTCTTTTTCCCTTGACAGAATCCTAAATGAGTTATAAGTTTAGTTTAAGAAAAGGAAACTACTTTTGTTTTGCTGTGACTGTTCAAGGGTGTACATTTTACAGACTTTTTCATTTTAAGTGCTCCAAGAACTGGATTTCACGAGTTTTGATAAATGTCTACTTAGAACACACTTCCAGAAATTAAATTCTAGCTAAATAGCAAAAAATAAGGAATGGTGTATAAGAGCACTGTAGCAGAAAAATGGATGAAAGAAAATGGGTTTTACGACTACTGCTATAAGCCCAGTATAGATAATTACATAATAGATGCCCTGACAGAGTCAGACCTATTAAGAGTCTCCTTAGAGTGGGATTGATTTGATCAGTCACAGAGGTCTGAAACAGGACTCTAGGTCTGAAGGTGACAAAGGCTGCCTACAGTCAGCAGAGAAACATCACTTTCAGACACAATCTGTCTCATCTTAATTTCAACACCTAAAACAGAACTACCTCAGCTGGTAGTGGGAGGTGCTGCTGAGGATCCTCTGCCAGGACTATCAAACAGCTGCCAATGGTCTGTACATTTATTTTCAGGATCTGAAATGCTCATTGCATTTTCCAGGATGTTTTCTTGGTCTGCAGCTCATCAGCTTACAAGCCACTCCACCACAACCTTGTGGAAAGACCAATGGTTGAAGTGAGAGAGCAGAGATTCCACTTCTGATCATTTACTGCAGACGGATCGCAAAGTGAGTCAACTTTTCTGCTCAGTACAAGTCACTGAGGCCACTGCTGTCAGCCCTGTGCTGTTCCAAAGAAAGAATTGTGTCCTTTATAACAGGAATACGTGAAATACCTGATTTATTGTACATTGGGGAAATACCTCTGCAGCTCAGTGGATTTCTGCATGAAAGCTTCCCCTTAAAAGAGTATGATTAAAAGCATAATACACAACATCAAAAAATCTGGGTTTATATACAAGCCAAGCTACAGTGGCATGGGAAAAAAACAGTATAGGGAACAAACACTAGACAGAATAAGGGTAACATTTTATAGCGCGCTTGTTCTGTCCATAACCCCCTTTCAAAATAGTAGTGTCTTTTCAGATAGCAAAAACCGAACAGATCTTTAGCTACAAATTGATCATTATATTTTGCTAGGATAAAGAAATCAAAAGTACTTCAGACAATACATGAACCAAAAGAAAAGAGAAACTCAAAGTATAAATGTTCATTTTTTAAATGTGAAATATGACTTTCCCATATTGCAGAAAAGACCACAGAACCATTGATCAATATTAAGACTTTTATTTTGACCAGAACTACAAAGTTAAATGTACTCTTATGTCAGTTTTATCATGAAATACGTATTTCTATATGTATAAACAGAATCTGATTTTAGAAAGTTAAATCAAATGATGTAGAAATTTTTTACTTGTAGTGTAGCCATAACTAACAACCACAAAGAGAAGCGAAACTACCTTTATGAAAACCAACATATGGCTTCCTCTTAGATAAATACTTCATTGGTCCAAAATGATAGGCTACACTTTAAACAGATAATTATTACTAAAATATCATATTTTTACTAATGTACTCTTAATTTTGGCATTCAACCAGTATGATTTTGTTTTCGTTACTATTATTAGCACATGAAATAGCTTTTTAAACTTTTTGAATCACTTCCATTCTTCTTAGGGATTCAGGCTGTGCCCAGTACAGCCTGATCAGCTTTGATAATCAAGGGTTGTTTTATTCCTGGGATTCTGCCTCCATTATCATAAGAAAGAAATCATTTGCCCTATCAGTGGCAGCAAAATAAGAGTATGAGATTGCTTATTTATGAGTTATATAACTTACTGCAATGAAATTAAGAACATCCAAGGGGGAAGAATATGTAGTTGCATTTTTTGTCCAAATCAGATGTTTTTCATTCATAAGGAGCCATCAGCAGCAAACAACAGTATCACAAACGAAGCTTGGACCTTAACAGAAGGTTTGCATCAGAGACTGAGGTTTTTCTAGCTGAGAGACAGGCTATACATCATTTTTTAAGTCAGTGCAATGGTATGAAGAAAGTTGAGAAATTCCTTGGTAAATACACATTGCTGCATAACAGATGAGGTCTGCAGTTTTAAACTGAATAGTCTGCAAACTCACTCCACTGAACAGTTGAAAGTTGTAGATGCTTCCATGTGTGTGAACACACATGTATGTATGTACGTATGAACACATACATACCCATCACAGTAACACATATATGGCAATACGATAACTTTATATTCATGTTAGATGCAAAATCCCAGATGTTGATTACTGAGCATCGGTTCAAGCTTCTATCATTTAAGGCCAACAACAGGGTTTTTTGCCCCTTGGAGAGGAAGCTAACCTCACTTCACAGGCTTGAACTTAACAGCCACAATGACTGCGAAGGACTGCATCAGATAGGCAGACGTGTGCCTCCTCATCCCACAGCCAGTCCAAACAGCAAGTGAGTATCTTATGTCAGCACAGGCACCGGTTTGAAAAGATGCTGTGTGCAGCTTTCCCTCGCACACGGCAGAAATCACATCTCAGCTGAAGGAACTCATGCTGACAAAGCAAGGCACACCAGTTGGCAGCTCTGGTGGTCTCCTCCGCTCCTTTCCTACTTTGTCTTTCAATGGCTATCCTTGAAGAGTAAAAGGCTGTTTAAAAGCCATTATGACCTAAAAGGGGGAAGGTTATTAGCTTTCACATTCCCTCCTCAGGCTACACTGGCTGTTTAACATTTCCGCTGTGGCTGTCCAGGAAAACAGCATCATTTTCATCTGTTATACTTTCTTGCCCTCTGCTGGAAAAACTATCAACTGAGTGTGCAGAACTAAACCTTTTAAAATTGATTTTCCAAATGATCATGAAAATAACTGACTTTCTTCACACAGTTTTCCACCAAAACCCTCATAAGAAATGCTAAAAAATTTTCTTTCTAAGCATGCTACCTGATTCCTAACAATTATTTCTGACCCTTATTCAGAATCAGGCCAAGGCACTGAAAGTACCATCTTGTCTTCAAAATGCGTTTGCTCCAAAACAAAAGGAGAAAATGGGGAGGAGTAGCGACCGAACAAGTGAGAGAAAGTTGGGGAACAAGTAGTATGCTTATGCTTTTCTACAACACAAATGAAATGCAGGTGCTGATATTAAATGGTAATAGAGGGCAATAGCATTTTCCACTTTCATAAATTATATTTGGGTTGTGATGTTTTAAGTGAATAAGTGAGTAGCAAGTGTTATACCATTGTCATTAAACAGCACACATATGTTTTTGTACTCACAACCGAAGCAGAATTCTTCATAACAGAAACTAAATTACCTCTCTGCTATTATACCATTACCACGGGAACATATTTGGGAGCCCTTCAAGAACTTCTGGGAGAGAATTTTGCTTCTGGGTTTTATGCCTTCTAAAACCTCAGGCCTCCAGCTTTCTCTAAACACATACAGTTTCTCCTGAATAGCATTTGGAAAAGCTGGCAGGTTCATTGGCTGTATTGTCACCATTCTCCTTTTCATCAAAGAGCAGTTATGGTGGATTAAAAAAGTAATGTCACCATCTCATAAAGAAGGAAAGATAGCTCTTTGTTAAGTATGCCACTGGGAAGGACCTCTGACTTTTAATGCCTCTTCAGGCCTTTCAGGCAATCAGTAGTTCCCCCCTGTGAGCCATGAACCTTTGCAGAAAGTCTTTCTGTCGCAACTAACCTTCTGCTTTCTATTTAGTGACCTTAATCTTCAAAATGACAGGATATTTTCATGGCATGGAGAGTTTCCCTTACACACCCTTACCCAGCATGGCTCACATGAATAAGCGTATCATATTTAGAAAAATGGAAATTTTCTTCCAGCTATTCTTTTTTCAGTGAATACTTTCAAAGACCAAGTCTTAGCTTGATACTGCAAAAAGTAGTCATCTCTGCTAGGATAAAACAGATGGAAAATGGATGTGAGCAGGACTCATGTTTCTCTTTTCAGCTGCAGTCAGGTTCCTTTACAACTAGTCAGTTGTTTTATTGTGACTGCTTCCATTTATCATGCTGTATTCTCCTAATATCCACAAGTTCCCAGATTTGTTTCATAATGCAACCCAGATTTTAAAGGATTTGTTTGGGGAACTACCACATTTCCACTGGCAGTACAGAGAGTATCTTCACTCAAGTTGCTGACCACCTAATAACCTTACCATAACCACAACATCTTTTTACTCACAGTAAGGTCAAGTTCTTTTAACTTTTTTAAGCATTACAATAGCTGGAAACAGATCCAGAAAAATTCAGTCACCAAGTCCTCAGTAGACTGTTGGAGGACTACAGATTGTGATAAATTGATCTAAAATGCACTGAGATAGATAGATAGATAGACAGACAGACAGATAGGGATGCTTTATAAATACAGCTACAGAAAGGCAACATCCATGACATAATCTTCTGTCAGTGCCAGCTTCCACACCAGAGTTCCAGAAGTACAGTTTTCTTTTGCCTAAATTTCTTCCCAAAACCAAAAACATCAGAGGAAACATATTAACAGCATGGTATGGCTCAGGGCATAAGTAATGGCATGCAGAGTTTTGAATTTCAAGTTCAGCACAAGCTACTAGAGGCCTGAAAGTCCTGTTCTGACTTCTCTAATAACCTATTGAAAATTAGTTCATTTTCCAAATCCAATTATTTTGGTTTTATTTTGAGCAGAAAGGTCAGTGATTAGAGGAGATTAAAACTGATGCATCCTTATTGGCTTCAGGTTTTCCTCCTCTGTGAGGATGCAAGCACAGAGAGGTTCTCCCGGCTAGTTCCTTCAGAACGGTCACCCTGTTACAGGCTCCACTTCCCAAAAGATGGACAAATGAAGCCTCAGTGAGGGGTCAGGATCTGAATTTTCAGATCAGTTCAGAATGAAGTTGGTGTGGAAAGGAGCATAACCCATTTCGAATGAGAGCTGTGTCACAGCAAATATTTCTGACCTCAGAAGACAGAACTGCCACTCCGTCCTGTCGTACAGCTTTTTTTTTTGTCACACCTCATGTGTACACAGCACTGTGCACATTTCAGAATGTAGATGAGGGTTACTGTGCTACATGTTTAATGCAGTTCATAGCAGGGGTGACCAAAATGATTTTAAGGAGGAGAAGTTACAGTGTCCAGCAACATTTACTTGATATCCCTTAATAGAAAAAATGAGCAGAGGCTCTTGAAATCTAGCTTTAAACTGAAAAGTCGACCTTCATTTCTCATATCTATTATTTTATAAAAGATCTTAATTAGATTGGCCAGTTTACAAGAGCACACTCCAAAATGGACTTTTTGCCAACACCAGTAATGGCTATAGAGCAAGACATGGCACATCAGAACCAACCTGCAAACTGAAATTCGATAATTTTGGTGTATGCCAGTGTCATCAGGAGCAATTTTGTTTCAGTATTTTTTCCAGAAGGGGTTTGATTCATCAGTTAACTTTTTCATTTTTATAATGTTTTTCACAAATAAAAACTGGATGCTGAATGTCATATATTTTTCAGAAGTAAAAAACAATTTGCATTCATTTTGTTGCTGTTCTCCCTATCCTGTGGCAGGAGACAAGTCACAAGACAGTGTAGTCAGATCAGTAGTGGATACCTACAGCTGCTCGTGAATTTGGGCAATGTGAATGACTTACATTTTCTTTTATGCTTCTGATGTTTCTTCAACAAGTACATGGTCTTGACACTGATACTATTTGCCCCTGTACCAATCAGTAGCACATTTCAAGCTCCCTGCACATTCATGTTCTGGTTTTGGAAACTAAGTGCTATTTTCTTAATGAGATTGCTGGGTTTTTTTCCCTATCACGCACTACAGTCTTACTTCTTCCAGCAGGACAGGAAAGCAAAGATTCACAGGTGTCTTCCAAATTCTCACAGGGAGTTGATTTGTAATTTTAGGTGTGTCTACCATTCACAATCTAGCTGAAGAGAGTAAGAAAGATATATTCAGTTTTAATAGAGACTGGTAGCTCTAAAGTCTTACTTTGAGATTTAACTGTGATTGCTGCAGTTTAAAGTCAAGCGAAGAAGGAACCTTGTATTGCTGTGCAAGGTACACTCTGTCCTCAGAACTATCCTTCTTTAATGTGTTTTTTCCCTTAAGGTCAGATGGAAAAAAAAGGGGAGAACCTGCCCGTTAAAAGCATCTCACCAAATACAGATGGTCTGAAAGCATCATCTGGGATTCACCTCCTTTTTGTAAGGATGCTCTGCAATACCAAACACCTTTAAGGTACCGAAAGAGAGTGCTTTCACCCACATTATACAGTAAAGAACTCTTCAGATGTTGTTTCTACCTTGCATCTTTAATCTTTTCTCTAATTTTAGTTACTTCTAATGGGCAAGTCACAAAGTTTGTCAAAATATGCTCTACAGAAAGGTCTTTTTTACAGATGTTTTTCCAGCAAAGTTCCTTTGGTCAGCACACAGCAACATTAGCCAACATGCAATTTCAAGTTCTTCAGTGAAACCCTTATATTTTGCAATCAGTTTCACCTTCGCTGCCTGCAGATCTGTATCCATTCTGTTCTGCTGGCATAGACAGAGATGTTGAACCTAGGCTGTCAAGGAGGACCTGGAGCTGGTCTGGGACAACGAGCTAGGACCCGAGCTGGTTGACCTCACACAGGCAGGACAGTGCCCCACAGTAGGGCACAGTCCCAAGCACCTCCACAGGGACAGGGCAGCAATGGGCAAAGCTCAGTTGAGCATCCTGGACAAGCTATTGGTATTGGACAAGCTCAAGGTATTGAGCTGGGTTTGGGGTCCATCCAGGGAATCCAGTCAATAAATCAAAACAGTAAGACACAGAACAGTAGCCTACCCCACCTAACACTTCATGACAGATGAAGAGATATGGATGGTTAGGAATATGTAATGCCTGTTCTTGACACTGAAATAACAGTGAGCAATGACTTTGCAAAGGCCTTGGAAAACCAAGAATAGAATAGGGATGAAAGTCAATACTGAGTAATAGATAAAGAGCCAGGGTAGTCCTACCAGAAGACAAAAGAATACAGCTTCAAAACTGGCATCTCTCATTGTAGTCCATCCAACACAAGGGTAAGCCACTATCCAGAAGAGCTATATACACGTTATCAACTTTAATGGAGAGAAATCCAGAATTGACAAAGAAGAGGGATCCTTGAATATGAGGACAGATGGACTCAGATCAATCATTAAGAAGGAGCTATCCTGTGTTATGCATTTCTAAAGATTTGAGTGTCCATTTAATATTTTTTTTCTGACATTCCTGACATTTCTGACATTCCAGAACACCACCAACTTCAGTCTCATTACACTTCAATTTTTATTTGGCCCTCAGCAGTGCAACCCTGAAGTAAGATCCTTATCTGTAAAGTAAATGCAGCAGAACTGCACCACGCAGTCTTTCAGCTGCTGTCTAACCCCAGCCTGCAGCAAATCATCCCGACTCCAGGTCTGCTGCCAGGCCAGGGAATTTCCAGGGCAGGCACTGAGACTGAGAGCAGGGCTATGGCAGGAGGCGAAGGTGGAAGGAAAACTATACTGTATTCTAAATTAAAGGGCTGATCTGGAGTGGAAATACATTTAATCTTTCTGCCATGTCTCCTGTAAACTGAACAAGCTCCTGTCACCTCTATAGTGGCTCATGGTATAAGAAAAACTTTTTTTGATGAGATCTTTGTGGTCCTGGTTATTTTTATTGGAAACAAAGAATCTGAACACGGATGATTATGACTTATGTTTAAAATAGAATGAATGTTATTTGAGTCACTTCCAAATTAACGTGATTGTTTAAAAATATATGAAGTGCTTCACTGAATTTTAATGCTCTCTACTGCAAAAACAATTTTAAAAGATTACAGCCTTGCACATTTTTAGAGACATGTAATCATGCTAGCTAAAACATAAATTTCATACACCACAATAATTTTTAATCATTCTGCACTGTACATAGGCAGCATTCAAATGTCTCTTTCAAATGTCAAAATAAAATTAATATTTATCACCACACCTCTGAACTAGCACATTTACAAAACTGAAGCTCAGGACATTTTCTACTAAGCCATCTAAGCCATTTTGTACATTCTCTTTTAAATGCATTTTCTAGAGCTATTTCTCTGCCTCAGGGACTCCCAGAATTTCTGAAGCACTTTATGTCTTATTTCACTACATTCTTCAGGAAAAATTGCTAATATCAAATCAAGAAGCAGATTCCAGTTTCCCAATTCCAGAGGTGTTTTTTCTATGTTGTTAGCTTGCTGTAAATAAAGCCGTAAGAATAATTGACATTGCTGAACCTTACACACACAAAAGGTAGCACCTGAGCAAATATATAAAATTAAACACAGATAAGTCATGATCAAATCAAAATCTTTGGCTTTGGCACCTCCAGGGCAGAGGGGATGTTCACGGATGCAGGGTGAGATCCTTAACAATAATAGGTTCCCAGCAGGGCAGAATATTGGCCAGGTCCTTGATACCTCCTAGTCTGGGGAGAAAAAAAAATAGCTACAGATGACAACTTCATAGGCTCAAACCCACCTGGAAAAGTGTCAAAAATGATGGGATCTTGTCAGAAAGAAAAGATGATATTCCCAGTCCCTTCTGCAATCTAATCATTGGAGAGTTTCAAACATGGATGTCTCACTTCCCTGGCATAGACCATGGGGAGAGAAGAGGTCTCTATACTCCTCTCTCTGCAACTCTTTTGGGTGATATGCTCCCTGTTACGTGGCTTGTAGCAGACCAGGACTCTCCAGAGACATGCAAAGGATTTAATGTATCCACCATGACGCGTGCTGAGTTTCTTAGGCCTCCAAGGGCTGTTTTGTTGGGGTTTTTTTGTTGTTTGTTTTTTTTTTTTGACTGTGTTCATACTCTGCAGCCAACCCACAGGCAGATAGAAGACTTCAGCGGGCGAAAACAAAAATCCTGTCTAAATACATTCATGATACTAGCCCTGTGGTATTTGGAAGCACAACACTAATAGATCCACTAGCATCTGCAGTCCTAAATCACTTTGCTGCCTTTGAAAAATCCCACCCTTCCCATAAAAGCTCTAGCTGACAAAGTTCACGTTGTCAAGCAGCATGCAGAAAACAAAAATTCAAAAAGATATAGTATAACTGTTTGTTACTGCCCATAAAACAATTTATCCCAGTCTCTGGGATAGCAAAAAATTCATTCAAAGAGAAATTATAGGTACTCTGGCCATGGTGCACCAGGGAGTAGGGGGAGAAAGAAGTTTCTTTTACTGTTTGAATTCAGCCCACTGGCAGTTGCTATTTGGTTGATCCATGCAGAACACTGGCAGCAGTTTTTACTAGCCAGTGTTTTACAGCAGGAACCCCTAACACCTCACAGGACCACTACAAGGGGGTGATAGCTGCCTTTTTATAGATGTAGCAGGACCCTGGCATTGATTACATTCCTGTACACTACGCCTCCAAGGCTGTTATATTTTCTTTGGTCAGGGAGGCAGACAAAGTCTGCACAAAACCCGTGAATTAATAATCTTCTAACTGCACTTGCGGCCCTTCTGAGTTTATCTTCTGTGAACAATTTAAAAAAATAAGTGTGACTGAAGGGACTTTTCTCAGAAACCACTATGCTCATAAACACTGGCTGTCCTACTGGAAGCAGAGTTGCTGCTCATCCAGTGCGGCAGCAAAAACAAATAACATCACCTTATGCATCAGGCTGGGCTGCAAAAACCTCTGCTGTCCCTCCATAAATGCTCATAACATAATGCTTGCAAATGCTTCCAAGAGAATACTCCTTCGAAGCTATTCTGACGATGACTCTTTATAGCTAAGACACTCAAGAAAGTCCCTCTTCATTGATGGGCAAGGTACACAGCTAGCTCTGCTGTTGTGGCGTGACCTTGTTCATGCAGCTCCTGGCAAATAAGCAACACTGTTGCACTGCAATTATACAAGTATGCAAAAACACCTTACCAAACTTCCCAGAAGTCTCTGCCCCTTTGCTGATGTCAGCACAAAGAGCCAAAAGCTGTAATTAACTTTTGATTGAACTTTGATCAGTCTGAATGGATACCGCCTGTGGGCAGTGCCTGGGTTGGGAACAGGGGAGAGAAGCACCCCTTGATGGTTATGCCTGTCCTCATCTCCTCTCCCCAGGTATTTGCTGCCCTGCCCTGTCGAGGGCAGAAGGCTGAGGTAGTCTTTGGCCTTCCTCAGCATGGTTCCTCTTGCTTTCCAGGTATGTTAATAAGAATTTCTTTAAAACCCCAGCGATGTCCAAGCAAGGTAGTTCAAAACATTGGGAAGTCAGAGACGGGGAAATCCCTCCCCTCAAAACTGATCACTACCCAAAATTGCCCTGTTCTGGGTTAATTCCAGTGGAGTTTAGGGTCCCAAAGAACAGACATGACCTCCCTTGAGGGGGACAGAGGCTGGAAATGAATGATCCCAGTCTATCGCACCAGCCTGGTAACCCCAGCAAGAAATAGGGCTGGAAACTTGGCAGGGAAATACTGCGTCTTGTATTTCTTCTGTTAAATCTAGTATATTATTGGCATTATGATAATTTAGGTCTTCTAAATGGGCTCTGCATAATTTAATAAATTTAATTAATTGCTTAGTAAATGACTGAATTTGGCTGGGTGTCAGTCAGCCCAGTAAACAATGATTGACCGATACCCAGGGAAACGACCCTTTCCAAAGTGGAAGGCCCCATCACAGATCATGATGCCAAAGTAGCTTTGTTAGACAAAGATGAGGCTTTTGGCAGTAGACATTCAGGGTTTCAGATTCAAGGTCCCAAGTTCAGCCTCTGCTCTCAGTGATCTTCCCAGGGGGGTTCTGTTACACATATACAAAGAAATGCATGAGCTGAATAAATTATTAATTAAAAAACATTTGTTCAGCTCTGTGCAGACACAATGCCTCTCTCCTCTAGGGCAAATGTCTTACTCTCAAATCAATCCAAAGTGCCAAGAGAAACAGACAATAGTTTCACTTACCTTTGGTCCACTTCAAGAAGAGTGAGAGCGGCTAAGTAAATGTGCAATACATCTGAAAAGCACATCCTGTGTCACTGGCATTTACTTTAAAGCAAACAAAAACAAAAAAAATCCAAAGTAGGTGTTCTTTATAAAAAAATTAATGGTTTAAGCCTCTGGAGTCACAACTTGTTTACACTTTTTTTTTTTCCATTTGTCTGTATAGATATTTTGGCCCTGAAAAACAGTTATGACAAATGTACACCATGGTAAAATTATATTTTTTTTGTTTTCTTTTTTTTTCTTTTTGGTTTGATTTGGAATAAAAAGAAATATTGATCTTCCACCAAAACATACTCTCTGAGTTGTTTGGTTTTTAAAATTGCGTGTGTCAGTTTCTGAATTTACATTTGAATTTTATTTTAATTTCTCGTTAGTATGTTTTCACTCTTCTACATGAGGTCATTCCATGTCAACAGAAGTTCACATCAGCAGCATTGAGGCTGAATTAGAAAGCCTCCAGACATCCTTTCTAACCAAAGTTTTTCTGTGATCGGTATACAATAGTCATTATTACATTTTAATTTCTCAAACCATAAAAGGTGTATCAATGTGAATACCAACATTAAATTTTTAAACAGTATTTTGTGAATGTCTAGAGAGACAGAAGCATCACACATGAGCAAATTTAAAATTCAGGGCCCTCTGCTTTCTCTTGTCATTCTATCATACCCAAAAGGGAGTTGAGCAATTAAGTATTTGACTAATTGAAAAGTTTTATTTGCCTCTCTTTTTCATGCTTGACTTCTTTCTTTGCTATTTCTTCTTTCAATTTATGTTCCCACTTGCTGTATTTGAAATGGACTGAGGATCCTCATGGACAGTTACTTAAAGGGGAAGGCCTCCTTGCTGAACAACCATTTCTAAAGTTCACATTGCCTTTGGACAGGTCACCTTACCTTTTTTCCTGGATGAAATCATAAACTTCAAAGGAGTTCTTCATATACAGCAAGTGACCCATACAGTGGCAGTTTGTTTTACTATGAACTAAGAACATTTAATACATGTAAGGGCAGAGCTCACTAGAAAAGCTCATATGTTAACATTTGTAAAGCAGTGGTTTTTAATCTGGAAACTTCTAGATGATTCCAAAGATGATTGATGGGATGAAAACTTCTGGTTCAATTGTGTTGTTTTTATTATATACATCTAACACTTATGCACATCCAGTCAGGACAAAAAGACACATGAAACAAAGTTGACGTAGTCTTGAACTTGAATGTTCATAGCAAACTTTTCACATACATTTAAGTGAGACTGAAAGTACTGAAGTGAAAGGAAAACTGTGTTGCTGTTTTATATAAATATGAAAAGCAAATCATCAGTAAAAGACACAGCAAGATCTAAAAAAAAAAAAGATAATCTAGCTGGAAGACAGACATATGCCTCTTTTCTAAGCTGATATTTCTTCTTTCTCTCATTTTTATATTGAATTCCTGTCTAGACCTCAGACAAGAGGCTTGCTGATTACCCAGTTTGGGACAAATTAGAAGATGAAGTCCATTGTGCTACAATAAAGATTTTATTTGTGGCTATGCAGCTGGCTAAGAGCAAAACAGTCAGAGGCAGTATACAGTCCATCCCACCTTCCTGAAATTTCAGTCTATAACAAGTGCTAATTTCCCAGCAAGTTTTCTACTCTTCAGTTTACTCTATAAAATAGATAATAAAGCATAAATCAAGTTTCCTGTCATCTGAAAGATTTTTTTTCCTGTCATCTGAATTTTTCCTTCATGGAACATTATGCAACAATATTCTGAATTTCTCCAAGGTTTTTGACACCTATTCCCACAGCCTCCTACTAGAAAAACTAATGTATTTGGTCTAGAAAGTGGACAGTGCAGTGGGTGGGGAACTGGCTGACAGGCTGCACCCACAGGGTAATGGTAAATAGCTCTTTCAACACTGTTTGAACACTTTTTCAAACACTGTTTAATATCTTCATAAGTGATCTAGATGATGGGATTCAGTGTACGCTGGTGAAGTTTGCGGATGATACCAGAGTGGGGAAGTGGACACTTTGGAAGGAAGAGCCACCTTGAAGGAAGACCTGGATACGCTGGAATTGCTGACTAACTTAGATGTTCAGCAAGGAAAAGCTTAAGGTCTTGCACCTGAGGAAACATAATCCAGGAATGTTGCACAGACTGGGATCTACCTGGCTGGAGAACAGCTCTGTAGAAAGGGATGTGGGGTTCCTGGTGGGCAACAAGCTCAATATGAGTGAACAGTGTGCTACTGTGGCAAAGAAAGTGAACTGGATGCTGAATTGCATCAACAAGGGCATCACTAGAAGAGGGAAAGTCATTATCCCACTCTACTCAGCGTTTGTCAGGCCACACCTGGAATACTGTGTTCAGCTTTGGTCCCCGCTTTACAGAAAGAATGTGGACACGATGGAGAGACTCCAGAGAAGATGATCAAAGGACTAGGAAGCCTGTCATATAAGGAATGGCTGAGAGAATTGGGTTTGTTCAGCATTGAGAAAAGAAGGCTTAAGGGAGACCTTATCACCAAGTTCCAGTATTAAAGGGTGGCTACAAAGAAGACTCCATTTTTACAAAGAGTCACATGGAAAAGACATGGGGTAATGAGTACAAGTTACTCCTGGGGAGATTCCCATTGGACACAAAAGGAAAATTTTTCACAGTGCGAACAATCAGCCATTGGAATAATCACAGAATCACAGAATCTTAGTGGTTGGAAGGGACCTTTGAGATCATTGAGTCCAACCACATTAAAAAAAAAAA
>JAOQGH010000001.1:149181471-149197757 GCA_025769975.1 Gallinago jamesoni
AGAGGCTTGGTGAGCTCTCCTGCCAGCTCCCTGAGAACTTTTGGGTGAATCCCATCCGGCCCCATAGACTTATGCATAATGTCCTCAGGGAAGTGGTGGATTCCCCAACATTGGACATTTTTAAGTTTCAGCTGGACAGGGTGCTAGGCCATCTTGTGTAGATCATGCTTTTGCCAAGAAAGGTCGGACCAGATGATCTTTAAGGTCCCTTCCAATCTGGTATTCTATAACTCTATGATTCTAAAAATCACAGACCTTTAGGAACTAAAATATCATAACAACGAACCATTTCTTGAAAGACCAAACGCTTACTCATTCTCTAAATGAGAGTCTATTGCAACATCTGTCTGGTGACATTTGTTGGCAAATTCTACCAGTTTTCCCCGGATCTTTTTTCACCTACCAGTAATAAGAATGACAATATCTACGTGCATATCTCCTTAATTATTAGACAAAAGCCTGAAACAAACAAGAAGAGCCACTGGAATATAACATATAGTCATTCTCACGCAAAACTTATACCATGACAGACAGGAGAGTGTATTCTGAATGCAGTAATCAGAAATATTTAGGATAATTAAGAATGTTGTCTGCTGATCCTCCTATAATACAATTGTTTCTTGCATAAGCTCTTCAGCAAATTCAATAGATTGTTTAAGCAACATCTGAACCATGTAAGTGGATGACATATTTTTGCATGCATCCTTAGCACCAATAATGTACAGCTAATGCATCATATTCAGTAAAATGGCTTTAAGTGATAACAGGTGTTTAGCATAATGGAAACTACTGCTAGCTGGTCAACACATAAATTAATTTTGTTATTTACAGAACCAGATGGTCAATTCTGAAGCACCAGCATGGGTAAAATTAATAAGCCTCCTTGCTTCAGAACATGACATCTCATCTGTAGCTTCACCAGTCTCTAATTCCAGCTACTGTGTGAATTGCAAGAGTACTCCTCTGACAGAAAGATTAACTGACTTACTCTCTGCCCAAGAGTACTACACCATATATCATCACGTAAAAGTGGGTAAAGGTCATAAAAATGAACTTCATGGGAGATTAAGAGAAGTGGTAAGAAACAATAATGTTGTGCTTTTTCATTCTTGTACTCTATGCTGCTTACAGCGGCAGTATGATTTCCTATTATTTTCTTCCTGCTTTTATTTCTTGTAGCAATGACTTGATATTGCAGAAAATGCAATTTAGGTACAGAGCTCAACTGTTAAGCCAGTTACATTCTAAGACAGAGATTGTTTTATTACAATATAATGTTAAGGTTTTTTTCAGAAGCCCTATTTGAGAAACTCATGGGCTGATTTAATCTGCGATTCAGAAGAAACCTCCCCCCCATCCACAACTGAAACTTGTTCAGATGAAATCAGGCAGTTACACATGCACACAGGACTGAGAGAACCCACTTGTCTGGATTTCCTGAGCCAAAAGGGATGGCAAAGACCTCTAGCACTACAACCATGCTCCTCAGGGTAATATACCATGCCCGGGCTCCCACTCACTGCACAGGACATGCACAGTAAACGTGGCACAGCTGATGCACATCAGACTAGTGCTCTCCAGATGTAAAACTCATGCATGCATATGCTACAAGCGCCCAACAGTAGCTCCTGCCACATTGCCAGGCACTTGGAAATCCCGAGCAACCACCCTCTTATCCTCAAATAGCTCTTGGGCAAAGCCTAAAGGCACCAAACAAAGCCCCTTCAGGGAAGCCCAGGCACACAGTAGCCCTGCACCCACTGAAAACAAGACAAGTTTTACTACAGAAAGCATTGCCTCCTTTGGACACCTCTCTCCTTCTCTGGGACTCTTTCCCATCGTGCCACACAGCACTGGCCTGTCTGCCCAGGGATGGAGGGACAAGGCAGCAGTGAGGAAGGCTGAGTGTGCCTGCAGCCCTGCAAACCACAGAGAAGCTCCTCAATCCACTCCCACTTCTGCAGGGCCTCTGATCCCATGTGCCCTGTGCATTCCTGTTACATACTTTAACATAACTTTTAAAGTTGCATTAATTCATGCATTCTAGAAAGAAATAGCAATTAGTAATTATTTTGTGCCTCATGTTTTCACTGGGGCAGGTTTCTTTGAGGAATGCAAACAAAAGTGCAACCATTGCATACTGCTTGTTTGACACTTATCCAATTTAACTGGCTTAAACTGAAGGAAAACATAGCAAATATAAATATAGATTCTAGTCTAATCTGTATACTATCAATACAATCTATATATATATATACTATCAGTGTAATATATAAACATTCAGACCTTATTCAGGACTTTCCTGTTTCCTTTCCTATGTGCATCAAGAATTTTATTTTTTTTCCTCCCCACCCCTAATAGGAAGTTATGTTTTAAAAATGCAAAACCTTCACTGACTTACTGAGAATTATCGTGCACATATGAACTAGTTTGGGAATTCAAGTTGCATATCTGGAAGCTACAGATCACACTGAATTATTCAAGTAAAGACTACCCTATTAAAATGGGTAAAATCCAGTGAAAGAAGGCTTAAGAAATCCTGTCTATTTTAGAAATATTTTGGCCTGTTAAGAAAGTTAAAGCACACAGCAAGATGAAGGAACAGACACTCCTATGGACTGCTTAGATTAGTTGTATCATATACATCAGTCCTCCAGTCATAGCTACAGTGCCTCTAAGGACATTCAACCGTACACTACCTGTGTTATAAAAACATTTTTGTTGTTAGCATGCTGTGCGATGTGTGAGACAACAAGCAAAATAAGTCATGGAGGAGTATTAAATTCTTTTTAAATAAGTATGTACCTCCAGACATTTGCAAAGCACTGCACTCTTACCAGCTACTTCATCTTCAGAATAACAAGTCCATGGGGCATTCATTGGCCAACTTAGAAGAAAAGAGGAGATCATGGTAAATAAACAGGTAATTCAAATATATTTAGGTCACCAGCATACAAGTGAAAATTACTCACCAAATTCAAATTAATAACATGTACAGAATCTATCAAGGTTCTTAACCCACAGAGCAGTAACACAGATCTGCAGGCCAGTGAATGTTTCCATTATTCTGCCTCAAGAGCTTTGGCCGAGGCCACACAAATCAGGGGCAAGGACAGAATTAGGGATCCAGGCATCCAGCATTTATGGAGCATTTTCCAGTAGTCAGTTACAGCAAGTTTGTGTTGCCCATTAAGTCAATTGTATACTGTATGGTCATAGGATGCTACATAAGTCTTGAGAAACAAAACAACCTGCCAATATATCTCTCCCAGCAGACATTGGAGGGAAGTGGAGCGAGCTTTTGATTTGGAAGAATCCATGCATGTCCCACAGAGTTTCCCAAATGGGTCATTAGAAAAACTGAGAAACCTGGGAACCAAGGTTAAATTCAGCCGGGAAAGCTGTTGGCAACTGATTGGAGTGTTAAATAACAACTCCAAAGTTGTTATCCATCAGTGACCCAGTCTGTAGCACAGGTCCACAGACTATCCTATTGCTTTTGCTTTATTCCTGCTATTAAAATTAAACTGTGCTTACAAACAACTGCATAGTGATTTATTAAACCATTCTGACCATAGACAGCCAGATGTACAACCACTGAACTCATCAGTACCTGATGAAGATCCAGTTTTGTGCCAGTGAATACACATGCTCAGTGACACAGGAACACCATCCCACAGCTGCGCTTACTGACTGGCAGAAACCTGTGTCCCCTCACAACATGCCCTGCAAATCCCTGCGTGATACAGGGCAAAGGCGATTGATGTACAAAGCTCAGTCTAAGAATGAAGGTCATTCCTTCCCAGGAGAGGAAGAGGCACGTCATCTGACATCTGCAGGGCTATATTCTTCAGCTGAAGAAACAAAATCATAAGTGTTACACACACAAGACCCTTTTTTTCCACTGTGTAGCTTCCATCCCACAACTATACCACCTACACTGGTGAAAATTCTTCCTCTGAGTGTCAAAACACTGCTGTAGATTTGCAGCGAATCAGTACAAATTCACATCAGTAACACTGCATAGCTTCCTTCAAAACATGTCCCTGACTTTTGTCCTGCAGCTGGCAATTTGTTTCTATTATTTAATACCAACACTGATATGCTTGAATAAGACTATAGAGTAGTTTAATTGAAGTATTAGATAAACAAAAAAATGCCTCTCTCTTGGAATCCAAACAGAACAGTCAGAGAATAAAAATTAAGAAAGGCGAAAAAAAAAACCAAAAAACAAAAACAAAGCAATAACAAGAAACAATTAACAGACACCAAGCCTCTGATAAACCATTCAAGCAAAACAAGCTTCTCCCAAATCATAGTGACGGCTCATTATAGAAAAATCTAACACTGCACAAACCACAGGGCTTTTGGTAATTGTGAGCATCTTACTTACCTACAATTCAGCAACAAGAGGAAGGTGAAACTGTAAAATAAATGGGGGAAAGCATGTGCTGTTCTCCATCATTTATAGGAAATGTGTAGCCAAACTTTTCCCAGCTGAAATGCCTGGCTAAAGTGAGTGCTTAAAGTTCACTACTGATGGAGGGGGTCTGGCAGCAGCTGGTGCAGGCAGGGCTCCCGGGCAGCTCTCTCAGGTGGTAGTGTTTGTGCTGAAAATCTGAGCTAGGGATCCCGAACAGACACAGGCCTCAACAGCAAAGCTTGCAAAAGGGAGGTTAAGGGCAATATAGTAATGTCAGGAGACAGAGAAGCATCTGGGTACAGGAATATCCTAACATAAAGATGACTTCTAAGCACTCAGGAGGGGCTGGAATAAGTACCTGCATGCAGCAGTGCAGCACAGAGAAGCAAGCTCCAAAAGCGCTCTGAGTATTTCTAATGAAAATTAAGCACTTTTCCCCATTGTGCTTCAAGGCTGAACAAAGAACAGGGAGGAAAAGGGATTGCATTTAGTTCACGTAGGAGCATAGAAAGACAATGGCTGCTTTAAAAATTAAGCTGTGTAAATATTGTAAATTGTGTTTAGGTAATCAGAATACAGCTGGTGAGGGGTCTGGAGAAGAAATCTTATGAAGAGCAGCTGAGGGAGCTGGGGTTGTTCAGCCTGGAGAAAAGGAGGTTGGGGGGAGACCTTGACTGCTCTCTACAACTACCTGAAAGGAGGCTGTAGGGAGGTAGGAGTTGGTCTCTTCTCCCAAGTAACAATTGACAGGACAAGAGGAAACTGCCTCAAGTTGCACCAGGGGAGGTTTAGATTGGATATTAGGAAAAATTTCTTCACTGAAAGGGTTGTCAGTCATTGCAATGGGCTTCCCAGGGAAGTGGTGGAGTCACCATTCCCGGAGGAATTTAAAAGATTGGTAGACGTGCTTTCATGGTTGAATTAGATGATCTGAAAGGTCCCTTCCAAGCTAGAGAATTCTCTGATTCTATAATTACTACCATCCCAGAATCTCAGCTGTAGCAAGGTATTAAATCCTCTCAGGTGCTAGAAGCAGAGAATTCAGGATCTTTCTCTTTTCTCTCAGAAGCCAGCAAGCCAGATAAAACCAGGTGTACCCATGAGTTTGTAGAACATGCACGAAAATGTGACAGTAGGTCAAAGTCAATTACAAAGAGGCTGAATAATATTCCCATGAAGATCTATTTTTCAAATATTACCATAGATCTAAAAATATGAAGAAACTTCTGTGATATAGGAGGAGGTTTAGTGTTTGGTAACTGTCTGGACAAAGACTTCTGTTCCAGTGGGTAATGCAGTTTTGTCAACAGGCAATTGTATTAGAAAGAACTGAGGATGGAAGCCAAATAGGAAATTAGGTGATAGTCAAAGACAATGCAAGAGGAAAATTTGATGGGGGAAGTTATGCTTCGTAACAACCACTAGCAGTTTTAATGCACTTTTCTCTAAAGACTTCAAGCAGTAGCACCTTGGCAGGACACCAAAACCTTCTTGCTCATTCCATAGATGTGTTTTTTCCTTAAAAGAAAGCTTTCTGTCCTTTAAGACTGTCATGTAAATTGATGAAATAATATCTAGTTGAAACAGACAGTCAAGCACCAAAGTTAATTATCTCTTCTTGGTCTCTGTGGAAACCTCACTATCAAATTGTGGCCATATTTCTAAGATAAATCTGATATCTGCACACTGTGTACACTGCAAATTTCAACTCCTCAAGGACTTTTAACTAATAGAGTTAGTTTCTCTTGCTTTTCCTCTTGGAAACTAAGGAAACCACAGTTTCATGCCTTGGTAGGATGCTGCCAACCTTCTACCCAAAGGCCTACGACTGAGCTAAAATGGGAGACTTGTGTTCCAACTTAATTCTCAGCTGAGAGATCTTGAACCCCTATCCCAAGAGGATGCCCTGGCCTTGGAGCTATAAAGACATTATCTGCACTTGTTGTGTTGCAGCTAGAAGACACAATTCTTAGGTCTGGAAAGGCCTCTCATAACTTTGAACAGAGAGTTTTTGCAAGGGATTTTTTAGGAACAAAAATGCAGCCTTCCAAAGGGTATCTATATGGTTTCAGAGTTCAAGTGACACTTCACAAGTCATTTTGGAACTAAGGGCAAGTTCTCTGTGTAAGTTTCTATTGATACAGTTAAGCTAATGCAGGGTACTAAGAGCTATTATGTCTGACTGACATGCTGCCTCAGCAGAGTTCCTAGCATTAATGCTGCTTTACCAGTATAGCTGGAATCTGAACAATTTAGCTTGTTCCACTCAGAGGGTCATTTAATGTACTGGTGCTGACTTAATATGCATCATTTTACAGTTCCTACTGAATTTCCTCTTGGAGCACTTATCTGCATTAGAATATTGATATTTCCATACCAAGAAAGTACTACCAGTGCACATATAGCGTGCGTATCATTTAAATTTTATGGGACTTGGTTTCTCAGAACTACATTTTAGAGATATTTTGGCACATAAAGACGAAGCTAGGGGTGAGGTACTTCTGAAAAATTCAGTATTACCTACATGCACCCCAAGACATCCAAATTCTTTCTAAGACCTATATGAGTTACTTACAGAATGGTTATCAAATTAATTTGGGATTTCTCTAGATGCTATGGGAAATTGATAAAGTATCCAGAATGGGAATTCAGGAAGAGTAATTAAAAATTCTGTACAGTAACCACAGAACAATCTTTCTCTCCTCTAAGTAATTACATCACTCCTCAAATTAATACTTACTGGTCAAGAACTACCATAATTTTAAAATAAAATTTTCATAAAGAAGTGGCAAAGCCATCTTTAAAGTCTGATTGAAAGGGAAACACCAATCTTATCTTTTTATAATCTTTATAACTTTAATTGGTTAGTCTTGTCTATGTTTTACCCAATTGTTGGTAGTAATTGTTGGCTGGATGTGTATGCACACTTGTTTACATTCATGCGGCAGGTTTTGTAACTTTTTGTAATGTAAGACTCTTCCATTTAATGTTTTGTAATGGTAATGTCTTTTTCTAATGGATAAGAAATTTGAAGAACATTATTATATATACTACTAAAGGACAAGCAGCATTTTCATAAGATACTGAGGGAGATAGAATAATTCTTTGCACAAGCTACATTTTGCCCACAAATCTATACTTTATTCAATATTTTAAATTGGAAGCTTTATTTAGTGCCCCTTCTAAAGATAATTACACTACTCAAGATTCATTATATTGGGGGAAAAAAAACATAAAGATACAGGAAATTAAATTTCAGGAGCACTTTCGTTTCTTAATTGATCAAAAGAATTATGGAGCGCTGTACAGCTGTAACGGCCATAGGTCTAATGGACATGTCAGCCCATCTGGCCTGCAAATGGCAAGAAAGTCACTGCATCAAACAAGCCAGTGGGCTAAATTCTGCCATTGCTACACTGAAATGGATGGGGTTGGACAAATCTAGTTAAGAGCAGAGTTTGACCCATTGACTTCAGAGGAGATATTGTGTTAGCATATGTAAAAGAAGAAACAGATCCTATTAGCTTAAATATAGCAGATTGAGATCCAGGATTATTGTCTCATTTACACTGACAGGGGCTATTTGAAGTAATGCTATTGCGGTAATGCAAACTGACATTCTTCCTGTCTTCCCAGCAATCTATCAGTCTGGTGCTATGTATATTGTATATAATGTGTATTGCTTTAGTGAGTAAAAATGTTCATTTAAAATACATAACGTCATGCATCCATCTTTGTTACAGCCCAAACAAGGAAGTCTACCATCTCACTCTACAATCAAACCTCTATTTTTTATTTAAAACAATTCCATTATTCTGCAATAAGGGACCTAATACATGCCCTCATTTTGGTGAAATTGCTAATGCAGATTGAGGTTCCTAGAAGAATTACTGAACTTCTGTACTTTTTGAGATTCTAGCTTAATTCATACACTTATCATGATAATGTGCTTTATTATTTGTTACACCAAGCTGATGAATTCTCTCTAGGCAATGTGTAATTATTAGACAGCGCCTATTACAAGAACACTGAAAATTGCTGTTATGTGGTGACTCCATGCAGTTTACACTATCCTTTCTCTATTTCATCTCCTGGCTCAGAGTTGTCATTGTGATCTGCACCAATTCAAGGAGGAAAGTTCTATTAAATTTTCAAATTATCTAATTATAACACTGATTTCATATTAAGATATAGGAAATAAAATAAGAAGACTTGGCATTATTTTATCAGTGTAACATTCCTCAGGTGTGGGAGGGTACTCTCCCAAATCCAATCCGCTAAATGTAGCTTAACGAATAACAAAGGAAGCTTTCAGTGCAACTGGATTAAGATGTTTCTACAGAAGAATAAGCAAAAAGGTATCACTTTTCTGTTCAGAGCAATTTACACGTCCTGCATTCTTCATCCAAACAAAAGCCAATAGACCCATAAATTAGAGGATCCCAGAGTTTTATTGACTAATTATTCACCAGTATTGATTTTCATGTTACTTGCTGGGTTTTTTGAGTTGTTTTTTTTTCAAGAGTTTTAGAATACCAGAACATTCCAGCTAGAATTAAAATATTACTCTTAACTCATAAAAATATGGAGAAAAGCTTAAAGATAATAAACAAGAGCCCAAAAAGAGGACATCAGAAAAGAAACCCCCACTTGTCCACATGTATTTAATTTTCAGTACTTAATATTTTCTTATACTAAATAAGTAAGTAAGTGCTCTATACCACCAAAAAGTAAACAGCATCCTTTGACACATGGTAAACCAGTTAGAGACCACCTACTTCCAGTGCCTGAGGGACAACAGAAGTAATCCAGCCGAGTCCTGAAACACTTTCCCCATTCTAGCTATATCTCAACTGGTCACAGAAATTATGGTCTTTCAGCAGCACAAAAGTGTCTTCAGGTCCTGGCTGCAGTTATATAATGCTGATTTACAGAGCAGTGGATTGCAAAGTTGCCATTTCCCAAGCGCGGGAAGATTTCTTCTAGGTATTTTTAATCAAAACCAAAACACTTAACAGTAATCAAAATGTTTACTGAACTAACTGAAATCTTCCACTTAGAGTCAGCTCGATATCAAACTGTACTTTGTGCATTTTGCGCTTCATGAATCCGGTAGTTTCAGAGCATAGTGCCTGGAGCTCTGAAGAGAGAAGCTGCTTGGCCCCACTCTGCTGCACAGACGGCGGCTCTCAGCATCGTGAGAGTGCAGAAACCTGCCACACGTAAAGCATGAGAAAAACTGTATTTAATCTTTAGGGAAAACAGAGTTATTGTGTTTATTACACTGGTTTTCCCCTGTTAAGAGTTATTCCACCCAGTTTGCAGAAGCCGTAACTGTGAATTAGCCTAAGCCAAAAAAAAATGGGGGCTGTGTTTGCTGCATTACTAAGCTTAGAAAACAATTTTCAGGACCTCACAGGTCACCATGAATATTTTACATCCCATAGCTGCTATGGTAATGTGGTTCTGGGTGGGTTTTTTTTTCACCAATAGAGAAATATATTTCTTCAGCGTACACTTGTTGTGCCAGTGTGGAGGAATTTCAGTTTACATTTCAGTGATGAGGCACATAAACAGCAGCAGATGGTATTTGGAGCACAGTGAAGATACAAAGATATCAGGGGAGCTGGAAGAGAGGATCTGAGCAAAATAAGCTGCTTTATAAGCCCTCCCTGAAGACAGCACATACTTCTCAACGTGTTTACTTGCTAACATCATTTTCAGTTATTCTACAAAAGGGTAACAATAAAATACGTTAAATATTCTTCCAGAATGCTGCAATAAAGCAGCACCAAAAAAGAAACTCCGAAGTATGCTCATGTTTTCTGCTCTTTGTAATTTCCTCCTTTATGCATGCTGTATTCCCTTAGCAGAAAAGAGTATTTCACAGGTTTGGCAAAGGTGAAACTGAGTTGCAGAGGGACAGGGGGAGCCCCACTGGAAGTCTGTACTACTGCTAAAAATTCAAGAGAAGTCTCCAAGGTCAAGCTATAATGCTTCAACTGTGATGCTGTCTGTAGCAGAAACCAGTAAAAGGTATTTGAACGTGCAGAAAACCAAGCTACAAGCAGTAAGCAAGATCTGGTGGGAGTTTGGTAGTTATCTTTGGAATGTGTTACGAGATCAGTAGGAGCTTGAGTTTCACAGAGCAGTTAAGATACCTCAAGAGGTTTCCAAAGTGACCCACAGAGGGTGACTGACATGCAGGATCGGTGACTGGAGTCCTGGATTGCTCCTATTCTCTGGGAACTTAAGTGTTAGTGTTTCTATTCTCATGATACACATCACTGAAGTGCAGAGTTAAAGAACACGCGGGGTAGAGAAAAAAATAGCTCAAATTGTGAATACAATCAAGGGGCAGATAATTGGGCCTTGTGTGGGAGTGGATGTCCCAAGCTGAACTTCTGAGTTCTCATGCAGAAATCTCCTACTTTCTAGTCACAAACAGTACCGATTGCCTATAAACTTTGATAATATCTGGACTAAACAAAAGTGTCACATCTTGAATCATCCAGTTAATAAAGAGATATGAACCAAAACCAACAATGTGAAGACTGACCGTGTGTTGTGCTTCCCCACATAGACTCCTTAGGTTGGGGAAAAAGAGGGTTTTGGGGGCTGAAAAGAGGAAGGTGAAGATCTTGATTGAAGGAAGTATCCCAGAAGTGTGGGATGTTTCTGGAGATCAGATCTGCATGGAGATGAATGCAGGGGGATGACCAGTGACTTTGGCCCCTAACACACAAGTGGGGTCACGATAAGCAGCAGCGCAGTAGGAAGCAACCCAACTCTCTGATCAATTGTTCCAGGCCAGCGGAACCTGACCTCTTTGACAGGAAAAGATGGCAAGATCTAGTGACCATAGCACTGAGGGTGGCAAGAGAGTGGGTACCTCAGATAATTAAGCAGCATAAAACTCTCACCTCACTAGTTCTTAAATAAACATTAGAATCCAGTTCCACTGTGGGTTGTCATTCACTCAGTCTTGCCTGTGGCACCAGAGCCATAGAAGTGCTCTCAGATCCCATCTAGATATGGCCATGCTGACTTAGGCAAAGAAAGGACATTTTTAAAATTTTCTCCAGGCTAAGACTGAAGAGAGGTGATGAGGTTCCCAGAACAGAGAAGTTTAGTTATGTAGGTACCTAAGAGACTGCAACAAAGGCTCTGAATAAGGTTGGGTTTTTTTTGCTTTATACACTTCAGCTCCAAGTCCTACATTTACCCCCTAGATTCTTTACAGAATTACAGAATTTACAGTCCTGCTGTATGAGGAAGATTCATGAAGGGATCCTAGAGTTTGTGAAATACTCTACTGAAAAAACTGTTCAAAAAAAGCAGAACTCTACTTGACCTCTCACCTGCCATTACAGGTTTCAAAAGGCATTTCTCTCTGCCTGGACCTGGGATGAAACAGATTGATTGTTTTAGCTTTGTTATTCTTACTCTGGAGCAGGAATTATGAGACAACTTATTTTAAACTGCTAGCTTGTCATTAAGTAAACAAGCAACACTAATTGCGATTAGTGATAGAAAAAGGTTGCCTGGAGGAAAGCTTGGTGTTGATGAGAAAGCTTTTAAGCTTTTTTTTTAATCTCACAGTGAAACCAAAACAAGAAAGAATCATTTGAACTGAGTAATGGGCTGCATATTTGGAAAAATCCTTTATTCAGATACATGAGGCAAATAGGATTTTTTTTTAAATCCACACGGATTGATCAGAGTACTTCACCTTCCTATAGTATTGTAGATAAAATGTTACAAAATAAAGATTCTGACTGACAGAGGAAATTATTATTACCATCTCCTTTGCATGCTGTACCTAGAGGATGTTCCCACATCCAGGAGGTTCATGCTACCAGTGCAGAGATAACTGAGCTGCTAGAGAAACAAACAGATATTGCTGATAGCTAGTTTACTTTTAAACATAGCAACTTACACCACTAACAGGTTTAAAACACTGAACTGTTCAATGTGGAATTGCTGAGTGACTACTCAGGATGGTTGGGAACCTCTGTGAGGGGAGTAGGACAACTATTTGGGGGAGCTGGAGCCAATAATTAGCAGCAGTCTGAAGATAATGGGTATTTCAAGAATGTATGTAGTGAACAAAGATTAACTTTTAAGGTACAGAATTTTACCAGCTTTTCTTTTTCCTTTGTATGATTTGTTTGTGTTATTTTAGCACCCAGGAAATATAACCAAGATGAGGATCCCAATGCCTACACATGAACATTTGGGGAAACAGATGGAGCAGATGAACATTTATCACTTGTTTAACAGTTAATGCACTGCAGTACTCCAATCATTGGGGTTGCTCCGTAATTTCTCAACAACCATCATGTGGTTAACTCCTGATAGGATCTGACTTCTTGATGGCACCCTGTGAGGTCCCTCAGTCTATGGAGGAAACACATATATACAAAAATTACACCATTGTGTTTCAATTCATAATTTCCAAGGTGACTGTTCAGAACATTGAAAATCTGATTACGCTATTGCTTTAACTATATGCTTGCAGCAAAAGTGAGGTTGTTATTAATAGATGAACCTGAAGTTTATACAGTGTATAAAAACATTTCTATTTTTATTAGATCAGAATGGTATTAAAAAAATGCTGCCTGTGAATACGGGCTTGCAAAATAACAGATGTTGTTTCCATAATTTTGTTTTTTTAAGCATGAATTGAATTCTTACTTTGACTTTTTATATTGTTAATCAGGAAATTCAAAGCATTTGAACCATAAATTTTCTAATGTCCTGCTATTATTTTATATGTGCCAGGTGATATTCAGATACATTACAGAATATAATATGTTTATATATAATAGATTATATTATGTTTAGTTTACTATATAGACATAAACAATACTTAGACAAACCAATGCATGGTCTAATGCTAATTAAATCAAAAGAGTTAGAACAAGGATGAATTAAGCCCTTTTGAGTTCTGTTCATATTTGTATTGCGCATATGAAATTAAGGTGACGGTTTTAATTCCAGTCTACATCACAGGTCTATAAAATTCAAGTTTATCTATATTTATATTTTTGTAATTATTTTTATTAAAGAAAGCATGAAAAAATACCTATTCCAGTGTAACCCAAAGTCATCCAGAAAATACTTCTCTCTCTTCAGTGTCACAGGCAAGGAAGATGGGTTTCCATAGGGTATATGTCCAGTCACCCACATTTCCGTTCCGTCCTACAAACAAGACTTCAGATTCTATCTAAGGATACTGAAATAAGGGTAAGTCTGCAAGGGATCCAAAGTTTGCAATAGGGAGAAGAAAGAAAAGGGATCTTTATGACAGTTTGACTCAACTCAAATCTCTACGTTTATATTGTTAACCTTCCTCTCAAATCCCTTCAAATTAAAGCCTGGAATTTCTCACAGCCATGTATGTTATGCTTTATTCCTCTGAATGCTTAGAGTAACTAGTCAGGAAATTACCATTATCTAAAAAATAATTGGAGTACACAATACAGGCATATATGCATACGTATACACACCTGGGCCAAAACTGTAACCTATATACATTGGATCTCATGGTTTTCTAGTGTGGGTCTCAAAGCATAGCTTCCTCAGGAGTTCTGAAAACTGCTAATCTTGTAGCTTTGCAAGCTTTGTAAGAATGGAAACTTACCAAAATTTATTTATGGGAGGCTTAGTAAAGGATTCTGGGATCCAGGCGATTTTTTCATCACTCCCTCCAGTGGCAGGCAATGATGCTGAGAGGAGCAGACGGATTAAATCAATCAATACGTGGCTCTGCAGTTGATGCCACCACCATAACTTCGGATACTTCGATAGTGGGTTGGTCCATACGGCACCGGGATTGTTAGCAGGTAATGGAAGATGCCTCTCTCAAAAGGGGAAAACTGTTCTGGCCCGAGATGGCGGGGTTCATAGACAGGTCTTTAAACTAGATGTGAAGGGGGAGGGGGGTGATTGCCTGATGGTCTGATGTTAAGGGAATATGGGAATCACAGAAAAAACACCACGAAGGAAGGCCACCTAAAGAGCAACTCGAAGGAAAGGGAGCCATTCCAGCCAGTAAGTCAGCCCCATTAGGCACCCAGCTGAAGTGCCTTTACACAAATGCATGCAGCATGGGCAACAAACAAGAGGAGTTAGAGAGTGTGCAGCAAGCTTGCTACCCTGGACTTCAGAAAAGCAGACTTTGGTCTCCTGAGAGATCTGATTGGGAGAATAGCATGGGAAAAAGAACTGGAGAGGAGAGGGGCCCAAGAAGGCTGGTTGGTTTTCAAGGATCGCCTCCTCCAAGCTCAGGAGAGATGCATCCCAAAAAAGAAGTCGGGCAAAATAGCCAGCAGGCCTGCATGGATGAATAGGGAACTGCTGGACAAGCTCAGGACCTAAAAGGAGGCCTATAGAGAGTGAAAGCAGGGTAGAATGGGCAGAATACAGAGAAACTATCCGAGTGGTCAGTAACGAGATCAGGCAAGCGAAAGCCCAGGCAGAACTAAATCTAGCCAAGAACATCAAAGACAATAAGAAAAACTTCTACAGATATGTCAGGGACAAAGGTAATACTAGGGAAGTTGTGGGCCCTCTATGGAAGGAAACCAGAGACCTGGCCACCCAGGATTTGGATAAGGCTGAGCTACTAAACAACTTCTTTGTCTCAGTCTTCACCAGCAAGGGCTCAGACTACACTGCCCAAGTCACGGAAAGCAAAAGCAGGGGCTCTGAGGGTGAAGAACTGCCCACAGTACAAGAAGACCAGGTTTGAGACCTCTTAAGGAACCTGAAGGTGCATAAGTCCATGGGACCTGATGAAATCCATCCATGGGTCCTGAGGGAGCTGGTGGATGAAGTTTCTAAGCCACCATATTTGATGGAATACTGTGGCAGTGGCAGACTGGAGAAGATCCCGCAGACTGGAAGAAGGGGAACATAACCCCAATATTCAAAAAAAGGAAAAAAGGAAGACCCAGGGAACTATAGGTCAGTCAGTCTCACCTCTGTGCCCAGCAAGATTATGGAGCAGATCCTCCTGGAATTTCTGCTAAGGCACATGGAAAATAAGGAGGTGATTGGAGACAGCCAACATGGCTTCACCAAGGGCAAATCGTGCCTGAAAAATTTGGTGGCCTTTTATGATACTGCCACACACTTGGTGGACAAGGGCAGAGCAACAGATGTCGTCTACCTGGACTTGTGCAAAGCATTTGGCACTGTCCCACACAACATCCTGGTCTCAAAATTGGAAAGTCATGGATTCGGTGGATGAACCATTCGGTGGGTAAGGAGCTGGTTGGCTGGCTGCACTCAAAGGGTTGTGGTCAAGAGCTCCATGTCCAATTGGCGGCCTGTGATGAGTGGTGGTCCTCAGGGGTCCATACTGGGACCAGTGCTGTTCAACATCTTTGTTGGAGACATGGACAGTGGGGTAGAGTGTACCCTCAGCAAGTTTGCTGATGATGCCAAACTCAATGGTGCGGTCAACACACTGGAGGGAAGGGATGCCATCCAGAGGGACCTGGACAGGCTGCAGAGGTGGGCCCACGCAAACCTCATGAAGTTTAACCAAGCCAAGTCCTGCACCTGGGACATGGCAATCCCAGGTACAAATACAGGTTGGGCAGAGAATGGCTAGAAAGCAGCCCTGAGGAGAGGGACTTGGGAGTGTTGGTGGATGAGAAGCTTAACATGAGCCAGCAATGTGCACTGGCAGCCCAGAAAGAGAACCACATCCTGGGCTGCATCAAGAGAAGTGTGACCAGCAGGTCACGGGAAGTGATTCTGCACCTCTACTCTACGCTCGTGAGACCCCACCTGGAGTACTGTGTCCAGCTTTGGAGTCCTCAACACAGGAAGGACATGGATCTGTTGGAAT
>JAOQGH010000001.1:149197857-149266757 GCA_025769975.1 Gallinago jamesoni
GGCAATGGTTTTAAATTGGAAGAGGGGAGATTTAGATTAGATACTAGAAAGAAATTCTTTCCTGTGAGGGTGATGAGGCACTGGAACAGGTAGTCCAGGGAAGTTGTGGATGCCCCATCCCTGGAAGTATTCAAGGCCAGGCTAGATGGGGCTTTGAGCAACCTGGTTTAGTGGGAGGTGTCCCTGCCCATGGCAGGGGGGGTTGGAACTAGATGATCTTTAAGGTCCCTTCCAATCCAAACCATTCTATGATTCTATGATTCTATTGTCTCAAACATAAAATTGTAATCTTAAATTTGGTAATAATAACCAAGGAAACACATCCTTCTTACATATCAAGAGTCAGTGAATTTTATCTGCTGGTTGGGCCTGACAGGAATTTCCTGATAGGAAGTAGATCAAATTTATTTCTGTCCAACCAAGCAAACTGATTTCATCTAAAAATAAATATATTCCTTTTATCAGTGCTAACACTCTGGGACTTGATTTCTACTTATTTGCAATAATAGTTTTTTATTACTAAGACACAATAGAATAAAACCTAATGAGGGTCAGATCCCACCACCTCAAATCACTGTGAACGTCTAATTCTGTGCGTAATTAACTTGTGGTAGCACTTGACAAAAGGAAGGTTATGGGAGTGAGAGGTCAGTCACTCCAATCCATGGTCGCTTCAAAAGGAATGACTGCCTTTGAGGCTGGTCTCATTCAGCATCTGAAGGCATTAGTCTTATGTACCTACTTATTAACGCTGCTTATTAACTTATGTACAGTTATTAACGTGTTGACAAATAACAGTAGGCATATATTTATGTGAAACATAAGGAACAATTTATGTAAATGTTTCATACAGAAATGGTACATTACCTTCCCAGACGTGGACAAAATCCCTGGAGAAGCAATGGTTCTTTCTTCATTTTGCAGACATGGGAGTTGCTTGCACCTGTCTTGCCTTGATCCCAGCCACTCAAAAGCAAATCAGAAGTAACAAGAAACACTTAGTACTTCAAAATGAGAAGGTTAAATATCCCTGAACAAATTAAGATTTTGACAGTCTCAATTTAGACTTGAAGGAATGATCAAAATTGCAAATAATGTGCCTCCCAGACTCAGCTCCTCTTCTGTGGATGCGCGCAAGGCACACAACAGGACTGAGATCTCAGCCACTTGCTCACAACAGTTATACAGCCAACTAGCTGTAGACACTGAGGCAAAGAGAAAAAAATTCAGCTTGTATCTTGGAATGGGTAGATTAAGCTGATTTTTCCCCCCTGTGTCTTTATATGTAGTCATCATTCTCTCATTTGTGTTGGATATTTAACTCCTGTTCTCTTCCAAGTGACCTTCACTTGTATAAAAGCATAATTTCAATGTCATTAGCCATCCCTACAGTATGGTAATCTTTAAATAAAACAGGCTATTGGAATAATTTCATGGTAACAAACATACTAATACATACACTCCAAAGAAATGGCCTGTACTTTCACTTAATCATTTAGGATGCTCTGAGAGGTAGTAATGCAAGGACGAGAAAGTGTCTTCCAGGGACTTGCATTAGTCAGAAAACCACTCTAACATATGGCAGTAAAGATCATGCTTGGGAGCCAAGGGAATTTTTAACATTTATTTTTTGATGATTCAGAGAGCTTTGGTTGGCATATAATTGGAGCCCATGAGCACATAATCTACTAGTGAGAATAATTGCACGCCTGTGTTCAAATCATCAGCTTTCTAACTTCTTTCCAGATAATCTCCTCAGTGTGGCTGAACTAAGTAGTAACATTTCAAACACCAAAGGTTAATTAAGCTTTCCGCAACTCCATGTGTTTTTGTTTTGATAGCAACTTTGGAAATGTTACCACCTAATCTTATGCATTTTCATATCATTGTGGTTTATAGTAGGATCAGCATTTGATTTCAATAGTTATTGCAGCAGAATATGGATTTTTTACACTGTAAGACCTCAGAAGGTAAAAAAAAAATCAGAAGAAAACATTTTTTTATTAAGTAGACTTTGCTTAGTTCAGCTCTATACACTAAAGTTTTCTCTCTTTTGTACTTTGTACTCAAGGTCTGACTAGAAATGCTCATGTCGATTACTTGCATATGTCTCCACTCTCCTAATCTGGATGGAAAATGTTGGAATGGGTATTGCTCAGTCTTCTCAGTCCCTTTCAAAGCAAAGGCTAGAGGCCTCCTTTCTGGACAGGAGCTGCTGACACTGTTACCAATAAGGATGGAACCAAGTGACAACAGTTCTCCATCAGACAGACAATCAATCTTCATCAGATCTGGCTGAAGAATCATTTTGCAAAAATAATGTAAAGTCTTTTGTAAAATCTCTTTGTTCTGTGCATTTTGTTTAACCATACATTTCATTGCTGAAGCTCTGTCCAAGTTTGGTGTACATATTTTCTGATTTCATAATACTTCTCTGACAGTGGGAAAGCAGACAGATTATTTCACATAAAACCCACTTCAAAGTAAGACATTTTAAAAAGATGTACTTGTAATTTCAGTTTCTATTTTCTAGTATACTGTAATTAATGATATTTAAGGGTCGGACCAGATGATCTTTTGAGACTCCTTTCAACCCAGGTTGTTCTGTGATTCAACACTTCTGTAGAAATGCAGACACCCTACATCTTAAAAAGTAAGTAATCAAAAATTTTCTCAGCTATTTTTCTTTTTTTTTCTAAAATTATGCCAACAGCTACACTTTATTCACTATATTTTCAACAAGCAATAAATGCAAAACATGTTTGTGTATAAGCAGAAGACTCGTTTAATGAAAAAAAATCAGGAGAAGGAAACAATTAGGAAGGAATTTTCCAACTATCAAAACTGACTAATAACAAGTCTGTCATTAAGCATAACTCTTCAGGAGCACAGTTTCACTTTCTTATTTGATTTTAACCCATCCAAATTTAGACATTACAATTGTGAGAAATCTCACCATAAAAAAAATATGTACTGTCAAATATGCTGCTAGTAAAAATACTAAGATCCTGAGCAAAAAAGTTATTACAGACTACTTTAATGAACTACTGAAAAAAAAAATTAGAAAATGTTTTCATAATACTCAATGCGATTCATTTTAGTTATTGTTTATTTAATCAGGACTGACTCTGCCGATAAAAGTGCTATTTCACACAAGAAAAGGCATTTCAATTAACTGCTATTCCTAACACAGACATTGAGTTTGAAAGCAGTTATAAGTGTACTCATCTTCCTGTATGCAAAAACAGTCCTGTAAATACGTAAAATCTTTCAGAAGTGCAATCTTGCTATATTTGGAAGGTTTTATCTTCCAGACATTTTTTTTCCCCTTAAATTATACAGTTATATACCATCTGAGGTGTTTGTATACTGATGTTGAGCTCAGAAAAACAGATGACGAAAAAAAGTTGTAAATTGTTATATTTTTAGAAAGTAATAAAATTGAATCTTTTTATTTGACCCTTTGCAAAGAGCATCTCTCCATTCCTTTGCTATTTGAATTAGCTGCTTCTTGGTTTTATTTCGTCCAGCAAACTCAAAATGTTCTCTTTTTGAGGGGGAAAATTCTGTTATCTTTGCAAATAATATCTAGGTTTAAGTACAGGAGAACTACTTCTACTGATATTATATGTACAGCTAGGGAATTACAATACTGGACTGAATTCCAGCACAGATTTGCTTCTTTTGTGGGACAGAGGCTAAAACCATTTGACATCCTAGTACCTCATATTCTCTTCATCCCTCGTTTCTGTAAAGGCAAGGAGAAGAGAGTGTCATAGCTAATGCTTAGTCCAAAGAAACACTGCAAGACTTATTTATCATAGGCTCTAAAACCATATTTGTATTATAAAAAGTTTTAAGTCTCAACTTTCATTTTTGTTGTTTCTTAATATTCTATATTTCATGATTGGCCTTGGAATGTCTACTGACATTATTTATGGTAACGAGGTAGTCACCTTTGCTAAACATCCATAGCCATTGTGCTCCATCATGTTTTTCACCCATCATAAGAGATAAGAAAAAAAATATGCTTCCAGCTGATAAAATTCATTTGTCATTGTTTTGGAAGGAAGTGGATGTTAATCTATAATATTCGAATACTTCCACAGACTTTGAAAAGTGTTCCTCATAAAAGTGCTAGTAATTCTCGATTAGATCTAGAGAATTAAGGACTCAATGTACTCCTATTTTTTTTTCAATTCAAAAAGGAAAAACCTCAGCTGATTTACTTGGACTCTGAACATCAGTTTTAATGACTGCCTTTAGGCAAAATATAGCCAGAAATTTAAGAGTAAAGTGCTTAAGGCACTTTTTTTGCCCAAGAGTTATTCTCTGCTTTAATGAATCTGCTCCTCCAGTGAGACTGAAAAACCCAATTAGGTCACTGAAGAAGTGGGATGACCACTTGTATAAAAGCCAAGACCTTCCTTTCACATAATAAAAGCTCAGACTGTTTGCTACTCTGCAAGAACATTTCAAGTTAATTAATCCTTCAATTTTCCTGCTAATCACTCATTAAACCTGTCCTGATAATAATAATTTATGAGGTTTGTTATATAACTCACCTTGAATGATTCCAAGAAGGGAAACTCACGAGATTTCATGCTGCAGTGACCACTGATAGAAATTTGTAACATCTGGACTGTCTTGGATCCTCACTACTTAATTCTTTGAACAGGCTGCTAACATAAGACCCATATGCCTGCAAGCATGCCTCACATCTGTAATTGATGTCCTGCTGTCTACTGGAACACTCTTCTGTATCCATAAGATATTAAGATGAATGCTGCAATCATCTCGGGGGGGGGGGGAAATCAGAAGTCTGTAATTTCTTCAGCACTAAACAAGCAGTTAATAACGCTACGCACTAGCACCGTCTGGCAAACTGCAGGTTTAGTTCAAACATTACTTTTATATGTAGGTAAAAAAGAGAGCCATTGAAAACATATCAGAAATTGCAATGAAAGCCTTAAGGATGTTAAAAGTTAGGTAAAAGATAATTAAGAAATTTTCCCAAATCTCTAGTTTTCTGTATGTGGAAAGTTGCATGTTTTCCATGCAAGTCTCTGCCAGTCCCAATAGCACTGTACTTTCCAATAACAAAGTAAACTGTAACCTACATTGGCTTCAAAGGGTCCAAACTCTTGGCCTTCCACCAAGGTCAAAAACTGATCCTATGGTGACAGGACAGATTTACACATGCAGTTTTCTCAGGTTACAAATACATAAAACTGTGGCATAAAAAGAACCCATCTTTACAGGTATGGTCTGGACCTAAAGTTTATCTTCATTGTCTTTGTTTCCTAGGAAACAGCTATTTAATTAAACTGATTAAAATTTCACATTCATTTTCATACAAATATACTGTTATATGAGTCATGTGAAATAATAAAGTTTTTTAAAAAACTTTTGTGTAAACTACTTAATAGTAGTCTAGTATATATCCCATTCTTTCCCTGAAGGTACATCAAAAAACATTTATAGGTCCCCTGCTATGCATGACTAAATAGTAAAATACAAAGAGCAAAAGTAAGCAGAGCATACAGTCAAACTTATGAAGAGCATATGTGAACATCGCTGAACGTCATTTAAGAGAAGGGCTAAAGAGGAAATCATTTGCTCTATTTTACAGATGATCTTACGACATTAATCTTAGAAAGCTATTAAACTTCAATTCTGAATCCATATCTAAGAACCAAAGAACATCAGGAGGAATCTGTACTGTAACAGCCATCTGGTTTCATGGGCAGTGTATACAAATGCTTTCATCCACTACAGTATGTACTGAATAACAAAACAAATCATCGCCTTTCTGCATGTTTATCTTCCTGTTTTCTCCAACCCTGCTAATGGAAGCCTAATGGAAGCTATTAAACCTATTTAAAACCATCAAGGGCATTAAAGCCCCAAACATTACAGATAGGCTGCTCTAACAGACTCATCTAAAAAATAATGTGTTAAAATAAATATGTTTTAATCAAATGATGTCAAGGTCTATCCATCTAATTGTATATATCCAACTTTGGAGCCTTTTTTAGTAGACAGCAGACTCAGGCTTTTAAACAGCCCTCTTAAAATTTCGGCAGCCTGTGGCTTGGAGTCACTCCATTCAACTCCAGACTCCTGAGTGATGCACCAAAAATGGAAACGCAGCTATTTTATGTTCCCTTTAGCATCCGGGGTAAAAGTTGGGCTCTTCCAGATGGCTATTCAGATCTTCTATGCCCTAAATATTTTGCCTTTCTCCCTGCTGACAAGAAAATATTAGTAATTTTAAAAAGCCTTTACAATTGCAGCAGAATGAGAAGACTATCTATGTTCCAAAGAGTTGGCATTCTGAAAATTTTTGTATAACTGAGCACATTTTAACTATCTTCTGAGGTGGAAACAATATAGGATCACTAAACCTGGATAATTCTCACCTTTAAGAAAACAACCTAATACAGTCCACTAATAGAAGAATGATAATAGTAAGTCCAGATAACTTTGCCTGTAGGTAGGGCACTTGGAGCAGCAGCATTTTCCCCAGGAGCAGGAGAAAGAATTCAGGCATTACAGCTGGGTCTTTGAAACCACAGAGATTAGGGACACATCAGCAGGGAAGTAAAGCCTGAGGCAAAAAGCCTGAAGCAAATCACACCGTGACAGCTGCATCCGAACCTCACCTTGTGCTTCTGAGAGCAGGAGCGAGCATGCTGTGCATCAAGAGGAAGGGTACTTTCAAGCATGACAAATGTAGCTGCCATTTGTTCAGGAGTCAGTTGGCTACTGCTGCAGCAAGATTAAATTACAGCTGGAGGTGTCCACATCTCTTTAAAACAAGAGCAGCAGCTCGCCTTGGTGGTTTGGATTAACTCATGGTGTGTGTACGTCTATTTAAAAGCTTGAGAGGTAGGTCAAGAAACCCAAAGCCAGGTAGTTCGGGCACAGAAGAAGGAGGGAGAGGCAGAGGAATCCCAGTTCGCTTCTGCAGGTAGAGGCTAGAGCAAACAACAGAAACTCCAAGACTCAGAGGTCACATATACGAGGAAAATTGAAACCACTCAGAAAGAAAAATGAGAAAAAAAGAAAAAAAAAAGAGCAGAAGGGTTTTTTTAAGCCCTTAAAAGCGTGGGAGAAGAGCACTCAATAAGAACCACTATTGCAAAGTGCTCATGAGGCCAAGACTCTAGAAAATGAGACACTTAGCCTACCGGGTTTTCTGAGAAGGCAGAATTGGACCTGAAGGCAAAGGCTTTTAGACGACAGATGCCATTTCTGTAGCACGTAATGCTCAAATACTCCATGCCCAAGTGGTCAGGGCTGCCTGGAGCAGCTGGTGAAAGGGAAAGTTAATGCAGCCACCTGACTAGCTTTGAAATGAGCATGTCCTCCAGACTGCATATGAAAATAGTGAAATCTAAACATATTTGATCTAATCATTAGGACACGGAAAAGGAGCAGAGAAACAAACAAAACCCAACAGATAACAGGTGATCCAAAAATGAAGATGAATGGCTTCACTTCCTTAAAGACAAAAAATCTGAGCATAAAAATAGTTATTTGAGCACAAACTCTCCCTGCAATTTAAAAGTTTTTATAGCCTTCCAGACTCCTATACCTCTAGAACTTTTCCAAAAGTGGAGCCACAGGGAAACATTAAGTATACATATATTCACACACATTTTGAAAGGCTTTAATTGCTTTATCAAGTTAACCCCTGGAAGTGCCTGAAGGAATTAGATTAATCTTAAAAAACAGCTTTCAGGAAAAACAGACTATAACAGGAAGAAAGGAAGTTCACATAGCTATCATTTGAGATAATTAGTAGTAACTGGAAAACCTCTTTAAAAGGAGAGCACTTAGGTAGCCATAACTATGTACGTTGCTCTACACTACACAGAAATAATTGCACTAAAATGCTTCAGCTAAGATAAATAACCTATAAAAACTTTTATGGTAGGCCAAATAGTAGGGCAAATAGTCTCAATGTTGCTTCTCAAAGGCTGTTTGTTCAGTGATGCTCCTACTTTAATAAAAGGAAAGATATCTGCAAGATACCACTCAAAGGGCTTGTTATAGCAGGCTTGCCTCTGATCCAGACCAAATACTGGAGTTAAGTGAAATCAGCAAGACAACAATAAAAAATAAATATTAATACTGTAATATAATGAGATCATCATTTATTCTTCTATATTTACTGTTAAGGATGAAGATTATGATTAATTAATCTGCTTTAATCTAACAGTCCTAAGGGTTCATAGAACTTCCAGTAGACAAATCATGTTTCATGTCGATTTTATGAAATTATATAGTGTACCAAATGAATTCAATAGAAGCACTAAACTAGGAAGAATTATGTAACTGCATTCAGCAAGCAAATAAAAAAAAATTGTATATGAGCTATGAATGAATGAGAAACAATCAAACATGAAACATCTTTCAGATTCAATAATCAAGTATTCTCTTCCTGTGTAAACAAACTTGCCAGACCTAATTCTGTAAAACTTATGACAAAGTCACAAATTAGAGCAACAGCAATCCTAGAAGTCCATTTTGAGCAAGAACAAGCTGGGTTATATCTTTCTTTCTTCTTTCTTTTTTCTTAAACAGTATATACAGTGCCATTGTACCCATGATTTAGATTAAAATATATTAACGTCTACTACAGCAGAGCTACAATTAGACTGTTTCTTTACATTCATGTGAGGCATGTACAATTACAGGGTTTTCTCTCTACTTATTATCCTCTCAACTTAAAAAAAAAAAAAATGTTCTTGCAAGTTAGAAAAGATGCAAAAGCAAAAAGACCATTTCTTGGTAATAGGGAAAAACCTCAACACAAGGTAAAAGGACCAAAGCAAGATCAAGTGTCCTCCAGGAGATATTTTCTGCACGGCATGTACAAGTCAGCAGCTCATCTTCCACCAGTGGAAGCTTTTGCAAGCCCCAGCATAGTAGCAATGTTCTTGGGGAAACTGCAGGATGTAGGGCAGCCCAGGGAGAGTTGCCATTTTTGTTATAACTTACGCCTCCAAAATAACACCAGTTCAGGGAACATGGGCTCTTCAGTGCCTTCAAAAACATGGAGAAATACTTTCCCCTTAAAAGTAAAGTAACATAGCAAAATAACTTGAAGTTAGCATGTGCTGACTTGCAAAGGCCAGATACTGTGCAGTTTACTATTGAACACCGAAGAAATAATTCTCTGTGTTTGGAATATCTGGTGATCTGGACTTAGTTCTTCCACTCCTGTCTCTCAAACATGAAAGCATTGTTTTTATTACTAGAGGTAGGGTGCCCCATGACAAAGAAAAGTGTCGACAAGATGCTGGATCAAATCTGCTTGACTCAATGCAGATCAGAAATACCATTCCTACCTTTACAAAGTCCATCGTAAAAGCAGGGATAATTAATCATGCCTTCCTGGCTGCCCCCTAAGCCAAAAGATAACAGTTGGATATTAAAAAGAGGCTAAATAAAACAGGATTTAATAAATCATGATTTCGGGATATAGGAGCGGATAGGCCGCTAGAGATGTAGAACTGCTGCCTGGAGTAAGCAACCCCCTCAAGCAGAGCGGTGACATGTTACTCCTTCCCCTCCTCGCCGTCTCATCAGCTCTGCCTCTCTCACTCTGGATCTAGGATTTCGGCAAGGCACCATGGATGATAAATTTACAGTAAAGTACTGGACTTTCGTCAGTTAGCTTAATCTACAAGCCATATATGACAGAAAGAACAAAAACAGTCATAACAGTTAATGTGATTAATTACTATTCAAATCAGCAGGCCATTGGTAGTGGTCCTACCAGTACTGCACTAGTAATGGGGCAGAATCTTGTCACTGGAACGCAGCTAATGAACGTGATTAATGGCAGAAGGGAGTGACATAGTAGGCATTCATTTTTCCTTTACAGTGTTAAGCTGTTATACCCACATCCTCAAAATGATAGATACACTTAATCAGTAGTAGTAGAAGTCCCATTAAGTTCTCATTAAACTTCTACATCCCGTGTATAACCTTGAACAATACATTAGATGCTAATGAGTACATTCTCCTTTCACTGTGCACACGGCCGGCGAGGCGGCGGCACCAGCGATGAGCAGGGCGACCATGCTGGGGAGAGGGCCGGAAGGCACCGCACAGAGGGGTTCTGAGCTCAGGGACCCCCAGCTCCAGCCCCAGCGGGAACCCAGAAGTCCACGGCAGCCCATCAGGCATGGAGAGGGCATGGTGACAGTGGTGGTGGCGGTGGTGGTGGTGGTATGTTCTAGGACAGCTAGTCAAGGGTACAGGAGCACAAATCATGTTCTCCTCTACCCCTTCAGTTTTGGGTACCAATGAAAGGACAAACAAGAAGATCAGGCGGATCACTACATGGCTCTGTAACTGGTGCTACCAGCAGGGCTTTGGGTATTCAGACCATGATGATCTCTAGAGGTCCCTTCCAACTCTATCAAAACCGTGAAATCCATGACTCTTATTAAAGCACTCCATTACCACGGTGATGAGTGTGGTGTAAATATCCAGACAGAAATTGTTGGAGCAGGTTTTCTCTGCAAGCTTCATGATAATTTATTTTGACTAGTGGAAGGAAGACAGTCTTAACAGTAGCTATACAGACAGGCTGTCTGTATTTATTGGCTTTGCACTTGAGCCCTAAAGGCAACCCAGGACCTTGCTATATTACATGCTGTACAAACACGCTCAGAGGACACCAGAGCTGGGCATGATCTAAAAAAAGCAATGTTACAATACTCAGACTCCAGCTCTATTGTTCCTTGATTAATAGGCTGGGTGCAGTTAGAAGATGGCGTGTGGGTGTCTTTTATACTATCCTTAAAATTAGTACCACTGTTAAGGCTATAATTAGTCATACAGTGCAATTTTAAGCAGCAACACACCAGCAGGCAAATAAAAATAAGTATTTTACAAGCTGTTTCTCATCCAAAAAATGTTGATGTTAATTTTATAAAGCATCAAGAATGACTGAGAAATCTCAGTGCTTTCCAAAATAATGAGGTCAAGTATAGGGATTTTAGCTGTGATCAGATGAGTTCTGTGCTCCAGAGCTCACATAAAGCCTCATTAGTTTCATTAAGCCATTGAGTTGGGTTTCATTGAGCCACTGAGTACTTGGAAAAACAGTAACATAGCTTTCCAATTTTATTCAGTGCAGAATTTCATTTTCATGTAGATAGCAAGAGACTGATTTTCTTTTATTTTCTTTGAAAATTTATCCCACAGTTTAAAAAAATATCAAAAAAAGAAGGAGTAACTTGTGTTAACACCTATTAATTAATTCAGTTCAACAAAGTGTTAAGTATATCCTTTGATCAAAATTTATCCTGTTTAGAGAAACAGTTTGAAATCTAATCAAAGACTAGTCAATCCATGTGGTGATTCATACCATGCACTCGTTAACCTTTTCCTTTCCAGGAGATAAAAGGGAGTTTAGACCAAAAGATAAGTTAAAAAAATTGAAAAAGTGGTTCAACACAGATCTGGAAAGATCTGGAAAGCAGTTGAGGGAAGATCACAAAATCTCAAGTGCTTAAAATTAAAGGTGCTAATTTAGATTAGGAATGTGTTATTCTTTCAGCTGCATTTATAATGCCCTCAGCTGGGTTATGAGAACTGGTTGTATTCATCTTCTAGCACTAAAAGTCAGAGTTTTAGAAGGTGAGGATGACTTTTATAATTAATTGTCACTTGAAATATTTTGAGTACTTTCAATAAGATATTTATCACTGCAGGACAAGAACTATATATAGTATATAGAACAGCAAAAGAAATGACTAGAGAAGCCAAAAGCACCCCTGCAGTATTAAACAAGTGAACAAAAGAAGAGCGTTATGTGGGAATATATAATTACCTGCATTTTTTTTTCTGAAATAGCTTTTTGCAGTTTGTCTTGAAACCTTGTCTTTTAAAAGATTCCTTCCTTCCTTCCTTCCTTCTTCTAAAAGATCCCTTCAAAAGATGACCTAAAAAAATCTCTCCTCTGTGAGTTTTCAGCCACATTTATATCTCTTGAAGGTGATCCTTGTACATCAGAGATAAAAGTAGCCTATCACTTTTTCAAACCTAAGGAAATATTATGTTGTTTAAACAATACATTTGAATGTAACTTATCTGATTTTCACAGTGGGCCATACATACGTATTGAAAACAAAGATTTATGATAATGATTTTCAATTTAATATAGCTTTCCATAAGATGACCTTCATTGAGCTAATAGAGAGTTAGGGGTAATTTCACTTTCTGTAATTCAATTTACAATGCAGATTAAGAATTGAGAGTTTGCATGTTTTATATTTTTCTAATGCTTCTGTTTTTCTACCTTTACTGTGACAATTTCTACTTCCACCACGGATTCAATATGATACTTGATATTATGCACAATTATGAAGTGCCATAATTAAGCAGTGAGTCTAAAAGATGCTGAAATTTTCAGGCTTTTAAAAAAATCTTTTCAGCATTTACAGTAGTCCTTTAGTATTTATTGGATAGCTTCTCATCTTTCTTCAACATTGTTAGAGACATGTTTGCTTATATTTTTCCACAGTTTATTGGAGAAACAACATAACTGTGCATCTGTGAAAAACAGTGCCCTACTCGTCTTTGAATGAGCTTCATTCTGTACAGGCAGCTTCTGTGGCCTTAAACAGTCTGAATGCATCACAGAGATATGTACATTTCATGGGAATTAATTCAGTCTAGAGCTAATTCTCTAACCAAGACCTTGAGCTTATCCAAGTTAATTGTGTCAGTTCTTTTACTTAAATTTTGTCATTCCCCAGATGCTGGGCTTTGGTATGTACCAGCCTTCAAAACTAGAGAGATGCCCCAGACAAAAGTGGTGCTGGTCCTTTTCCCTTTCCCTTTCCCTTTCCCTTTCCCTTTCCCTTTCCTCTCCTCAAAATAATTATAGCTCATAGATGTCTTGATTTAAAAAATTACCTCATATTTAAGATCCTAATAACTTTTACACAAGTAAGCTACATTAAAACTATGGCCTCTTATCACAAAGACTTTTGCTGGGTGCAAGTTCTCCCCAAACTCATCCCAGACTTCATTTTGGTACATGGCAGCCAATGCAATTGAAGATAAAATGCCAGAATCTGGGCCATAAATCTCCAGCCAAAATGATATAAAAGGACACTTTCCTTTCCTGGGGTGATCCCCACCTGAATCCGTTGTTTCCTCCTTCCACTGTCCAGGATGAGCTGTCTGATATGACATGTGTGGTAACTGTGGAAAGGAATGGTCAGATCCTCTCTGTGAACAGCCTCCTAAAATTGTTACCTTACTTTGCTTCCAGTAACTGTGAGTCTGCTCCATTAGTTGTTGCCCATAGTGAAGGACAACTGAAAAACATGAATCACAGTAGTCAGTTTCCACGTCTGCACAAAGCATCTGTTCTACTTTAATATAATATAGCCAGAGAAATGAAAAGGTGTGAATAATACATATTAATCGTGATTTGAAGTGGAAAATTAAAATAAGATGGGATTCATTTAACAAGGATGATTTCTCTCATTTGCCCTTTTCTTTTAGATCACATACTTTGCCATAAAATCACAAAACACAATGTGTTGTTTTAATGGACTGCTTAGACACCTGTAGGACAGACAGCTTGTCTGTGCAATGTTAATTTCCCTTGTTTTCATTGCAGTGTTAGTTATGTTAATATTCAAGCATAAAAACCATTGAGACATTTGTTTAAAGCTGTTTTAAATAGCAATTTGAAGAGTGCTACAGACACATACAGGAACATTTGAGTTGAGATCTAATCTTGCTTGAGGACATTCAGGTAGCAGAGTCAAGGAAGTAGCAGCTGTGGCCTTCTAAGAGCATAGTTAGTCTTAATTCAGTTACAAAGAGATCTGAGGAACAAATAAACCCTTTTCTGGGCAAAAACATTGTCAAGGACTTATTTCATCCTGAAGCAAAGATCTAAAGAGGTGAAATGAATCTTTTTCTGAAACCACTTAATTTCTCCCCATGTGTATGAATTAAGCCAATGAAGGCTCATCACTCATAACTATGTGAAGGTCCTTATCTCACTGGCATCTGAATTGAGGCCAAATGAATCTTATACACATTCAGGAACGGTGTATCAGTAACAAACAGCTAGAAAGAAAAACAAATATCAGGGAACTCTGGAAGCAGGCCATGATGTATTTTGGAGTCAAATGGAAATGTTCTTTACTTTTAAAATATGGGAAAACAGTCCATAAACCTGTAGTGGGAAAGAGTATAAAAGTTTAGTTGAGAAGCCATAAGTACAAACTTTAAACACACCACAGCAAGAGGTGTCTTGTATATAGGAGCAGATTTTGGACAAATTAAGATAGTTTATAAGTATCTTCATCTCCAGTGAAATGTCATTGCTTTGGCTTGTTAACTGCTTATGGTGCTGTATAAATCAGCTGAGATTAAAATCAATAGAGGTACATAAATGAAGATGTACTAGCAATTAAGTGGATGGCTGAATAGGTCTGCCTGGGATGGAGTCCAAAACAGATTGGAGTTTCAGTTTACTCAGAAATTTAGCTGATTCATCCAGTTACCTAAAATCAAACCTAAAGCCATCCTTAGTCATTTTCTAAGCATACACTCTGTCAGAACCCCTCTCTTGTGTTGGTTGAAGGCATCCCGAAAGCCTATGTGTTACTGGACTGAGTCAGGGAAGAAGGAAAAGTAGAGTTTGGGAGGTGGAGGTGTTTCTTGATCATTTTGGTCACCGGTTATCTCATTCCTCCACAGAAACAAGACTTAAAAAGTTTCAGTAGCACGTAACAATTGTGAAAAATTCCTGAGAGGGCACCTAGAAAGAAGAGCGTTCATTTGAGGGATTTCTAAATTACAGTAAATAGCAACAACGACAAAGGATTTCTCGGCATACAAACTTGTATCAAAAAAGTTGATAACTGTAAACAAGTTTTCATAAAGAATTACATTATTTCTGTGCCGTTTAAACTACCTTTAGCAAACCCCCCAAGAATGTGGCCAAAGATTGCAGATGAGTCATGTAGATGGTAACACTGTTTGAAATAGGGCCAGACACACCTCGTGCTCTAAGGGGAGGAAGGTTGATAACTAGTTCAATATAATTCATAGGCATTGCAATATAGTTCACAGGCTTAAAACAACTTTCTAGACAAAAGTATACATATTTTAACTCATACCAAAAGTTGTTGGAACAATGTCCACACCCCTTAGAAGAAAAAAGAGAATCTGAACACGTGATTTTCTAGCATTAGATACCCATGTTAGAAAAATTGTAAAACCTTAAGCTGTGCAAAACAGATATATCATTCAACATTAATAATGGTCACTGTTTCAAAGTCCTACAGTAAATCTCCATGCTGATGCATAAACAAAAGCTGAGCCTTTCTGGAAATATGATGACCACTGACCTATCACATCTATGACAATGCTACATATCTCCCTCAAAGCATCCGGTATCCAGTTCACCATATACATTTGTGTTATAAAGCAATTTCCCCAAAATAAGTACTTTTAAAAAGGGTCACAAACTAGCATGCCTTAAAGTGTATTAATTGCACAGAGAGCTGCATCAAAATCCAATCCTCTCCTTTGTAAAATTTAACATTAGAAGGAGCATCAGTATGTTTCTTCTCAGCAAGCAGATCTTAAAAGCCAATCAGGCTGTCAAAGCCATTCCCAAGATTTTTTTGCGGTGGGATTTCAGATGGAAATTGGGCAGCATAATTTCTATGACATCACAAAAAAATGTATCAGAAAAATGAAATAATAAAAAAAATGAAATGAAATGAAATGAAATGAAAAAAAATGAAATAATAATATAATATTATTATATATTATATATTATATATATATAATAATAATGAAATAATTCCATATTCAGGACAAATTCAAAAACTAAGATGAAACTTCTTGCATTCCAGCCTTGTACTTTGTAACACAACATAGAGAAATTACAGTAGCATTCCTACAGTTAGCAAATGATAAATGTCAAAACAAGGAAGGCACGAAATCCATATAGGGGCATGAAGAATTGATTTTGAAATCATGTTTTCTGCAATCAGATGCTGTTTCCATGATTGATTGTTTTGAAATTTTATATGGATACAAGGTCTTAGGCTTATGTGTTTAGAGCAGAAAAGCAATTCAGCAATTCCAGACAACATTTGACATAAACTTACATTAGTTGGGTTTTCTTGTCATCATTACCACAAATATAATACTTCACGGAACCCAACAGAAATGTTAATAGATGCAAATTTTTATATATCAGGATGCTTTATGTTTTTTATTTCACTTACAAATATTTTTTTTCCCTACTAGTTATCTATTCCATAAAGAAATGCTGTTATCTTTATTTTAAAAATTAGCAATTGTTTAAGAATCTTTAAACATATTGTTGGATAATAGAATAGAAATCAAAAAAGTAGAGCTTCTACATTCCATAAAACTAAGTTGCCTTTCATGTGTCCTTCAACTCTTAATTTCAGCCATTTTATGTAAGGATAGAAGTTAAGTTAATTGTATAGATTATCATGATTATTTTCATTAATAAGTACTGTGAAAATATCAATGGAATATTTTTTAGAATCAGGTATTCCTGGTATATGATACAGAAAAATAAAAAAAAATCTGTAACATAATTCACAGTATAACAAAATCCAAAATCAAGTGTCTTTTCACTATACAGGTTTGGCCACAATTAAATTTTTACAAAATAAAAATACTACATCAGAAATGATGGAGCTCATAAACTGAAAAACATACTGAATAATTTCCCTGAAACTTCTTCATAGCATTAAGGAGCAAAATTATATATATACATATATATATATGTAGAAACTATTGTCAGGACTTAAATTGATACAAATTCTCCAGGAATCCCTACTTCATCTTAGTTGCATCAGTTTCACGCATCTCAGAAAAACATGTTTCTCTAACACTCCTCACAAGCAGGAGAGGATTTGCACAGTTTATTGCATCTCAGTGGAGTGGACTCTTGCAAAAGCTTTTTTGCACTCCTCCGTGCCTGAGGAAGGGGGAGGCAAACTTCATCATCCACAGTTGCACAAATGTGAATCTGTGTTTCTCACAGTGCTTTGAGACCTGGATGACTTTGCTACAGAGCAGTAGTTTTCAACCTGCCATTCTCAGACCCCAAAGAGTCCATGAACTGCTTCAAAGAGATTTGAAGAAGCTACTTTGAACCAGATAAGCTCAGAGATAATGTCACCGTTACCTTTTTATGACAAGAGAGTATGAAAGGAGGCTGGTCAAGTGTTTATCTTTTCCAGCCTAAGTCTTTGCTAGTCATGTAGTCACTCTGCTTGATGTCTTCTTTCCTGCTGATGATAACTTTCTAAATTTTATCAACAGAAAAAAAAAGCCTGAAGGGATACTTTTACTGTCAGCCACACCCAACCGTACTACAAGTTATACATGTGATATCTTCAAGTGGTCCAGACTGCCAGCCTAATTATCCCAGTCACAGAAGATGGAGAACTGCCATGCAGAGGTAATATAATATTATTTTAAGTACATGCGGACTACCTAGAAGACTGTAACACAGTCTGAAAGTTATACCTATGGATGTTTCCCCCACACTTTTTATCAATGGACTTGGTGTTACTAAACTAAAACCTGGAATTTCTTCATACTAGAAGTGTTCGTCTGGATGAATGCATGGTTCGGCCCTGTGCCCTGTGGGGCATAAGCCTTCTGGGACAGTCAGAAGGTTTGAGGATTGAACACTGTCTCTTGTCACCACGCTGTTTGAGCACTGTTTGTGTTTCCACCATTTCTTGCTGTCCAGCATTGTTCAATGTGAAAACCAAATGTCAAACTACTACTGTTAATCACCTGAACCGTTAGGTTTGATGGGCTGTTGCAGGCATCTCACGGGGCTTAATTTAAACTTCATTTTGTGAGGACATTTGTGTCATTTACAGTTATTACAGGAGCCAATAATAATAATATATATTCAAAAGAAAAAGAAGTGAGTTTGGCCTGTCTTAGAAGTAATTAAGTACTATATTGCCCAGTTTTCAAATAGGTAATGGATAATTACCTGTGGGAATGCTGTTTATTTATCCTTATCCTTAATTTTGGAGATTAGGTTTGAGTCTCCTACACTTGACTGTGCCAATATATTAACAAATGCTTTTTATTTTCTTTCCATAGTTTATGAATGTTTCCACTCTCCATATCACTTCCTTACACAGCTTTGGTCTAAGTAGTTTCCCACACAGGGAAAGTCTGAGCTGAACAGAGTAGTGGATCATTAACCACAGCTCTGCACAGTTATTGCTCTTCCATACACTCGATATAACTTTCTGAGGAGTTTAAAGCACATTTCTTTAATTTCTTGTATGCTAATCAGGCTAGCTTGAAGGCCATCATGGTTCTGAAAATGCACCAACAGTTTTGAAAAAGCAACAGAGCTGCAGGTCTGAACTTCATTAAAAGAACTAAGGTTACCACAGAAATCAGAAAAACACATTTGCTTCATGGGTTTGAATAAAGCATGTGAGTAAGCAATAAGCATCAGAAGTTATGGATGATGACAGGCTAAAAGATGGCTTTTCAGTATACTCCATTCTTTCACCTGAGGTAAAAATGATTCTCCATGGTGACATATTGCTGAATAACGACAACATGAAGAGACATACCCATTTCAATTTAAGTGTTGAAGAATCAATGAATGCCATATGAACTGGCTGTTCATACTTAAGTGTCTGGGATGGAAAAGGCAGTCTCAAAATAGAAGAAATAGCTAACCAGATCAGATTTTTGATTAAAAAAAGAAATCTGCTCTAACTTATGTAGGGTAAAAAGCATTTTAAAAATAAAATCCTTGGCATTATCAATTTATTTACCTTGCTCACTGTTATGTTCGTCCGCATGCCCAAGAAGGAAAGCTTCCATGTTTCTCCAGAAAACCTTTCCACAGTTACCTTCCCCTGATCTGTTTAATTTCACCAACATATTTCATCCCTAACCCTCAGCCCTAGCTGAAGCTTACCCACTGTGCTTACAGCACAGTCTTGCCAATGCCAGAGGTGCACCTGCTATGCAAAAAGAGTATATAAAAAAATAAAAATGAAAAGGACAAGATGACTTGCCAGCTTTCTCATCAAACTGGCAAAAGCAAAGAGTTTAAATTCTCCTCCTTGTGTAGTTCTCAGTAATGAACTGGAAAGCCTGTAGAGCAGAAAACTCCTCGCTCAGGGAGCTCCTGGTTTGTGCAGCGGTTCTTGGGAGCCTGGTTAACCACGTGTGGAGCTGCAGCTACTCAGAGGGGTTTAATTTCTGGGGACTAGAAAGGGAAAATGTCTCATTTGGATGAGAAGTTATCTTTTCCTATCTTGCTCCTCCTCTCTCCACTGTGCAAAAATGTCCTGGGCCAGAGACAACAGGGGACTTCAGGGGGAGAAAGGGCCTGGGGGGATGAGGCATTAATCATTGTCTGTCTGTCACTATTATCCCACCAAGGGTGAACACAGAGGGCAACAGTTGGACCATTGGATTTCTGGAAAGTTCTGCCTATCAAACATCTCACCGAACCCCATTTGCTCAGGCACGTTCAGTGCTGATAACACAACTGCAAGCAGCTCTGAAAACAAAAGGAGACCTTCAGACTACCCAGTCACTCAGGCACAGAATCGGGAGAAAATTAATATTGCCTGAGAACCACTGAAGACCTGTAAGGACGTGAAGAAAGGAGCCTTCCTTATTAGAAAGTGAATATTTTATCTTTCAGCTGAATAAATATTTCCTAGTTTCCGCAGAATGCTATCACTAGCAAGTCTGTGCTAGCAAGCCTGTTATTTGGCACATCACGGTCTGTGTCTTACCCAGGCTTAGCTGAATACAGGTGATATCATTCACACAGAAACATTTTTCCCCTGAAGTTCTCAGCTCCTGTTGTTTACATTATCAGGATGCAAAAAGTTTGGCAAGCACAGGTGTATGCAAAGCCTAGTTGCATTCATATCTTGGCACTGAAAATTCCATCTTACAAGGCTCCTTCTTTTCCCGTAGTACTATTTGTACTTATTTATAAACACAAATTTATCTATCTCCTACTTCAGAGATTGCTTTAAAAAGCTTGGATCTAGGAATCTAAAAAGCTAATATGGGGTTTTCTTCATTCTTGCTAGTGATCAGAGAAAGAGGAGTTAGATACCAGGGAAACACATAAGGAAAGACAGGTTAAAGGGATAAAGGTCTGTCTCCCCCACATGCTCTGTGTGTACCACAGCCCAAGTCCAATGCATAGCTAACGAAAAGTACACGTGGAAAGTCAGCCTACACCAAAGAACAGCTCAGAGCTGTGAGACCTGTGCTTTGCTTTGATTTTCTCCTTACCGTCCTGCTCATATGCAGTCTGGTTCCCATCACCACCACAGCTTGAAATACCCTCAAAATGTGTCACCCATGCCTGGCCTTGAGCATTTGTTCCCACAGAGGAAGCCAGGCAGGACGTGTCCTCCAGGTACACACATACATGACATCATTAATAAGCTGGCCACCTGACAGTAATGTTCCTACACATAAAAGCTACAGAAATAGCAGCTTTTCTGCAGAGAGGAAAAGAAAGAGGAGCTAGTTCAGGTGCTGGTACTGAACCTATGTTATTCCTTTTTTTTTTCTTCCTAACCATATTCTTGGGTGACCTAAAAAATTTAGACTTTTTGCTTTCATTTCCAGTGGGGTTTTTTTTCCTATTTAAAAAAATATGTACTTCTGACAAATATTTTATAATGTAAATGGACTTCACCAGGCTGCATGTCTAAATTGGAGCTGCCTTTTTATTTCAACTTGTCCATTAATGGTATTACTTCAGTCTCCAAGGGTCTACCTTGTACTCTTAAGTCTTTCTTTTTCAATATTTTTATTTCCACTACAAGATACCTCCAGGTCACACTGGTTAAAACAAGGAGAGGAAAGTTAAATCCATCCACATTTAGAGTTGTAGATGAAAAATTTTTGGACCATAACGTTGTTCTTTGGCATAAAGTACACAAACTGCTTTAAAAGAGGGTTAATAAAATCTTAAAATTTTAATACATTGGTTAGTATGGTGCTGTCCCATTTTTTATAATGAGTCCCACTCATCAATTTTATATTCCTGAATGTTGTAAAAGCCATATCTACACTAGCATTTTGTGCCTATGCACTTTTATTTAAAACTCATTTGAAAAGTTTTTACAGATAATACTGAGAACAGATAACTGTTTTTTGTTACAAACTGATGAATTTCATTGAAGTCCCACAGTGATGTGGTTTTTTCCATGCATAAGCATTCTAATTCTCATTTTAAAGTCATTTCCAGACGTCATAAAGGAGAGTTCAAAACCAGCACTAAAGCATAATCTAAGTGTCCAGAAATGAGAAGACAAATAAAGCAAGTTCCTCCAGTTAATATCCAAAGCTTTTAAAAGTGTTCAAACATGTTTCAAACATTTTGATCTGGAATAGTGTGTAAGTAATCATACATTTAGATTTACAAACAGGCATAAAGGGCAAAGGGATAGATAAACTGCATTGAATCACATGAGAATCATTAGGAGCATAAAATGCACGGTTTAGAGACTACATGTTCCCATTTCTGATAGACACATTCAAAACAACATGGGGATTTTTTTCCTAACTAATGCCACTTGACAGTAGGTCACCAGGTTTTTTGACTGATAACAAAATCCCCGTGAAGAAAAGATGGATGGTACTGACATATCTACAGAAATCTAATACTGTCTATACTTGTTTCAGTATCAGGAAAAAAAAAAACAGTAATTCCTTAAGCATGCTGTCATTTACTGAAGGAGGCTAGGAAAGTTTTCAGAAGAGTCACTTCAGTCACATGGAAATTCACAGAAAGCACAGGTGTTCTCTCCAAAATACAAACCTGCCACCACCTGACTGACTATATTTAATCATTATTCATGTTGCATATATTTTATATATAAATGTATATATGTAGTGGTTTAAATATGCTTAGTTTTACAGATTCATATAGGAATTTCTTTTCTTATAAGGATGGAATGAATCCACCTTTTTGATTCCTTACACTCCAAATAGGAGACATTCAACGGTGCCAGCAATGAAAGCAGTAAGGCATGGTTTTTATTTTCATGGGAATAATTTCAAAACAGAGCTGATGGATATATTTTTGATAAGCATTTTCGGGACAGATATCCACAGTAGCAAGCGTGCACGCTTCCGGAAGAGCTGCGGGTGCTGCACTAAGAGGCTGCCACTGCAGGAGTCTGACTTCAGGTGAGATCCTCAGGCTTTCACTGAGCTGTCATTCATGTCTGAGTGTGCCCCAGCTCCACCGACCTTACCGGCTTCATGCCTGTTGTAACGCACAGACAAGGCACACTAACATGCAGAAAGCATGCCTGGCATCTCTGCTCTTTTTCCTACCCCAAGGCCCACTGATTGAAAATGCCCATCTCTGCCCAGAGGAACCTGAGCTTGCATCAAGCAGGTTCCGGGCGAGCCATCTGCAAAGTGCCCTGGGGCAGAGCCAGGGGGCAGCTCCAGGCCAGCACTCCCTCAGCCCACCCGCGGGAACGAAGTGGTATAATCGAATATTCACTAGGACAGAGAGGGGGCATGAGCAAACAGGGCTTATGGGAAAAGGGACCTGAGCTCCAGGTCCTATTCAAGCACTTGTATTTTAGGAGGCAGAGCAGAAAGGGAAGGGGTGCAGGTCACAGACCTATCCCCTGACATTTTTGACTGATGGCTGTGCACAACTCCCAGCCTGGTGTACTGCTTTTGTGGGATCACCCATTTTGATGGATGTTGCAGGAAGACACCAAGCATCTAAGCATAGGTTATCCTAGGTCCCAAAGCCTACAGCTTCAATGTTGTTAAGATTTTGCATCTTCAGCATTGTGCAACCAAAGAGGAACCCAAATGGTTAACTGGAGGCCCAAAATATTACCCAGGTTCTATTAAATAACGAAACTTCATTACTGCCATCCATTCTATTTGTATACCTCCCAAGCAACAATGAAGAACTACCTCCACGTTTCCACAAGCCCATGACACAGACACTCACACAGAGACTGTACCAGTCCTATCATCAGCTGCATCAGCACTATGGTATAGCATATCAAGGGCACCACCTCCTCCATGCTTTTGACTCTCCCAACCAAAGAGCCGCCAGTCTGAATTTCCAAAAGCGTGTCACAAAAGTAAATTTCCAATATCCAGGTTGATGGCTCAAATTTCCCAAGCACTGATAGTCCAGCAGCTCCCAGGCAGAGTTGCATCTATCTTGAAGGTTTTACAAACATATTTTACCTTATAGATATCAAGCCAAATCTTAAAGAACTCTTAAAAAAAAGTGTCTCCTGGTAATAAAAAGCATTCTGAAAACAAACAGCCAAGCAAGTCATGAATTGAGTCTTATCAAGAGCTGAAAGTTTTAAAGACCTGGAAACCTTATGCAATCCCAGCCATATTATCACCTATATATTATCCACTATATATTATCCACAATCCCAGCCAGTATTATCCACTATAATGAAGATGGGTGTTCTTAGCAAATTAAAATCCAATCAAGAAGATGGACATGCAGATAATTTTTTTCCCTGAGGAGAAGAGAGTAATGGTTTTAGACTGGCTTTTCAGAAGAGGTGTCCCCTTATATGCTTTTATATATGCAATGGGTACCCTTTTGCATTTTGATTTTTCTTAATTTATGTACCTGTAGAGTTGGCGTTTTCCATATGTTGAAGGAAGATGAGGAATAGTAGAAGAAAAAACAGAAGTGGTGGGAAATGGTGTTCTTTATGGCCCTGCACATTATCTAGCACAAGTGGGATTTTAAGTTTGTAACAACTGCCATTGTCTGGTTTCCCTCCCTCACACCTCATCATATGCAATCAAAAACTCTAGAATCAGCATTAGTTAAACCTTACTACTTTTTACCTCAGGTGGATCAGCTTTAATGAAGAGAGACTATTATCTTGTATTCACCAGAAAACAATATTTCACCCTCTGGTCTCTGGTAATTAGGGTACCGATGGGAGAGATGGCATATGTGGGACCCAGGTCTGCCCACTGAGCTGTACAGGTAAAGCTGCTCCTCTGAAGAGTCTGAGACCAGCACCTCCCAACATGTGAGGTGGAAAGCCTGAGTTCACATCTCTGCTGTAAATCAGAGAAATAAATTTTAAGGAGCTGCATCTCCTGTATTCACAGAGGCCAGCCCAGTTTTGAGAAGAGGTCATAGCCTCCTCAGTTAATGAATGTTTGTTTTCCTTAGCAAAGCCTTAATTCAAAGCAAACCATAAGTTTAAGAATGGGAAGAAAAACAAAACAAACCAACCAACCAAACAAACAAACAAAACCATAAAAAAGTCCCCACAGCTTTATTTTTGCATTTCTTCTCCTTCAGTTCTATTTCCCATACCCAGTAGTGCCGCTCAGTGCGTACATGAAGCAACTCCAGCTGCATGGCTCTCTGCTCCTATTCAACTCCCTGAGCAGACTAAAAGCAGGAACTTAGTAACATCTCTTCTCCTCAAATTTCTTGTTTCTGTGTTCATTAAAGGATGTGCTCTATAAAACCTGGCTGTCAACATCCTCGGTGTAGCTGTCTGCTTCAGAGGTGTTCACACGAGACTTACCTTGTTCTCAGCAGAGAGCCTCAGGCACAATTCACCTTCTCCAGTACAGCTATCTAGACTGGGATGCAGCTGTCTAAACATAGATGTCTAATGGTGTTTTTGATGCCCTAGCATATTGCATCCAACCACCACACCTGCAGGACACAAGACTCCCATAGCCTGTGGCACATCAGCCACCCCAGCGCAGACTACATGGATGCTCTAAGGCTGCACCCCTTTGTTGTTTTGGCCTGGAGCACTAGAGCAATGTTGAAGTAAATCTCAAAACAGCCTCCATTTACTATGTGTCTGGTTGTTTTGCAGAGCAGGTTTGGTGTGTGCAAACTGGTTTCCCTTAACAGGCTATAGATAAGCCAAAAAGCCCCCTGTACATTTGCAGATGTGCTCCAATATTTAATAGGGGCATATGGATCCAAACTCATGACTGGTGACTTCAGACAGTTTCAAGGGCCACCTAGATCAGGGACCAGACTAAACCTATTCTGAAGTAAAATACCCAAATTACATGCAGGGAAATTTTAAAGTCCTCAGCACCAGACGCTTTGATCTATAGATCTGTTTCTATCATGCTGACTTAGTTCCTTGATAAGCTACATCCCATCCACTGACAAGTGAATGAATGTATGGGTATTATTCACTTATTATATGTTTATTCTATTTTAATTCTGTGTCTTCTGTGCTCTACCTTTACCTCTTAAAATAGAAGTTACAAAATTAAATTTATTATTATTGTTGTTACTATTATTATTATTTCACGCAAAGAAAAAGTATTAAATTCATTTATAATTTATCAAAATAAAAATTTTAAAATGTGCAGCAGGATTCCAGGTTTAGACAATGGTGGGAAAGGGCATTGGAACTGCAGGCAAAAACACCAGTTTACTTCTACTTGCCAGAAGATAAATGTCATAAACCAACATACAGCAAATGAGAAATAGTATAAATCATTTCCCCTTCTGATCGAAATTAGAAGAGTCAATAAAAAGAAGAGAATAAAAATTCCTATAACAATTTTTCTTTAACCTTGCAGACTAAAAAATCTATCAGACCTTTAATCTAGAATTTAAACATCTGTATTTTTTGGCCTTTTATCCCAAATTAAGACTTACTACTAATTAAAATTACAACTTTGAAAGGACAGGTAAAGGCACTGAAATATTTGAATAATGTATTAGCCCTCAAAGTCCGTAGTCAATCCTTGCTGAGGAATATGAAAAACATGTTTTTATTAAGGGGTTCCAACCCAATAGAATTATTCAAAACTTATTATAGGTGGTAACATAAGTAATTTATTTGATTTAGTATGAAATTATCTGTCTTTCAGCTTTTTAATGAATGTCAGAGGTCACCCTTACAATTTGGCAGCCAAAGGGCTGGCGTACGCTTTTGGCAGACTTTGGTTATTTGTCTCATAGCTGACAGTCCTTGCTGAACAGTATGGAAGTGCAGATTTCCCCCCGTACGCATATCAGAAAAGAGGGAAGATCTTTAAAGTCTAAGGTTTTTACCTGCTGTTACTTGCAGTTGCATAGTAACTGTGCACTTCTGGGATGAGATGTTCTGTTCTATTGAAAATGCTTTTACCTAGCTACCAAAGATGGGTACACTGAAAGATTGCACTTTCTGTCATGATTTAGATAGGCAAGGTTGAAATGTATCAGGTATGCACTAGGTATTTCTCCTGATATTTAATTCTGGCAAATCATAGCAGAATGATATCCCTCCAACCAGCCACTTAGTGTGTGCAGGAGTACAGCCGTGGGTGTAAGGTGCATCTCTCAGGGCTAGTACCCCAGCAAGCTAAATTTGCCTGTAATCCAAGTATGCAACACACCAGGGTGTTTTTTTTTTTCCCAACTGAGTTCATCAACAGCCAAATGCAGGAGCACCCGTGCCCTCAATGCTTCATTTGAGACTCAGCTCAGGAGTCTAACAGACAGAATGTAGATGTATGCACCAGAGAGTGAAAAGTAAAAATGTAAATGTAAAGATTCAGTATGTCAGCTTTACAGCCGACATTTCAGTATTCTTTAGGAAGATAACCTGAGCTAGATATAGTTTAATGTCAGAAGTTCTCTCCTGCTATTCCATGGAGGTTTTCTTTTCTTAATGCCCTCTATAAACTTCCGATCATGTATTACAACTTTTTCAAAAACGAGCAAACAAGAAAAAGATCTTCCCTCTGTAGACATACTAAAGTTTAAAGTTATAAACAAGGTCACCAATATTAGGTATAGCTGCTGTCTGTGTCTTAAAGATGGTGGTAATAAGCAGGTAATTTCCTTTAGAAAATCAATTATCTAAAAGAAAAGATTCTTCTAATCAAGACATAAATATACTTAGAAGCATCTCAGAGTCTGAATTAAGGAGACAGGGAAGATTCATAAGTCTCATTAAGAGAAACATCACAGAAATAAGCACTAGACAGCCATAAAAGACAAACTGTTAAATTGTCTCTCCCAGTGTAGGGCTCTGTATGCACTTACTGCTATTCATGTTTTGTAACTACTCGAGTTAATGGATAAATCAATTATCTAATTGTCGGTATAGGGACAGATCCTTACAGGTTTCATCTGCCTGGATTTGTTTGCTGAAATGATATTAAACTCACTTGCACAAGCTGGCAACCTCATCAGCACGAGAATTCAAAAAGACAATTCAGAATACAGAAATTTTGTAGTTTTGGAATCCAAAGATACAATTAGGCTGGTGATTTTCTATTTAAGTTTTGATTGTTTTCATTTTTGAGGTATGCTGACAGTGTCCAGAATCAGACCAGGATGTTAATCATCACCAAAACACCACCAGGCTCACTGCCACTTTCTTCTCTGAACATCAGTAAGAAGTATTTAAAATCACAATAACACACACCACAGGAATAAGCAAAAGATGCCAGTTGGGGTCACAGAGCAGTTCATAGTCCATCTCACCAGTTAAGCGCCATAACCTGGGTGGAAAACAGGCAACAAAACAGACGCTGTACAGCTCAGTACCTCTGAAATGCTGCTTTCCCTGAGGATGCCAGGGAAGCTTACAGAAAGCAGCCAAATTTAAGGTTGTTGATCTATTTTCTCCCACTAGCCTGCATGTGGATTAAATCCCAGAAGCATACGTATAAAGCAAAACTGACTAGAGGAACATTTGATATCCAGCAGTCCTGAGAGAGCTGCCTACTTGATAATACTGTGTCTCCTGCAACATAACACATTTTCAACTGTGCCAGTAAATATTTCAATGTCTTGGATATGATTTTAGTTCACTAACAACACATGAGGAATTCTTGAAATAGATATTATCATCTGTGCTAAATTGCAGTATTGTCAGCCTAATAGTAAGTTGAATATGAATCTCAAGGGCTCAATTCTGTTTCCAGAAAGGATTTTTTGTGATCCAAGATTTTATACTGTTAACTGATGAACTAATGACTTGGAATCATCCCGTTACAATACAAGAGAGAAAACAAAGGTAAACCTAGCAGTAGGTGCAGATTAAGACAACCTCCTGATCCACAAGGCCACACAGGTGAGTAGCTGATGCCCCATCTGTCCTCAGTCGAGCCCACAGCCTAAGCAGGAAGGTCTCCCCCTCCGCTCCATTTCCAGAAGTCAAACTCCAATATGAGATCTGGACGCATCTCTCTCACCAGAGGCTGGAGACCAACACCAGGGACACCTGCTCAGTGATGTTTCTGGGGGATGGCATCAAAAACCATTTCACGCCTCAGACGCACGTTTGGCAGGGGAAGGGAGGAGGCAAAATAAAGCCCCTGCATAAGGCTCTGTCTGAGAATTAGCTGCTGAGAGTTGGATCCCTCACCTCCTCTCCCAAGCCGTTCACCCCGAGTTCCCACAGCATTACAGATTTTTACAGGCCCAGGAAAATCACCCCTGGCACTGAGGCTTGTTGGAGATTTCAAGATGGTCTAATCAAAAATGTTAGTTTCAACAAGAAGCAAGTTCAATTCCACATGCAGGCTCTGATACAGGTTTTATAGAAAATGTTAATACAGGCATGCTTTTAAAACCTACCTAGCCCTTTAAAATACTTGGATTGAAAAATAAAAGCTCCTAAAACATTGTTTGAAAGCAAGCATAATAAGAAGAATGTTTTTTGCCAAACCAAGATCTTGTAGCTTTCTCTTCCTTTGATCTATTCCTTATTACCTTGCTTGTTGTTCTATTAGACATATCATAGTCACACAGATGTGGCACTAATCACAGGGTAGGAGTTGCCAGCTGCCTGGGAGGATAAAGCTACTCTGACATTATCTCATCAGGCACCCAACAGTGACTTAGGAGATACAGCCATTTAGCTGACCCCCTTGTAAAGAAACAGGTGCCATCTGAGCATGCTGGGAAAGCCTTTTTAATGCAGAACCCCTCTATGGTTTGCAGTTTAAAGTAAAAAAAAAGAAATAGCAATGCCTATCATTTTGCACACTGAGGTTAGGCACAAAATGCTGAGGCTTTCAGTGGGAGTCTTGCTTGCTGAAGATAAGTATGGCTTAGCATGTTACCCTAGTAAAAAAATATTTCTGTATTGAAAATGAAAGGTGCTTGGGGGGCATCAATTGCACTTTATGTTTCAGACTTGATTTTAATCTGATATCTACACTTGATGTTAATTCTGCCCCAAAGCTTGGGTACAGATAAAGAAACATCAAAATTCTCCCCTTGAAAACATTCCCAATTTTGGAGGAAGCCTGGGGGGTAAACCTTTGACCAACCAAAAAATCCAAGAACTTTGATAAGCCTTCAGAAATTTGAGACTGAAATTCAGTTATGCTGTATAGTCAAAATTATCCCCGCTTGCTGTTTCTGCTGTTGTTTTGGTGTGAAGACCTCATCTGGCTGCTCTACTGCCTTCTTTTGCTCTTACAGAATATCAGTGGCACAAAGTTATGATGATATTTAATGCATGAATATTTGCACAGCATCCATCTAGTAGGGTGTTAAGCACAGTAAACACATCTAAGTGCTGACTGATCTGTGATGTTGTTCCACAGGAAAGCATACAAGAGAAAAGGACATGAGGAAAAGGCAAATACATCGAGGACGCCACAAAGCTCCTTTGCTCCCACATACAAATAAGGCATATGCACATCCAGAGCTCATCCTAGAGTTGTCACACCCCAGAGGGGTCCCATGTCCCTGTCTCAGTTTCTCATCCCATGTGAGCCATGGGGATGATGGAGAACAGCAAGCCACATCAAAGCCAGGCATGAGAAATCTGCCTCCCAACATTCATGCCATCCCAGGCAAAAAAGGTGACCCGTGCTTTCATCCTCACTGTGGATGCTGACTGCGTTGCTGTGATGAAGGGGACGTGGTCAGCTTTGGCTGGGTACCACAGCTCCAAAGTGGCATGCTGGCCCCAACACTCTACTCCTTGCTCCCCACAATCAGCTCAGCAAGCATATCTCCTTCCTCCTCCACCCTCATCACCCCACAGTCCTCACTGCCTGCCGTTTCCAGCCCAAGCTGAAGTGAAGCGTGACTGCACCAACTGTGCCTGGCAGAAGGTGCCAGGAAAACCATAAATCTCCACACTGACTAAATAAGCACATCCTGTGGCTCTTTGCCCCCTCCCTCGTTTCCCCTCTTCTCTCCTCCCCAGCTGATGAGCTCAGTGTGGAGATGAATGTGGCAGGAAGCAATGTGAGAAACAAGGAGGGAAGAGCAGCCACCAGGTGGTCATGCAGCGCCCTTTGTAGAGGGATGTGAAGATGTCAGGGCAGCGGTGGTTCTCCTTGTGCCAAAGCCGAAAATACAGGTGACGTTTTATCAAACTGCATCATACAGGCATTATTTGATCAGACCACATCAACCTTGCAGCCAGGGATCTTCACCATCTTCAGGATTATGTGGAAGCTGAGAAGGAATCAGAAACATTACCTAAAATTTGTATTTAGGGGCCAAAATTGACACAAATATACAGGCAGACTTGTGGTAGAGTTATCACTGTACACCAGCCATAAATTCTATTATACTAGAAATAGGACCCCCCTGCATTCAGATGAGCCTGTGTGTCATGGTGAATGCTGCATCACTTAGCAAAAGTTGCAGCTTAAAATCCTAGCTCAGGACCTCTACTCATGGTTACTTGTGTTTTGGTTGCTCATTTCAAACCCAGAGCCCCCTGTTATGCTAGTGACAGTGCATACATGAGTGGCTGTCCTGAAACCACACATGAAATTCCAAGAATGAAGTCTAAACTTTTTCTTCCTCCTGCCTTTCTCATTTTGCGTGCTCAGCTGCACCACAAGCCTCCTTTACACTCTTAAATATTAACACAGCCATCCTCTTGATGTGGGATTCCTCATTATCATATGAATAAATGATTAATTGTCAGCATGCCAAGCAAGTGCAACTTTTATAACTATATGAATCAGCACTGTGCCAAACCCTTCAAGAACAGCAACAGTGTTCCAGTATTTATTGCACTTTATTGCTTCCTGGATCATTTAAAAGGAGTCGCTGACAAACAAGCATTTACCCAGGCTTGAAAGTTTTCCTCGGATGTACTGAGCGGTTCTGTATTTCAAAATGCAGACATACCTTCTTTCCCAGCAGTTTAACGCTAGGCCTTTGGCAGAAAACTCCACGGCTTGTCCAGCAAATGCCACTATTTGCAGTGGTGCATCTTGTGTATTACCAGAAGATAATTTTAATGACATTTTGAGCATAGTTTTAAGTACTGTTCTAACAATCATGCTGGCTTTGGTGATGTTCTCCATGGGTTGCAATGTGGACATTAAGAAATTCTGGGGCCACATAAAAAGACCCTGGGGTATTTTTGTGGGTTTCCTTTGCCAGTTTGGAATTATGCCTCTCACAGCCTTCTTGCTGTCCTTGGCCTTTAACGTGCTTCCTATTCAAGCTGTTGTGGTGTTGATCATGGGATGCTGTCCGGGGGGCACAGCCTCTAATGTCATCGCCTACTGGGTGGATGGAGACATGGACCTAAGGTAAGAGCAGCCATTCTCTAAGTAGCTCATGTGGATTTTCACATTATAAACTTTATATTGAAAAGGACTCTCTGATTTTTTTCTTAGCTCACTGGCCCATGCATGGTGGAGGTTTCTTCTTATAAAGATATTTAGGTATTGTAATAGTAGTAAATATTAGCAGAATAGCAAATATACTTGTTTCGTTGGGAATTCATGAGGAAGATAACACAACAGCATTGTGTATATTCAAAAATATCTTTATTGTAAATCTTCAGATTCTGCAGAAAATAGCATTTATGAAGACCATAAGATACAGACGATTGTGAAATCTTCGTCCAACTTTGAACTATTTTTGTGATTTTGTTTCTCCCAAGATCTTGGGCAATAAAAAAAATTTTTTTAAAAAAAATGGATTTTAGGATTTTAGGATCTGAATCTTCTGTATAAAATAGTGGCTATGCAATAGTTCTTGAAGTAATGTTTCTTGAAAAAGACCACCTGTGGAAAAATATTTTTCCTCCTTTTGTGTTCTATACAATGAATAGAAAGGCTTAGATTTTCTCTTTGGGAACTAATACAAGTGAAAATCACTTGCAGTAATCCTATCTGCTCCTGGCACCTTCTGCAAAGTCTTCAAACTGAGGGAAAGTTTCACAGGCTTAAAACCACTGACTAAGGCAGCCCTGCATGCTGGGGGCAATGAAAAAACTCCTTTGTGGTGAAGTGTGATGGTCTCGGTGACAGGGTGCTCTGAACTCAGAAACAGATATGTAAGGCACCTGGTATGGCCTAGGACATCAAATATGCACGAGAAGTGAACCCTACTCTTGATGCAAATTCCACAGGGGATTCATTAACTCTAACAGCCTTTAAAAATGAGCCATCTTTTTATTTTTATATCCTGATTGCTTTGCTCTAAAATAAACAGGATCATTTCTCTGTTTCCCTCAGAGTAACATAAAATGGAGCATTCATCCAATTTATCATATGCCAGTTTGAACTAGGAATGGAAAAAATAATAAAAGTAAGAAAGATGTGGAGCTGGGGCGAATATGTTAATATTTGTAGCTTTAATAAGACATTTTTTCCATCCTTTGAAAATAGTGAACTTTTCTGTCACATACAGGTGTTAATGTAATACTAGATTTCAAGTTTTGTATGAGGTCAGCTCCGCTAATCATCAACTTCCTCACTGTGGAGGAAAGACCTATGATACTAGGAACTGTAAGACACTTAATTTCAATAAATAGAGATCTAAGAAACCACAGATGGAAAGATATCCAGCACAAGTCTGAAATTCTGTTCTAATCTTTCCTTGGAAGAATGCATTGAGCTAAACTATGTTTTCTCAGCTCCATATGTTCCAAGTGGCGCCACTGAAATCAATGGTAAAAATCCAAATGACTGATGCTATAAATATGAGTAGGGTTTATATCCCATGATGCTGGCAGAGAGTGAAGCAAACTGAAAATACCTATAAAAGGCGGTTTTTCAGGTAAAGACCCTTCCTTACCTTAAGAAATCAAAGAGTTTTGGTCAGTACCTTTGTGACAATAATGCAGGGACCAGAGGATATGGGCGGTAGAGCAGAGACAGCAATGCAATCATCTTCAGTTCTTGATAGAATAACAATATAAGTAGCTTGGCTGGTTTCTGGAGCCAGCACACTATTATAAAAAGCCTGCCCATCATATCGGACAAGGTTTTGTTTGCAACTGAAAATACGTTTATACATAACAACTTATCACCATTGTGTACAGTCCTGCTTCAAAACACCCCAGTGCAAATAGACCACAAGTTAGGAATTAATTTTCTACCTCTCAAATAACCACAAGGAGGTGAAGTATGAGGTTTTGTACCTTTCCTAGTAACTCAGACCCAGATGATACACTCTAAAGCTTCCCATAGGGACATCTGGTTTTGACATCTCTTGATATTTCACAAGAACAACTACTTCTGAAACACCATCTTCTCTCATCCACAGCACCCCTGTGAGCTTCTGAGAGCACAGGGACTGGGGTTAGAAAATGTGCAGGCTTTGAAGCAGGGTGTAGATACAGGGACAGTATGAAGATGTAGGAAATATGGGGGTAGCAAAAATAAGCTCTTTCATCCATTTGGGACTTCACCTGACTTTAATCGTAGCCCATGGCTCTCTTTTCTCTGTGTGTAGGAACTCTCTTATCAGAGGCTCCTACAAAGCTTTGTTCAGTGACTCCAAAGCAGAGACTGACAAGAAGCAAAATTAATACAGATATTCCTGTGGGTTTTGTATTAATTGTTCTAGGTTTCTCTGGATTTGCCCAGTTAGGGGAGGGGGTCAGTAGTTTCTTTTCTGAGGGCAAGCAACACAAAAGAGAAATCAGAAGTGAGACTCGTAAGGAGGTTTCCAAGGTACCTTAACTAGAAGCAGCTCTCATTATTTTTATGTCAGAGGAGTGTGATTTGTAGGCATAACTTTATCTATTCCTCTCAGATTCCTCCTTATTTTAGCTGACCTGCCCTTTTCTCCTTCATTCCTGTGGCAGAATGCATCTTTTAGTACAAGGTGTACCAGGCCTGATGGTTTCAAGACTGTATTTTTTAAAAAAAAAAGTTTCAGCTCAAACCACAGAAGGAACAATAACTTAAGCTCAGCTTCACTCAGTAATTTTCAACACCTATTCTTTGGGCAAGGGCTAAACAAGCCAGAAAAGGGTAATTTATTACATCACACATCCTACATGATGAATACCATTTTTTTTTCCATGCTGTTGACTTTAGAGTGAAGATCTAACACTCTAGAACTGCTGGTATAATGGAAAGCTCCATTTTATGTCCATTTGACCCTGTCCAGCCTGCCACCCTCTCAGGAGCCAGCCGGAAAGGCAGCATGCAGACAGACTTGCCAACAGACCTTTCTGATGGCTGCCTGTCTGACTGCCTCATTTGCACTGAAAGCTACTCTTCTGCGGCTGCAGAGCATGTTGATATTTTATGTTCCTTTCTTTTCAGCAGAAGCCATTCCTTCCATTTAGCTTTTTTTTAACCTGATATACGGGATAAATTGATTGTAGCCAGCAGCATTTCTCGCCCAACATTTCATAAACTGTGAAGCTGTAATAAGAAAATGAGAAAGACTATAGACTAGCATGAGATGAGCTGTCACTCTAACTGATTTCTTTGCAGCATCAGCATGACAACTTGCTCCACGCTGCTTGCAATGGGAATGATGCCACTTTGCCTCTTTATTTACACCAAGATGTGGACTGATTCTAATGCAATTGTACTCCCCTACAACAGCATTGGTGAGTCCAGTGAACCAGCACTTTCCCTTCTGGCTTTGTCCTTTATCCTCACCCTAGTAACAACCACCTTTACATCATCATGCTGCAGAGTCATAATGAAATGACCCCAGATTTTTAAAAATAGTCATCCTTCTACTTTCCAATAACTTCCATGGGAATTAGGTACCTAGATATTTCTTCCACAGTTCTGCAGAAAAAAGACTTGAAGTCATTATAAATATTGCATAGATATTTATCACGAGATTGTGCATGGGTTTTTTTCCATATGGTTTGGACACCTGCATGGTACTGGGATAAGAGTATACAATAATTCGTACAGAAATAGCCACTTTCCTTGTGTTTGTAACAGCTTTAAGGCACAATCTTGCAATATGCTAAGTTCTGAGGCCATAATCTGGCAAAATACTTAAGCACACATGGATAATTAAGCAAGTGATTAAAACTGCTGAGTCTCTTTGAAAAGCTGCAATCTACACAGTCAGAAGTGGCTTCATTTGACTTCCTGTCAAAAATCTCATCCAGCTACAAAGAGAAAATAGTCAAAGTATTTGGAAATACATGCTCCAGTGCTTTGCAGAGCTGTGGCCCTAGTGCTTATCAAGTATAGTTCCATGTTGTGCTAGTCTTAAAAGCCAGCAGAGTCACTTTCATATTCTTCAGTTTCATTTCCCATTGTCCTGGGGAAAAGAAAAAAAAATCACATACTTGTGCTTTCAAAATAAATACTGAAGGGGGGAGGCTAAAACAAAAGAAGCTCTAAACCGGTTGTTGATATGGTACAGTAGCGAAACACCTGCAGACAAAATGAACATTTAATATAGCTACTCACATCACAGGATAGCGATGATTAGCACACTCAAATTTCTGTCTGCCTTTCTGATGCAGGTGAATGAGCATGTAACTCAGCAGAATGGCAATTACTTCAACAGGCTGCCAGAGATAACAGACTCTATAGAAAAGCAAATGGGCAGGTGTGGGTAGAGTGCACATACCAGAAAACACCAGAAACATCCCCTGAAGTCTTGCTCTTTAGCCCCAGCCAGTCTACAAAGCCTCTGTCCTCCTGTTGTGAACTTCTGCATGGCTTAAATTCTCTTCTCTGTTCTTTTTCACAGGAATTTCACTGGTAGCTCTTGTAGTTCCTGTTTCGTTTGGAATATATGTTAACCACAGATGGCCTAGGAAAGCAAAAATCATACTTAAGGTAGGATATATAAGGGTGAACCCTTAGTAATTATGGACAAATTGTGGAATCAGTGGCATCGCTGAAGCAGTGCATTGCTATTCATAGTATTGGTATCTGACTTCATAAGAGCCAGGAATTTTTCAGCAGAAAACAAATGAGATGCCGCAGAAATGTATTGCTTTCCCCCTGCACAAACACGCATGAGTTGCATACATTATTAGAAACCATCATTATCCAAAGATCTTACTTTTGTCTTTGGCTACAATTATGTTAGTAATTGAGTTCAGTTCAAAATGTAAACTGAAATTGGAAGGAAAATCATTCAGTTTGACTGGAAGGAGTTTTTCTACACAATATAATAAAAAATGAAAACATTCAGTATTAAAAAAATGTTACTTTTAAACCATTGAATTGAGTTTTTGGGGCAATTTTGAGGGTGCAAATGTTCCAACTTAAAAAATCTAACTATTCACAAAATTTTACATTTTTCAAGTTAGTTTCAGATGCAACAAAAATATAAGGGTTTTGGCAAAAAATAGTCACACCATCATCATAAAAACAGTAATAACAACTTATCTGCATTTAGTTTTAACAGCAAATTAATCATTCTGAACATTAGCTTTAGGTTTAAAGTGATTGTCAGACATGTTGAGTACCTTTGACCTTTGTTAACCATTCTTAGTTAATACACATATTTTCTAAATTTTCTTGAAGAAAACTAATCTTGCAACTTTTTAATCTACCTATACTTTGTTATCGTTTCTCAGCTTAGGAAGTATAGAGCATAAATAAAATCCTTTTAAATCAATTCATTTTCTTAAACTCTTAACTCATTGTGTTGTATTTCTAAATGCACTCACAACTTACTTATGAACTTGGATACTGTTGAGTGCTGGTTTCAAAACAGTGTTATTTTTATTTAATCAGTTACGGGAAAAGGATGGACTTGCACTCACATGAAAAGAAACTCTCCTCGCTCTCTCAGCAAAACACCATTTCATCCTGTTTCTTACCGAGTGGGTGAGCAGCCCACAGTAGGGTCTGTTGACAGTTTGCTTTATGTAGGACAATGAAGCCTCAGGTGAAGATTGAGCCATAACTGTCAGATTAAGGTCCATACAGTGAGAAATGGAGACAAGAGCACAAAGACAGTGTGCCAGGTGAAATAGAAGAGCTTGTCGTGGCCAGACCATGTTTCTTCTTCCAAGGTGTGTGTGGTTAATAGCTCAGTCAGATAAAAGTATTTCTTCACTCAGTGCTCTTAAAAAGACTTCAGCCAAAGACTGATGAAGCCAGCTTAACAGGAATACACATTTTAGCTGAGAAATGGATTCTCCTAAGCTGAGCCCCAGAAGTCTGCTGGTGAGATCCCTGATAACATATACCATAAGTGCAGACATTTTGTTTGGATATTGAGAAGAGAGTGAGTTACCACTTTTTATTGGCAAGCAACAGAGAAGATCTCGGTACATTCAGCCATAGGAAATAAGATCAAGTCAGTGACTATGTCTACATAGAAATGCTATATGAGCTCACAGCCAGCTTTCAAACAGAGATTTTCAACCACATTAAAGATTTACTCCTCCGCTTGGCAAATAATTTCCTATCATTAACAATCTAGCATTTAGTTAGCATACACTATACTAAGCCCCAGAGCGTGACTGCTTAAGAATTGGGGCAGAAAAGTGCATTTTACTAGATATTAGGCTGTGAGTTTCCCAACAACTCTGGGGAAATTTTTCTAATGTGTGTGCCATTCACATCAGACCTGTGAAATTATTTTTAATCTCCAGTTCTAAGTACAATTATAGCCAAGGCTTCAAGAGACTAGTTTTACAGGTATCTGGTATAGATACCCTTTATCTATAATAATGTGCCATGATCTATATCTGTAGTCACACATTGAAGTATATCGTGCATCTCCCGTTTGGGAAAAATGGCAGCTATCTGATCTGTCTGCCTGGTGTGAATTGCATTGCCATAAACTTTAGGCTTTATGTTTAATAAGACGTTTCAGTGACTCAGAGACAGGCATGTTTGACGCTATGTTTGATGCCATTAAATCTTATTAGGATCTCTTATTCACACAGTCCTTCCTCTTTCCCATCACAGGTTGGTTCCATTGTGGGAGCGGTCCTCATTGTGGTCATTGCTGTGGTTGGGGGAATACTCTACAAAGGCTCCTGGACTATCTCACCTAAATTATGGATCATTGGCACCATATTTCCAGCAGCTGGCTATTGTCTGGGATTCTTTTTGGCCCGCATAGCTGGTCTGTCTTGGCACAGGTATGGAATTCTCCGTAACAAAGACCTGTAGCCTTTTTTCAGCTGTGAAAAAAAGTTTTATTTAGTTATTAATCAATGTTGAGAAGGCTCCCTAAACATTAGCTATGCTACAGAGTCACTCATTCCCCACCACTGGTTCTGGGTTACTATGTGTAGAAAAACTTTTATTGTGAACATTTTTATTTACAGATTCTGACTATACTATTTCCTCAAATCTTTCATATATCTTCCCCTTGCATGCCAATGACCTGGATTTCAAATGAGTGAAACAGAAGAGATTTATAAGTGGGATGGGACTGCAGTAAAATTTACTGGGAAGGTGAAGCAGTCTGCAGTTTAGAACATCTTTACAAGAGAGGGAGATACAGTCAGTGCCCCATACATGGCTTGAAGATGGATCACAGTCCTTTATAATTACAGAACTGCCATGGGTTTAGGATGGATATTAGGAAAAAATTCTTCACCAACAAGGTTATCACACATTGGAACAGGCTGCCCAGGGAAACAGTGGAATTGCCTCTGCAGGTCTTCAAAAGACAAGTAGACATGGTGCTTAGGGACCATTGGTTTAGTGGCAGTTTTGGCAGTGTTAGGTTAATGGTTGGACTTGATGATCTTAAAGGTCCCTTCCAACCTAGACAATTCTATGATCCTATTCTATGAAACTGTGTGTGTTCTGGTGGGAACAACCATATGATTTGTGGAAGTGAAGGGTACCATTTTCTTAGTTATCCATTACTGTATGTTTCTTGTTTATCCAAGTTACTAAAAGGCACAAAGACTCACAAGCTGCCATTTCACAATTGTCTTTCTATTATTCCCTCTAGATGTCGTACAGTGTCTCTGGAAACAGGCATGCAAAACAGTCAGCTATGTTCAACCATAGTACAGCTCTCATTCACTCCTGAACAACTTGAACTGATGTTTACTTTCCCACTCATCTACAGCATTTTCCAGCTGACATTTGCACTACTAATTTTAGCAGGTAAAGTATAGGTATTTCCTATTATAACAATACAGCTATCATTATTATTACCAGTTTCATTTTTCATGGATATGGAGAAAACAAAAAGGGATATAAATAATCAAATAGAAAATAGTTAAGTAAATAATGATCCAAATGATTACTGAGCATCAACGCTGTGCTGAGCCCTGTACATAACTAGGAACATATCAGGCTCAGTTCAAGATCTGGAAGATCCCTTTTTTCAGCACAAGAAATGAAATCTCCGCCACCTACAACTGAGCACATGACAATACATGAGCACAGGATTGTTACTACCCTTGGCTGAGGAAGGTCAAATGCGTCTTCTTCCACTGCTCCAGGAAGCCTGAATATAGAAAGTTGCCCATCAGGGCCATCCCCACAATTGTGCACAAGCTCCCTGTCCTATCAGCCATTGAGAGAACAGGCATTAGCCTGAAAGTTAATATGAGAAACTATCTTCCATTAGAAGTACAGGTCCATTTTTACTCCCACATACACCTCTCATCAGTTGCACTGCTGCTACTACAACTAATCTACCAAGGGTTGGGACCTTGTCCCTTGTTACTCACAGCCAAAACCAGCTGTGACTCTTGAGCTCCCACTCCCAAACCAGCCATCTTGCCCGACATCAAAGTGCTGCCCCAGGGACACAGACTGAGAGGCATGGCCCTGACTCCAACCTCTCTGTCAGACAACGGACAGACAAACCACTCTGCCCCAGCCCCTGCCCAACAGGACTCATGTAGAAGTAAGGGTCAGTCCCACAGACCCAGCCAGGAGCTCAAAAACTTCCCAGGGGATTCAGGCAGCACTTTTAAAAGTCACTGCATGCAACAAGAGCACAAAGCAGTCAAACACCAAATGCAGAATTTAAAATGCTTTCTTTGTGGTTTTCCAAATGTACTTTTCCAGTGATGAGTGCTGTTGACATAAAATAATTAAACATAGCTTTAAAGAAACTGTTTGGAGGTATTGGGATGTTTTAGCAATACAGGGAAGGAAAATGTTGCATGACTACATGTTACTATAATGTCTTTTCAGGCAATTGTTACAATTTCTTTATTTAATACTAAGTATATATGAATTCCCAGGCTACCGTCTTTACAGAAGACACTGGGTCAAAACAAAGACAGATGTCGAGAAAACAGAGGAAAAAGAAGATACAAAATCAGCGTCATCACATGCTAAAATAAATGGAGGATTTGTATCAAATGAGACCAAATAGACAATTATCTCTGTTCCTACCAGTTGAAAAGATATAATATATATGGTTTACTTAAAACTTTTTTTCACATGCCATTGCTTTATGAAAATATTTAACAAAAGGAGAAGTTATCCTGATATTGTACAGTAAGACTTTAAAATTATTAACTTACAAAAGATCAGTACTTTGATTTTGAACAGTTTCTGCCACAACTGTAGAATCTGGGTTTGAAGCTAATTCCCTAAAACTATTTAATATTTCATTATGGTTTATTTAAAGAAAGGCAGAATAAAGGTGGGCTATTGCTAAAAAAGCAGGCAGTTATTTGCATTACCAACTCCAACACATAGTCCTGCAAATCTGTCTGCTAGTCTCAGCCCCCCCAAAAAACAAAGAGAAATCTTGTAAAAGCACCTGAGCAGCAACGGGAGTTGATGTGGAAGATCTGATAAGGCTGGTGGACTTTCACTGAACATGAATCAACCATGAAATTGGAACAAGCTAATAATGAAATAAAGCTTCATTTAGGTCAGTCTGGGCAGAATAAAGTCATTGCACTGTACTAATTGTTTGAAGCATTAATTTATTCTAAAGCTATAATTTTAACAAGTGCAAGGTACCTCATAACTCTAATTTTTTACCCAAAGTAATAGAAAGTAACAGCTTTGCATCTTCAATCTGAGTCTTTTAGGTGTTGGAAACATGAATAGAGAGACAAAGTTGAGGATGTAAGCCTAGAGCAATTTTAGTGTGACAGCTGCATACAAAGGAGCAGGCAAAGATTTTGGAAGGGCAAGAAATTATCAGCTTCTGTACTGAAAGAAAGACATTTGAAAATTGAACAAAATTGTATCTGATTCATCCAGGACTACTTTCACCACTATTAAAGTGAGTCAACAGTGCTTGTAGAGAGTTATATATTTTTGCTATTTTATGAACTCAATAAATTTGAACTTATCAGGTGTCTGTGACATGTAGACACTAACATTGTTCATAACTTTAAGATTTTAATTATATGAACGACAGACAGAAATAATTGGATGTACGTCTACGTTATTTGTCTCTGGAAACTCAAGAGTACATATGGAAAACTGTCCTAAGTGTGTGGAGAAAAGGAGTATAAAACTAAGAGAAACAGTGCAGTAAATTTTTTGCAGCTGTAATTTTTTATGGAAACATTCAGTAACATTAGTCCTGTAGCTCTTATGTAAAGAAAACATCCAGAGAACTTCAGATTAAATGAGTGAGAGGTTGGCTGACCAAAAAATTCAAGAGCAAGCCAACTGTCAACGCATGGAAACTATACACCTCTTTGTCATATTCAAGTGGACCTTCCGAGGTGTTGTGAGTTAATGTGGCAGGGTTTTTACAAACAGAAATGAAATTGTGGAATTTAAGTTCCCAACATGTGGCTTTCCACTGCTGCAGAATTGTGCTGGCATTAAACAAAGAATAAATTATTTCTATCTACCATATGTGGGGCAAAGGGTCTCGAAATGTTCCTGAGTTCTGGGAGGCTTAAAACTGCTTTGTTTTTAAAGAGAGTTCAGAGTGGTCATAACCTCCAAAGGAGGAGTTCAACACTTAACAGGAGTTAGCACATAACGATGCATACTATGTTTTATAGAATGAAGATTAAACAGAAAAATGTAGTGAAGTATGTTATGGAGGAATCATGAATGTACTAAAGCACATTCATTGTGAAAAGGATAAGATGCTGTTCGTAACATCTGCGGTTAAAAGGCTACTGTCTTTATCTTACATCCATCAAAAAAATGGACAGCAGAGGTTAGTTAGGTTCATGTCTTTCTTACACACCAAGCTGCTACTCTTTCCCCATGCTAAACTTCAACGCTTCTGTGTATATTTTAAACAGATTTTGAAAATGTATTGAAGAATAATAGTTTGTCTTGGTTATACTGTGTGTGTGTGTGTGTGTGTGTGTATTTAAAGCAATTGTGTAAACACTAAACTGAATAAAGTCAGAAAGTATTTATAATTTTGCCCACTGGAGTAATTTTAGAGGGAAAAGACTGATACTGAGACCTAACATACAGACAAAGTTTATGGCTTTGAGATGTAAGAAAAACACCTCAGATTATGTGTAAAATGAGTATGTTTAATAACCATGGAATCATAGAGTAGTTTGGGTTAGAAGGGAACTTTAGAGGTCATTTAATCCAACCCCTCTACAATAAGCAGGGACATCTTCAACTGGTTTCTGAGCCCCATCCAGCCTGACCATGAACGTTTCCAGGGATGGGACAGCTACCACATCTCTGGGCAACCTGGTGAAGATTAAATGAACATGGGATTTCTTATGCCATATTTGATACACATTTTTTAATGTATATGTGCATGTAGGACCCCAGGTGAAGGATGGAGGATGCAGTTTTTGCAACCATTACAGTTATATCTAGCAAGGGTCATATGTCCCAAGCTTTAAGTGAAGCAAAGCCAGCTCAAAGGTCTTAACTAACATATGTCTCTAGAGCACATGAAACCTAAAATATAGCCCTAGGGCTTGTTAATGTTGCCAGAAGTAGTTGGCATTACAGTTGCTAAGAAGTCAGGGCAGCATCAATGTCTGTCCATCACTGGTAAATCTGTGTTGGGCTATTTCACAGCAACACAAGGGACTTTTGGGAAAGCTGTGTCCTCTCCCCAAAGGTCTCCAGAAAGATGTTATGTGCCTTTGGGGCACATATGGGCTTCTCAGTTGAAGAAGGCTGGTGGCATCCAGCCTTGCAGTTGCATCTGTCTTGGTATTGCCAAATGAAAAACGCTGACTTGCTGAGATTTGTTTAACCTGCTCAGCATCATCTCCTCTCACGTTCTCCAGCATGAAAATAATTTCAAAGAAAGGCAGTATCACTTAGTGAATACTGCTTTTTAAGCACTCTTCTATCCATTGAAACAACTTGTAGATGGGACATTGCAGGATGTTCAATTTAAAAGTATCATGCAGTGATGTTCAGGATAAGAGATACCTAATATGATGAACTGTTACACATACTGGTAATCATGGATTTGCCACTCAGTCTAAGAAGTCTTTCAGATGCCTTAGTAGGTTCTAGGTCAACACAGTTAGTCTACTTTCAGACAGTCAGTCATGTCCAGAGATCCTGGGTAGTTCCTGAGTCTAAACACTGTGGCACTGTTGGTTCTCCAGCCATTGCAGTCAAAATGAGCTCAAGTGTGTCTAAAGTTGAAATGAACAGCTGAATTAATGCCTAGATCATCTTAAGGGCTGCAAGAATGTAGTATAAAGGGTTGCAAGAATGCAACAAATGCACTTGTCAAACTGAAGGCTGTAGCCATAAATCTGGGTATAAAGACATGTTCCCTAGTCAGTGAAGAGAGAGAGACACACCACCTTGGAGTTAATCATGACTACTGTCTCAGAATCCTGTTACAGAATGAGTTGTCCACTGGAGTTTTCTCTCTATAAAGTAGATTTAGATGGCCTGACTTAGACCATATACCTAATTTTTTTACTCTCAGACAGGGAAAAAATTGCTATTTGAAATTAAATAACTCTATTTGTCTTCATCTTTTTCTGCATAAATTCTCTGAGCACCCAGTATGTCTCCTTTAAGCAGGAAGATAGGTCTTTATAACTCAGAAAAAGAAAAAAAAAATAAGCAAAAAAAGGTCTGTATGGTGATTCTAATCTCCTATGAGCATATAAATAATTTCTCAGCTGACCCAAAGATAGGTAGAAGAACTGATTCTGTCATATAGTATTCTGTGTTAGTCAGAAGAGAGTGCAATTTGAATAGAATTAACAAGCAAATTGAATTGCAGTTTATGTTAAATAAGTTTCTTGTTTCAGACTAATCAGGTTATGGTGTTCAAAAACTGCTATTATAATATCTGCCAATCAGTTTTACTTTTGCCAGCCTCAGAAAGGAGAAATGAACTTATTTTTTTGTGGTCCAAGCAATTAACATACTGTACACTTGATGCAAATCTAAAGCAATTATTAGTATTTTCTGTCTCCTGAGACATAAATCTTCACTGCTCAGTAACTGACGAGAATGTTCTTGCTCTCTCCAGATTAACTGTCACTTGCTCATGTCTAGAATTAAAGCAAATATAGTGCAATAGTACCACAACAAAATGGCAACCAAGCAAGCCTGACCGGATTTTCAAAGCCAGCACTGAAGGGCAGGAGAAGTAAATCTCTGCTTCTATTTTCTAAGGAATATTCATTCTGCTCCAGAAGCACTAACGTTTCAGTTAAGCTGAGCACAAAATTAACTTAAAATATCAAATGTAAAAATATAACTGTTACTTGCCAGGACATTTGGCAATCTTCAAACTAGAATTGTAGAAGATGGATAATTGAAAGCCCTGAAGGAGTCCTAATATGCTTTCATGAATATATAGGCACTGTGGAATGATATTACTGTCTCCATTTAATTTCCATTAAATGTAGCCACCTACAAGTAAATTTCCGGCATCGACCTTCATCCTTCCCTGAAAACAAGCAGCCAATAATGTCAGTAGGAAAAGCCAGACATCTCTGGAGAGCAAGCCATCACATCCCTCAGACACGTGGTTTAAGATGGGAGGGATTCTGTAAGGAAGCAAAGAGATTTTGCAGAATCACGTGTGAAATTGGGTTACCTAAACATAGTCGCCTAGTGTGACGTGAGACACCCTGAGGTGTCCTGCCTGAATTTCCACTTCCAGCCCAGAAAGTCATAGGTATTTTGTAGGTCCTGTGTCCTGCCTGCACCTGCCATGGCCCTACCACATCTGAAATGGTACCAGACACTTATGTAGGCAATCAGATCTTCCCTGTGACTTCTGTGCAAGTCACCCTTACTTGCAGGGTTTCCCTGATTTATTAGAGTCCTGATATATATGAATCCATCCACAGTCAACGAAGGGTCAGCACTTCCCGTGGGATAATTGCAAGCCCTTAAGAACATCCTTGCAATATGTTGCAAAATATTTCAGAATTTAGAAAAAAAAAACCAAACAAACAAACACCACAAAAATGGTTTTACTTCCAGCTGGCTCTTGGAACAGACTCAAAGTATGCCTCCGTAATAAATTTCTCCCAACCATGCATCTCTTCATGGAATTACATGGGATGTTGAAAGGGTTAGGAATAAAACTCAGTGAGGACATTCCAAACTATGTCATTCTAAACAGAGAGTATATAAAAAACTATTAGTGATATCTCTACTTGCTCATAATGGACTTAATGTAAAATGACTCAATCAATTGCCAGTAACACTTGAAAGATCATAAATCAGCCTCCTCCCTCAGATAAGAATTGATTTAAGAAAACATGAAGCTTTAGAAGTAATAAGTTGAAATAAAGATCTTCATCTTTGGACTTCAACTATTTGGGGAATCAGCCACAAGACTGGACTTTTGACTTTCTAATAAGCCAACAGTTGAGAAATCTTTTGCAATCACAGCAAATACTTTAAAACCTCAAAGAAAGGGAAACCTCAACACTGTCGAAAACTCCTATTGACCACAACAAGGAGTTAATCAGTTCCTTTAAGTGGTATATTCCCTGGTTATTACATGTCTTAGATCTTGTTATGAAAAGGAATAATTTCTGTTCCAGGCAAACAGAATCTAGTTGTTTTTCCTTAGAGCACACAAAGCTTGTACATAGTTTCTCACTCACTGCAATTATTACTGACCATGAGAAAATTAACAATTACACACCCAGTGTTTCAATCTCACACAAATTTAACATTGCTTCATATTTTATAGATGTAACTTAATTGCTTCAGATATGCTGATTAGATATGCCGATCAGATATCATTAAAGTAATCTGATACATTCTTTTAAATATGACTGCAGACCTTCTGTCTCCTTCTTCTGCAATGAGTTTATGTATTACTCATTTGGGACATTTCATCACAGTTTTTAAAAGCCACTTTCCTCCATCTGAATTCAAAATAGATGTAAGAAGGTCGTTCTGAGACGGTAAGGCCGTGTTTAAATAATTTGATGGTACAATTAATTCCCCACAAGTGGAATTAACTGCAAGGGATTAATGAAAATGTCAGGGTTACAGGTTGTGCTGGTGATGTGTTTCTAATGTCAGTAGTAAATCTGCTGTAGGTAGAACACAAATTCTTTCCATGTAAGGCTCTTTCTTTAAAAATATACCCTGAACTCATAAAATAACCCACTGATTATATGGACCAATTTTCCATAGAAGTAGACCTATTGCAGAAAAAGAACAAAACATAAGGCTTACATAGATAAACATATATTTCAGGTTTTGTCCAATGATCATTTGAAAAAAAATGGATAAAAAAGATGCACAATATATAAAAAGTGGGCTTAAGAAAGAGTTGAAAAAAATCTAATTCATGGACCATAAATTCATTGTTGGAAATTTAATATGATGCTCAAGATACAAGTTTTGGCTCAGAGAGTCCTTCAATAATTGTTTGCTGGAAGCTGCAGAGATATGTGCCCATGTGTCTTACACCCTTTCCTTAAGCACCTTCTTCTGTCATTGTCAAGCTAACTGAAGCTCTGAGGCTCTTGCGTCTGTTTGTGCAGTCATTTCCAGTAATCACTAAATCTAAGGAAAAATTAAAGCTGCTTTCAAATATTTTCCCTATTGAATAACTTGAGTGGAAGGACAGAACAGTTTATACCGAAATGAACAGTGTAGTCATAGAAGGGACAGGAAAAAATTCAGAGAAAATTATTTTATGAAGACATACTTAGCTGTCCATAGAGGGACCAGTCATCACAGTGGTTTCATTCTTTTTATTCTGTGCCATTTTACCCATTCTGATGTATTTTTCAGAATGTTTCCACAGAAACCTTTTGGTACACAAAATAAACACCTTCCACAGTCAGAAAACATAAAACAGCTGGGCTTTTTACAACACCAAAATCACTTGAAGTATTTGGAGCATCACTGGAATATGGTCAGACTAGTCATTGCAACTCATTCACTCAGAGACAGCAAATCCTTCTCAAGGTCTTTGTAGGCCCCTACCCATAAGCACTGCAACGCTACTAAACGTGCAGGGGATTCGACTGCATGATGTTGGTGATGAGGAGGCAGGGATGACCAGGCGAGGAATCTGGGGTCAAGCAGCGGTGAGCAGACAACATCATTTCGCCCCTTGTTCCCAAGGCAACTGGGCTGCACCAGCTGTGCTCGCACCATCCTTGAGGGCAGAGCAGGAGGATGAGCCAGTCCTACTCTCTGAGCTTAGTTTTGCCCTCTTGGTTCCCTACATACCAGAGCCAGGCCACAAACCACCACTTAGACCTGTGTGGATAAGAGAATAGGCTGGGCTCAGGCACAAGTCCAAGCTAACGTGACAGCAGAGATGTAAGTTTAGGCTACACCTTTGCTAATCAACACAAAATAATCCAGGGAGCAGTCTCTGATCCCAGAGCCAAGAGACCTTGTCCATCTCAAATGCACGAAGCTCAACTCTCTCTCCCCATGAGCAGGAGGGACACACTGCAGGCTCCCCTCTGGAAACAGTCATCTTCATCAGCCCTAGCCTGGCACCACGCAAGAGTGCCAAGTCACAAGAGCTGAAGCTGTGACAGGAAGGGTGCAGTCACAAGACAGTCCTCAGGCCCATGCCCTCCTCTTGGCTTATTCGCTGGTATCAACATAACAGTAACTAGCTAAACCCATTTTTTTTCTTTAACCACTCAGAACTGTCTGGCTTTAGTGGGACCAGAGAATACAGGGTAAAGACCATGTATTTTCCCCTGCTGTTTCCTTGTAGATCTATGGCGGCTCTGACTCATGCTGTTAATGATAAATTAAGCTTTAACAAAGTAGATACTTCAGTTAGAGCAATTTCTACTTCGATGGAATAGAGGCTCCATTTATAAAACAAATGAGTGTGTTCATCCCAAAAGAATATTAGACCTTTGATATAATCTGTTGTGGTTTTTTTACAATTTGATCTTGGTATCATTTGTACTGGACTTTGAACACTGTGTATTTTTATTTTTAAATAAATTAATGGCTATGAGGCAGAATGAAAGTTATCCCTGGGATTAAGTTTTCAAAGGAGGATTTCTACTTTTTACTATGTTAAGAAGGTTAATTGTATTGCATGAGATATTTGTGTTTAGCTGCAGAGAACTACAGGGCCAGGTTCAGAGGTGACGTGCTGCCTTCAGGCAGGCTTTTCAAAAGTCTTTGGCTTAAAAGTATTCTGTGACATAGAGTCACTTCTGCATTTTCTACATGATAAGAAAGGACATCTTGACAAGATAGGAGGAGAAGGAGGATTGGTGCTGCAAGGCTGCTCAGTCAGATCCATGAACACCTTTGCAAATGCACAGAACTGTTTTTTATACTTAATGCTAAACTATTCACAAAGGTACCTGAAGTTCAGAGAGATCTTACAGTTTTATCTAGGAGTTCCTTAGACAGTTCAAGTAACACATGCGTGCAGACTCTGAAAGTGCCTCCTTTATAACACTGCTCAGGTCAGGAATAAGTTTACCCCAAAGCCCAGCCAGGCCCTAGAAATAAGAAGTTCCCTCACCTGTTTCTCCTCAGGGGCTCAGTCTAATGGTCATGTCCTGAGCAAACCCAGTCAAGTCCTTGAGCAACGGGGGGTTTCTGCTGCTTTTTTTAATATATGCAGCTGTTGTTGATGACCCATTTTCTATTCCCCTGCTGTACATCAGCCCATTCACCTTTGCTGCTGTGGGGGAGGGGGTGGGGGGTGGGGAGACAGAGTTCAATTTCCATCTTCTGTCTAAGGAGTTTTAAATCACATTTTCCAATTCCCTAAAGAAAGTTCAATCACTTAATTCTTTGTATGCCACTTATGCTCAGAATATCTCAGCATCCTTAGCATGCAGCTTGTGCACCAAGCTGTCCTTGTAGTTCTGGTCTTCACTGGCTTCCACTGTGTCATGTCTTTGACAGACTGGCCATTCTCAAAAGCAAAAGTCCTGTCCTCCAAACAGCATGACGACTTTCTCTGGAGGTAATACAATTGCTTACATTCCTGCTTTTCAGTTGAAGGTTGAAATAAAAATGATCCAGGAGCACAAGAGAATAGTGTGTAGACACCAGGAGGAGCGTACAGAACACCATACAGCAGAGTTCTGTTTCCAGACTCCTCAGTAAAATAACTGAACTGAGCTGGCAGATTATGTGGATTTTTACTTTAATGACAAAATTTAATATGGAGGCACGTGGTTTATCCCCTTAGATAAGTCCCACAGCACTTTGACACCAAAGGCACAGTATGACAGGACTAAAAGACTCCTAAGGGACAGAATAAACACCATCTCCTGCTCCTGTGGCTGCTCAAGGGAAAGAAGCTCTTCAGCCAGGGGCACAGTAATTACGAGCACAACTCATATGGCAGACGGACAGAAAAGGTCACACAGGCAAAGAGTGACCACCACAGCTGCATCCCAGAACAGTGTGCATCCCAGTGTCAGCCCTGACGCTTCCATCCCTTATAGCCTCCAGTTTGTCAGTATAAGGTACCCTGTGCACAGGGGTATGCTGCTAAATGACAAGGTGGCCAGGAGGCAAGTCTGAGTGAACACAGGGCTGCAGTTCATCCATGCTGCTATTTGTTTCTGCAGTAGCCATTGGTAATGGCAGAGGCCGTCCCCCCAGCAACATGGACATCAATCACACCCTGGTCCTCTTTCCATTAGCGGTGTATATAGAGCAGGGCACTCTTCCTTCTGGCAGTGTGAAGGCACCTCTGCCTCACGCTGAAATGTGCCTGAGCATGTGCTAGTCCCATCACAGACAACGTTTGCTCTGGATTCTGCAGGAGGCAAACCCTGCATCCAGAAAGTCATCATTGTACACACCAATCAGTCCTTTGTCAGTGTTTCACAGATAACACCACATATCGCGTGACACTTAACAGCGAATGATAAGTTTGTACACAGCCCGAGAGGTGCAGTCTTCTCACAGGAGAGCTCTTCTGTTCCGTCCTACTCCATGCAGATTGGCTATATCACAAACAGAAAACTGGCAAAAAAATGGTTTTATCTATTCCAGGAACATTCATGTGAATGCATGACTAGGTATATGCATAGAGGACAGTATAAGGGAAAAAAGGGAATGAGGAAGACAGATAAAAAAAGAAGCATGGGTTAAAGCTGAGCAACTACATTAACTATTGACTGGAGCAAGAACCCCAGCAGGGAGAAACAGAACTGGGTATACCACAAGGAAAAATAGAAATGTCAATTGCAGCACTGCAATCCAACTGAGAAGAGCTCTGAAATAGCGATCAGAATTAGTAGGAATTGTTTTTGGAGAACACGGGTTTGTGGTACCTTTCTTATTGACATCAAGAACTGCCAAAGAAGGAACATTTTTCAGTATTCCTCCTCTTCTTTCTGAAAATGTACCTTCAAAATTTAGAGATCAAACCAGTCAAGTAATAGCTCCAAGATGTCCCATCAGAACAAGAAGTTTAATATTCCTCTGTCTTTAATGACATGCTGAATCAAATAGGGTGTGCCATAGACTTTTACCAGAGAGTCTCATCTATACAACTTCAAAGATAAAAATGGTTTTTCTTATCAGACAAATTGCAGGATATATGAGAGAGGAGTTCAACTGAAAGATATGCACTTTGGATTAGCAAGTAAGCAATGGACAACTGTTAAACTGCAAAGAATCAAAAGAAAAGAATTTATTTTCCCCTTCGACCTGTAACCCAGAAAACATAAAAAGATTTCTCTAATTTTGTTCTTTCAAATGAACATTCAGTCACGTTTGCTCTGTAACTTTCAAGTAGACTTTAGTTTTACTGGCTGCAGTTCCGGCCCTAACTTCTCAGCCTACATTAATTTCATTTGTTAGTTTGAGTCAGAAAATGTGAGATATATGAGGTTTCATGTAATACACTGTTTCACTGAATTTATGCCACAGTCCGTGCTTCTACAGGAATTGATTTGTCAAAATAGCTGAATAGTACTGTTCTCCACTGTCTTTGTGTCATTATGTAGTGGTATACTGTAATTGCTGCAAATATAATCTATGTATTCTTAGGCCAAAGTTTAGAAAGCAGTCTAAGCAAATATAAAATATTTCAATAACATTTTATTGTGTTCTCATTCAGAAGTAGCCTGCACAAATTGATTCTGTCTTTCATCCCTAACTCTGATATTGAACCCACGCAGGTAGATCCATTGCATGGAATAAGGTTCTGCATAAATGATTGGAAATTTTAAATTCAGATTTTAGACTAATTTTAAATCTTAACATGGATAACTGAAATCCTTTATTGTAGTTGATATTGATTTTAATTGATTCCTTGAAATATTGGCCTGGGTGATAGTGAGTGCTCCATCTCTTGAAGCACTGAAATAAAAGCTTAATTTCTTTTCAGAAAAACATGAACTTTTGGCTGCAGACATTGTGGGTGAATTCCATGCCCATCCTATACCACCAAACTAAACAAACTCAGTAGTCTTAAAAAACCCAGAGAACTGTGGACTTAAACTCACAGGTCATTTCAGACCTGTCACTTACTATTTCAGTAGAAAAAAATTACCATCCTACTGCATTTGTTATTCCTTCCTCCCAACTAGCCTAAATTATTTTGTCTTGTCTCTTATTTTTCACTCTGTCCTGAAACTAAACTTCTGAAATCATGTGAAATATTTACACAGAAATGCAAAAATATCAGCATTTAACGTGACATATAATTGGAGCAGGAGAACTGAGCTACAGAGTTTCATTTTGCATAATCAGTCCCTGAGATCAGCCGGTTTCACTGCACAGCAGCACATGTCAGCACAGCATGTTCAAATAAAAAGAACAGAAGACCATAAATATTATCTACTGCAAAATGTGTGAAAAAGTTATTGCTTCTTTGCATATCTTGTTCTTGAAAACTGACATCAGAGATATGAGATACCAAGGTGGAGTATAAAACCAGACCTTAATTGGTTTAATTTTTAGCTCTGAACAACATAGATATAGGGTACACTGATGGCATACTGTCAAGTGGCATGTGCTTCTATTAAAGGGTCTTTATTTACTTAACTCAATAAAAACATCAAAACAGAGACCAAGAAGAAATCAATATTCAGTGTGTTACCAGTCTCCTGGACATGTCCTTGTCTGGTTTTCCTTGGGCCATTGGTTGATTTGGACAAAAATGCCCTCCAACACTGGCTTTGCATGCACTGGGTGATGCCACCCTGCTTGTTCACAGAAGGATGCTCACCCCACACAGCTGGGAGTCCTGCAGAGCAGCTATGTCCCGGGTACTGGGAAAGGTCCTTCTCATTCTTCTTGTGGGAGACACCACTGGACATCACTTACTTCCTTGGGCTTTACCGGAAACAGGACCATAGCCTCTGTATATAGTATTAACTAAGTTGGCCTGTGGCCAATTTTCAGACCCTGGTACATAGCACATCGCAGCTCATGCTCACACTGCTAACATTTTTTCTCTCCAAAATGCAGCAGGCAGTTCCCAATTGTCTGTCTGTGCACCTACACACTTCGAGTTCCAGCTTGAAGCCCAGGTTCCTGGCTTACACCCAGTCCTTAAAGCAGCAGCTTGGTGGCTGGCACACATATAGTAGGGAGGAAGGAAAATCCCTCTGCCAACATTGCCCAGTGGGACCCTTGCCCCCATCTCCCCACATTGCCACAGCTGATGAGTCCTCTCCTACTCAGCTCACAAGTGGGAGCCACCTGCCTTGATGTGCTGCAACACCAGAGACAAAATTATTATAAAAGTAGGTCCTGTCCAGACAATGGATACCTCCCCCGTCCCCTCACTCGCTCTGCGTCCTCACAGAATGTGGCCATCCACCCTTCTCATCATTCTCTTCTCGCTTCTCAGAGACTCTGCAAGCCACCTTCACAGGCACTTCAAAGGCAGAAAGCAATGTTTGATATTACTGGGTAAATTCATTCTTGGGCAGTCTTGAGAAGAAAAATCATGTTTGCACAAAATTCAGTGTATTTTCCCCAAACATTGTGTTCCCTGTATTCCCTGCGCTACTTCAGTCAGTTGTTTTTGTGCTGGTTTTCCACTGCTGTAAATGTTCTTGTACCCCATCCCACAATAAAGCCTAGTGAGTGGGCTGTGTCTCAGAAAGGACTCCAATGCCACACTTCTCACTGCTGTGGCTTCAATAAATTACTCTAATAAAAGCTGTCTCCTGCTTGTATCCTTATCTGCATTTTCACAGAAAAACAGATACAACCAGAACTTATTTATAATATAGGTAGTCCTACTGAAGTACTGATTAAAGTTCCAGACATTACTTTTTTGAAGACTGATTTGTATATAGCGATTCCCTAAAAACACTCTTGTTTACTTGGATTATTGGGGAGGACTCATAGTAAGGACTCTGTGGAAGAGGGAATATGATGGCGACTAAAGTTATTATAATGCAACTGCATTTCAGAGAAAATTAGATTGTAGAATGTGTTGATTTCAAGTAATATTTTTTTTGTGTTTTCTAAGTTTTTGAATTTTCTCTGCATTTGTGTTCTCAGTATCATTAATATGTTCCAATACTCTGGCACAGAGGAAGGGGCAAGAATAAATCATTGTCACACTTCTGGAAAAGGTACAGTCTATTTATTTAGACTGACATTTACCTTTCCTTAGTTTAATGGTCTATATTTGGTGTACTTTCTTTAGAGTCCCCTTTTTAATCAAGAGAAAGAAAGGAAAACTTTAAAAACATAGTTTATCTGATCTTTAGAGATCCCTATTTCTCTATAATGAGATCCCTATTTCTCCCCACTGACTAGAGGCAGGAGTCTAGGCTCAGACGTAAAAGTCTACATGGTAAACAACCTCAGTTGACCATTTGCTAGGTTTGTAGATTCTGCTTAGATGAAGACATGCAATGTTTTCTATGCTTCTTGGCAATTCATCTTCAACTGATCTAATAACAGTTGTAGAAATGGTTTATTCTGCAATATTTTTTTTTTACATATCCCCTTATCATTGAAGGTTGGTAATAGCTAGAAACATGATGTAGAACTTTATCTTCTTAATTCCTGGCTGTATTAATCTCATTTACTTGTTTGGTACCTCACGCTCACATTCTCAGGACTAAAGATTTAGTGACAGGAGGAATATTTCTTTTCCTTCTCCAGGTAAGATTGGAAGGAGGTGCTGGGCTTTTTGTGCCACCTCGCAGTCCAGTACTGGGGTCATCTGCCAGGTACCCCTGACAGTTTGATTAAATAAATTTCCTCCATTAGAGGGACTTACGTCACTAGTAGTATTCTCATGTCTTCTGCTCACTGCCTGTGATGTATTTTGCATAATAAAGCATGGTGACATTTTGGGCTGGTGTTTTGTAAGAGCTTCACAAAACACCTCTTTTTAGAACTCAAGGCAGGTGTTAATCAGACAATGGTCTCTTCCAGTCCTATAGTTGTCAGCCAACAAATACTTCATCTCGTTTCAGGGAAGAAAACAGAAGGAGAGGCTAAGAGGAGATAAAGGTGAATTAGTAGAAGGGTATTATTAAGTGCTTTTTCCTATTATATTAGTCATTAATTTTAATAATGTTTTGAACTGTATCTGGTCATTATAAACCTTTTAGATGCAAAAAAGTGATACAATTTTACTACAAATTCCACACAAAATGTTTAAGAAGTAGTTATAACCCTTGAGACCTTAGGCCCATGGCACATTTCACAGCAGGACAAGTCACATGTAATCAAGATCTAAATTAATATGAGAGGCTTGGAGAAGGCAGGAATATGAAGCATCACTTCAATTTATTCTAAATTGCATCTCCTGGATAGCAGATCTTATTGTACATTTCTCTTTCCACTCATCCACGTGCAAATTCTGTTACTGGAGGACTAGGTGCTGGAAGGATGGTATAAAGGATGCAGTGCACTGTGTGTGTTATGCAGCTATTACCACCAAGAAGATGGGGGACACATTCATTCCCTTCTCCCACAAATAAATCTATCTTCATGCACTGCAGTGCCCTCGAGGGACATATGTGACCCCTTTTCCTTTGCTCCCCTGCAGCTACATTGACAGATCACCTTGAATAGAGAAGTTTTATTGACTAGACTACAATTTCATGCTAGATCGGAAGATTGTATGAGACCATGTATGCAATGACGTATGCACCGCAGGGAAGTCATTTTGTGTTCTTTCTATCTAATCTGTCTAAGCCTTTATATGCTGTCATTACTATGACTTCTAAGCATTTAATTATTATAGGTAATAACCTACAAAGATTGCAACACAATCTTTCTATTTGATTCTATTGTCACTGATTCTGAATTTGCTGACTCAAATGATAGGAGTCTACCTGGGAGTGTCTTCAAATATGCATGATCTGAGATGAAGAAGTTCAGTTGCCTATGCAGCAACAGCATTTTGATGTTAAAACAAATTCCTTTCTTTACTGAATTCTTCTTTCTTCATTGTGGTAGTCTCCACTGATACTTTCCCACAGGATGCCCGTGCACCAATTTAGTCTCTTTCAGGCATGTATTTGCCAGAAAAAGAAAGACCTGAAAGTCTTTGCACCTTTAACAGTACCATCTGGCTCTACCACATGCATGCCCTGACATATGACAGCAAAAGTCTTCAGTAAGGTACCAGCTGCCTTCTCCACTTCTCGTTATAAGTGCATTCAACCTAAATCTTCTCCCAAAACAGGGGAAAGCTGTGTCTTTTAGTGTGGCAGACGAACCCTACACAAGAGCACAGAAAGTTCAACTCTCAGACTTTGGGAAAACTCCTTGTAGGGTGGCACAGCCAGCAAGCAAAAACAGCTAGCACTTAACACTTGCATGCTGAGCTATGGCAAAAAGAATGTGAACAGGTCCATTTCCATCCAATTATATTTTATGTTCACAGACCCGTCCTTTGGAGATTTTGTTTTTGTCTTTCAAGCTAATTGGTCAAAATAACGTAAATCAGACCTGATCAAAAACATTCAGACTGCACTAAATGAGGGAAAGTTGAGAGGGGAAGGTCAGTCATGTAAAAGTGTGATACGGTCAGTGTGAGCCAAGTTGCTAAAGGGTTAGCCCTTTAAATGGCCAAGTTAAATAAGACACAATTGGTGCTAAGTCAGCTTCCAAGAGCTCCCATGTGCAAGCTTATGCATGCCTGGAGGGACAGGTTCACTTCAATTGTGCTGTATTTAACTTGGCAATTTAAATGGCAAAAGTTCTTTCTAACTTGGCTCTTGATATATACATTGCACCTTTATATGGCTTAACGTCTTTTCTAAAGAGGATTTTCTTTTTCTTCATGTTAATTAGACATTGCCACATGTGCGTACATAATATTCAGCTATATAGATACACACAAACACACATAAAACATATGCATCTATTACATGTCACTGAAAATTCACATGGGGTAAGTAAAACTTTCCTAACTTCTGGCATGTAACCTATACTGAGGTTCCCTGAGGGAACTGGTTTTCGTTAAGCAAGGTCCTAATGCCCTAGATAGTCCAAGGAATGAGAGAAGTGCAATGAAGGCTTCTAGAGAGTCTGTCTAGTTAGTGTGAAAACACCTTGTGTTTGACTTGTTCAATTTTTTTACCTGGTAATTCTTTTGGATTTTGTCCACTTAAGGATCAATTGGATCATCAAAGAGAACTTGGGTTTCCAGTGATACTCCTTTTCCTGACATCTCCCTTATAGGTTCATGGGAGTGTGCTAAAGATTAGTTGAGGTCACATTGTAGGGCTAAGGTGGGCATTACACAGATATTCACCATCATAGGAACCAAAATCAAATGACTGAGGGCTAATAAAGGTGGCGTGATTACATCTTTCTCAGTAAACCGACCTCTAGCACTGGCATGACTAAGACCAGAAGCTCCTTCTTTCCTAGCTTATCTCTTTATTTTTGCTGGGATATGCAAGGAACCTCCACTACTATTTGCTATTTTGGTAATCCAGGTGTTCTTCTCTAGGATAGCAATAAGAAAATGATTGGACTTGAGTTGATTTGTATTGAATTTTTCTAGAATGCCAGCCTCATTTACCCTCAAGTTTTAAACTGTACAACCTTAATCATGAGAGCTGAAATTAAAGCACTTCAACCCTTTTATTTCTAAAGGAGCACTTTTCTCTCCTAACATCCATCCTATTCAGATAATGCAAAGAAATATAAATAAATAATTGTTTTGTTTGTTTGCATTGATTTAAATGAAGGAGATACAGGAATGCAGAAATGGGTTCAAGGACTGAGAAGAGGTGTGTTTTCTGGCAGAAACAAGAAACTGTGTGGGCACCTCTGGTCTGGAAAGTGTTTATTCCCAGGATGGGCTATTCCTTTATTACATATCAGATTATAAGGTCAAATTTCACTTCCCCACCTTTTCCCAATAAAAACATTGAAGTTAGGAGGCAGACTACATGTTGATGGCATTACTTCGGGCTATAAAGAGAAAATGTTTGAAATGAGCTGCCTCACTACTTGCTCTCCTTTTAATCACTTTTGTTTAACCCTTGCATTCTTCAACATAAACTATGAAAATATTATCTCAAAATGAGGTTTTCTCCACTTGCAATACTAGCAGCATGTTTTAGGATTGGGGCAGTATTCCTCTGCTTGTTTGAAATGCACATCATGTCTGGGTGATATCACAACCTACAAACAGTAGACTGGGCAGCTTGAGCTTCTAGTCCTGTTAAAGACATCAAAAGAAAGTAAGCAAGCAAATCTGTTAAGACAAAGTGCAGGACTTCATTACCTTTCATCATGTTTTATTGCATTGTCCATATCATCACTGATAATCCTCACTATCAGTAGAATGTCCAATTACAGAAAGCTTACATCAATTATCTGTTTAGGTGGGCTGTTGTAGTACTCAACCTAATGCATAGTCTTTCAAATAAAAATGAATTTTTCGAAGGAGAACATAAGATATCTATAGTTGATGCATGAGCAGTTGCCACCATCCCAAAGCCATTACTTCTTTGCAAAAAGGCTGAGGAGGCAATGTGGCCTGCCTGCATATTTTATGCAAAGACAAGTAGACTTTAGGAAAACGGTTTGAAGGACAGTTTGGGATCTGGGTTCAATTTACTGCTTAGTCAAATGTGTCCTGGGACAACGTGGCAAGTCATTTCAGACTAGACCCACAAGCAAACGATGCTTGGCTCAGGAAGATGAGCACACCAAGGTCATGGCCTGAACTCCATGTATGTCACAGAGGGAGAGGAAGGAAGCAGAGAGAGGGGTTCTCAGCAACAGCCTTCTGGAACGGAGAAGGAAGTGGCAAGTTAACATAAGGTAACAAGTTGAAAATCAGTGGAGAAAGGAACACAGCCAAAATTGTTGGAATGTTGAAATAAGACTCCCAGACAAAAATACCAGCCTACATTTTGACTTCAAAGTTATGTAATTGGCTATTAATGTACTCTACTCTTAAAACGTACATGAAGAAAAAGGAGATGGTAATAATGTTACCATTCCTCTTTTGCACAATAACTGAAACAGTTGTTTCTTTTGGTATTTCCTTCAGAAATCCATGAAGTCATTGGACGAAAAAAGTCTCTGGAGGAAAAGAAATGAATAAATATGCATTCCAAGTAGGCTTACTGCTTTTCATTTCTGCAACTCAAAACCATAATGATAACTTATAAATATTCTGCCTTTTTTTCTAAGGTTTTGTATGTAACAGTATGTCTCTGCTGGGGATCTCTAATTTATGTGTTGTATTTAAGAGTCAAGTCCATACTAATTGTTTTTCTGACTTAAGATACTGAATGTAACCATTTAAGACACCATTAAGGCTATAATTGACTTCAGTGTGGAAAGGCAGCAGCATAAGCTTCCTTGAAAATGCTTGATGAAATCCTACTATATTATACTAACTGGAAACTAAAAACTAAGGACATTTTTTTATTCATCTTTCATTCTGTAAATTGCAATCCTTAGAAAAACAAACTTCATTGCTGAAAATAATTAGATATAGAAAGTATTATGTACACTGCTCAAGATCTTGTAATGAATGTCCCACATTCATCAAGCAGCTCCAAACAGTTAGTAAGCTACAGTTTGGAACACAGGTAGGCAGATCCAAAACTGAAAAAACTGTGGCTCATTAGTCTAACACTGATTGTTTTAAGTTCTTTGAAATTTTTGCTTCTGACTAAATTATGCTCTTAAATGATTCATGAAAAATAGATAAATGGGAACTTTAGATAGCCAAATTAAATTATCTGGAGCTGTCTAGAGCTATCTGGAGAAGAATCAGGTTCTCCTATATGATTTTGCTCTGGCTAGCAGAATGGGGTGATGAACCTGGATGATGCTCTGATCTATTCAGTTCAGTAACAGAGGTGAAACAGAGATGCTTCTCCCTTTTTGACAGTCACTTTTCATGAACAGACAGACAGGTAATACTGATGTATAATTGGCCTTAGGTTCAGTGTTTTCTCTTATAGTGGCTGGACATTTCTTTTCTCTTATAGTGACTGCAGAATAGGACTACCATAGCTTCAGGAACTGAACTGGTGTCTCATAGCATCCCGAAATATCTTCAAGATATGGAAGACGTGTTAAAGCAGAGAGCAGTGCCCTTGCATGTGTCAAATCCAAACACTGAAGACACTTCACATCAAGTGGTAACAGCCATAAAGCATGGAGAGAGCCATCTGTTTCCCCTATTTGAAAGTGTTGAAAAGAAAGCTTTTTTTTTGGTTAGCTAAGAACATGATTTTCATTATACTACAGTGTATGCCCAAAGCAAGTGAAAATGAGACCCACTGTCCTTAGGATGATGGTTATTTGAATTCTAATATTCCTTTAATATGACTGGAGACAAAATTACATAGGTAAGTGAAACAAAGCACCCGAGTGCTATAGTTTTAGATCAGAAGGTTAGGTGTGGGCCCTCTTCTTATTCCTTAGATCCCCGCCATCCGGTGCTTGTGGGAAACGTGCAGCTTGGAGCTCTGCCATGGTCCTGCAGTGATAGTGAGAGACTGCTGATGCTAGGCCGCAAAGGAGTGCTAGAAATAACACCTGCTCTCCTTCAGATGGAGATAACTCTGTGAGAAAACTGTGACAGCTGTTATAGATATGGGACATGGCTCTGATGGATAAGAGCATTCAGAGGGCAAATTTTGCTCTAGCAGCTCTGAGAACACTTGATAACTTCCATAGCACAGTATGGCAGGAGATCAAAGGCAAGCATCTTCTGGAAATCCCTTTCTGTCAACAGCACACTTGTGTGGTTTCAGCTTTCTGTGAAGAAATTAAAAATAAAACAGAACCTAAATTATCTGTTCCCTTTGCTTGGCAAGTTCCTCACGGGAGATTCCCACAGATCTGGAATGAATGTTTCCTATAGATCATTCTTCCTTCCTAACAGAAAGGCACCAAATCAGCACCTAGTGGGTTTCCTGTTACTGTAGAAATACTTTATTTTAAAGTATATTATAATAAAATAGTCACAAAGGAAGTTAAAGAACAAACCATAAGCAGATCTCTAGGGGTACTGATTACACAGATAGATACTTGTATATACTTAAAAGAACTTATGTACCTTCCAGATGGAAAGCAGCTGCTGCTTTCATGCAACTCTGAAGCCTTTTCAATTATCCAGAACCAAGATAACATGTTATTAGTATCTATATGTTTTGTACTTTTCTCAAAGCATTGTACAGAGAGAAAAGTTTGCTGTCTTCAGCAAAACCTGAAGACCTTTGTGTTTTAAAGCTGCGCAGTGGATAAGGCAGTACTTTTGTGGAACATTGTTTCATTTTCTGAAAGAAAGAATATTTTGCAAAGATTCATACTCTAGTAATAATGTGAAAGTAATAGTTAATAGTACCTTGGCAGTTTCCTAAGTAATGACAGACCATGCCTTAATTCTCTTAATATCAGCTAGGCAAATTTTCCTTTCCTTTTCCCCCATGTAGGGAAAGAATATCTTATCTGATAACCTCTAAGGTTAAGGACACCAGAAAGCATGTTAAACATTAAGCAGCTGATGGCATTTGAAAACCACTGTCACTAGTAAGAGCTGTAAAAGGATTCCATAAAACTACACTAAAATGAAACTAGAGCTGGAGGTGAAAAATAGAAGGATCCTGTAATCATTGCTAACTAAAGCAAAGTCTGATTTCAAGAGAAAAAATGTATATATCATTAAGGAACTCCATTTCCACACTACTTTCATACCTGATTGTCCATTATCATGCAGCTTGTAGAATTATTTTCACCTGTGACTTCCCACATGTTTGTGAAACATAGATATGGCACTATTTGTAACCCTAGTGGGCTGCAACACAACCACTTGCATAATTGCAGACAAATTGAGCTGAAAAATCATATAAAGATGAAGATGTTGATGTCATAAGACCACACAGAGCCCATCAGATGCCCAGGTCTAAGCTCAAGCAGCAGTGAATGCAAGAAAAAAACTCTGGGTAGGGCCAGCCTTGAGACATAGAAACGTGAGTCATTGAACACTACATGGCATAGAGCCTGCATCGCCCTACAGGGCTGATGCTGATGTAACTACGGAAACTGCAAAGCATAATGCTTGCTGTCTATATATCTCTGTAAATATAACACTTGGAATTTATTACCCAATAAACTCTGACCAAAAGGTTACTATTCAAAGGACAACTTTGCAGAAAGAATACTTGCAGCTGATAGAGAAGTTAAAAATTTTATTTTACAGGAGTTTGATGTTGTTGATATTACAGAATTTTATGAATTACATGGATGTTTTCAGCATAGCTACTAGCACAAAAATTACCACTTTTAGGAGTTCCACTACATTACAGCTGGCATGAACTTCTACCCCTGTTTTGTTTTAAATTGTACCATTTAGTTCATTGCACTGATGGTCGTTGCTCCCAGTTTATGCCTCTTATGTTGAAGCTAGAATTAAGACAGGAAAGCTGCAGAGATCCTGCCAAGATAATTGTTTGCCACCTAAAGAGCTCTCTGTGCTGAGAGAATCCCAGAGGTCCTTAGGTGGGATTTGCTTTATCTTGTAGCAAACAACCTATATGGCTGTGTTTTGTCTTGGTCTTTCTCCTCTATAAATAATGCATGAGACAAAAGAGAATACGGCCATTACGTAGAAAATCTGGATAGAAGATCTTTGGGGGGAAAAAAATGCAGAAACATATGTTTCTATAAGAACAGCAGCATCTAAGGAAACTGTGACAGATAACAAGAAAAAGACTGTGCTGCCCAATCCCTTTCTTTGCTTCAGCTTTTACTGGTAAGGATCCAGGAACTACAGGCCAGTCAGCCTCACCTCAGCCCATGGGAAGATGATGGACCAAATACTCTTAGAAACCTTTTCCATTCATATGAAGTATAAGCTGACTGCAAATAGCCAACATAAATTTATCAATTGGTAAGGGGAAGTTGTGCCTGATCAACCTGATTGTTTTCTGTGATGAGGTGGCTGGTGCTGTGGATAAGGGTGAGGGCAGGTGATGCTGCATACCTTGACTTTAGCAAATCCTTTAACACAGTCTTCATAGTCTCCATATAACCAGATTGGTAAGACATGTGCTGGATAAGTGAACAATAATGTGGGTGGGAAATTACCTGGACTGCTGGGCTCAAAGAGTCATGTTCAGTGGTGCAAAGTCCAGCTGGCAGCCAGTTAATAGTGACACCCCTCAGGGATGAATACCAGGACCAAAACTTTAGTGCCTTCATTAACGATGTGGATAACAGTACACTCTCTGCAAGTTTGCAGATGAAACCGAATGTGGAGGAGCAGTCAATATATTGCTATTCAGAGATTCCTGAACAATCTGGAGAAATAGGTTGATGGGAACCTTGTGAAGTTTAGCAAAACTTCTAATGTTGTTTATCAAAACTTCTAATAGATGATTTGGACATAGGAGTCAAATGTACATTAAGTAAGTTTGCTGTTGATACTAAATTAGAAGGAGTGTTGACTCCCTCTTAGAGAGGCCTTAAAGAGAGTTCTGAATAGACTAGAGATCTGGGCAATCCCCAATCATATGAAATTTAACAAGAGAAAGTGTCAGATTCTCCACCTGCAATGGGTAATCCTGATTATATTTACAAATTAGGGAGCAAGAGGCTGGAGAGCAGCCCCGCAGAAAAAGAACTGGGGGGTTGCGTTGATGGCAAGTTGACTATGAGTCAACAGTGTGCCATGGCAGCCAAAAGAGCCAACCGTGTGCTGGGGTGCCTCAAGCACAGCATCACAAGCTACTTGAGGGATGTGGTTGCCCCATTGCACTAGTGTGGCCCCCACCTCAAGTACTGTGTGCAGTATTGTGTGCACCTCAGTACAAGAACGACATCAGACTATTAGAGTATGTCCAGAGGAGGGCAACCAAGATGTTGAAAGGCCTCAAGGGCAAGATTTATGAGGAGCGGCTAAAGTCACTTGGTCTGTTCAGCTTGGAGAAGAGAAGGCTGGGGGGTGACCTCATTGTAGTCTACAACTTCCTCAAGGGAGGCAGTGGGAGAGGAGATACTAATCTCTCTCTGGTGACCACAAGGACATGAGGAAATAGAATGAAGCTGTGTCAGGGAAAATTCAGATTGGACATTAGGAAAAGGTTCTTCACTGAGAGGTTGGTCAGTCACAGGCTTCCCAGGGAAGTGATCATGGCACCAAGACTGTAAGAGATCAAGGAGTATCTGAATGATGCTCTGAGTCATACAGTTCTGTGTCATGTGGTCATATGAGTCATACGGTCATATAAGTCCTGTGAAGAGAATGGAGTTGGACTCAATGATCCTTATGGGTCCCTTCCAACTCAAAATATTCTATGAAAAACAAATGCAAAGTCCTGCATCTTGAGTAGGAACAACCCCATGAGACAGCACAGGTTAGAGAGCACCCATTTAGGAAGTAACTCCAAAGAAAAAGACCTCAGAGGCCTGGTGGAAAACAAGTAGAACAAGCATCAGCAGCTGCAGCAAAGGCCATCAGTACCCTGGCTGTAAAAGTGCAGACAACAGATCCAGGGAAGGACATTTTGGTACTTATGAAACCACAGCTGGAATGCTTTATCCAGTCTGGGGAGTCCCCATTACAAGAAGCAGAAGGACATACTGGAGCAAGTCCAGCAGACTCATTGATTAGAGAGAGAGACAAGATTACTATCTCAGTTTGAACACCTAAACTGTTAGAGGGGAAGTCACACAAGTCTACTTCAGTACCTACATTGAGGTGACTTTACTTAATTTGTCAGTGGAAAGGCACAGAGAGACAGACCAAACCATGACTCCAGGCAGAAATCTTTTTTTCAGAATCTGAAATGTTTTTGGGGGTTTCTTATGCCCCTGATGCCTATACAAGACAACTGAGGCATTTCAGCATATAACATAGTGGTACTATCCCTAAGCCTTAATTTTTTTTTCTTAACTTTGAAGAAAAAGTTCATAATCAAGTTGTATCACAATTTAGCAGATTTGGGGTTTTGCAAGACTCTGTGCTTCTGTTGTGACACTTAGCTGAGATTTAGGAAATTTCACACCCCACCTTACTTGTCTGCAGTGAGTCGTTTTTTGGTATGCAGCCTTCTGCTGCAGTACTGTTATCAGATTTCCAATGGAAGGGGTTGCCCCACTTGTGATTACCTGAGTGACTGAAGGTCTTATGCAATCCAACTAGTGGTATTTGAAATATGTATAGACTCCATAGCTTTGATTTACCCTCTACTATGAGGCTGAGTCATGGAAACCATGTAAAAGGTAACTGATAGCGCTGTCAAAACAAGGAAGTTTTAATAGGAGATGTTGCCAAAATATAAATATTTTATTTCCTTTTCTTACCTTATTCTTTTTTATATTAATATTTTAATGAATGTCATTCACTGCAGATTCTTTATAATTTTTTTTTTTTTTTTTTTTGTGCAAAATGGGATTAACATACCCCAAAATCCACTAAATTCTCACTTTTGGTTCTGAGCTGGATAAATCAGAAATGGGGACTTCACCAACTAGCACCTACTCTGTCCTTTATTTCTTATGGTGATGTGTAGTTAGGCTTTGGTCTCCCTGCATATTCTGTCAACCTTTATTTCCTCAGCCTCCCTGAACTGAAAGTCTCTAAAACACCCATGTGCTGACATTCAAGGTATTTTCTATCTGGTTAACTCAATAGCATGGCAAGTGTCAGGACTCAATGCAGAACTCCCAGAGGATGCTGGTTGTCTCGTACAGACACTTGGAAGGGAATTTTGTCTCTGCATTCCTCACTTGTCAGAAATACTGGTCTCATTTTCCTTTGTGCTCAATCAAATCCCAAGTTCAGCTACAACTGCATATGATTGCTTCTGCTCTGATGTTATTAGTGCTAAGCCTGGGGAATGGGTGGTAAAGAGCTCACATATCAATAGTAACTCTGAAATATCTGTTTAACTGTATAGCTGGAGACATCTTTAGGACAAGGAATATATTTCAAGAAGCTGGACTTCTGTGAGGTTCAAAATAGCTACTCAAAACTGAGGGTTGTTTAAATACAAGTCACTTTTTACATTATGTGTCAGAGTCAACCTTTTTCTTTATTTCCAGAGACCATGATCCACAGTTTAGCCTAAGCAACATATGAAAAATAATATGACAAGGTAGAGTAGGTCTACATCCAAGGCATCTCAGCAGAAATACCAAGAGCTCCGAGCTTTTTCAAAGTCACCTGCAACTCATTACATACAAGACAAATGTCTTTGTCTCTTAGTCTCCCTGAGGAGTATTTGTCAGACAGATAAAGGGACCCTTTTTCATCTTAGCCTCATCCTTACAACATCACTGTACCTAACAAGCTTGCATACATGCAATTAACAGAGGAACTTGTTCCATTGCCTTCTGCCAATTTTGATGACGATCCTTGACCTGTAACAATCCTAATAAAACTATATCATGAATTGTGTAAGGATATTCCCAAGAACAAAACAGTAAAATACTGCTCGACTTACTTTATTGTGTGTTATAAAATGAGTGAGAAAGAATTTACTAAACTACTGCAGCTCATCATAATTTTATCTGCTTAGAGAAGCAGCTGGAGCTGCTTTCCTTTAGCAGCAGTAACAAAAAGCAGTGAGGAGCATAGAGATAAATTCTTCACTGGCTGATTTGCTTTATAAATCTGCATTAAACTTAAAATTTTGAAACCTGGATATCTGAAATCAAGGGTTCACGTCAATATTTAAACCTCTTTGAGGAAATGACCTGGTTTTTAATTGATACTGAGCACCCGCAGCTTCCATTGGTTTCTCATTCACAGTTACATAGTACCGTTTCTGTCATATTCCTAATCGTCTGCAGAGCATGAATCATGATTTTCTGAGTTCCCAATTATAGAGGTGGACCTATAGTCATTTCATCCAATTAGTCCTATAATAATTTCACAAGGCAAAGTCTCTTTTTTTCCTGGGCTTAATTCCAAGGTAACTCATATATGGAAGACATCATTGTCCTTTTGTTATGATAGCTTTTGCATTTTGTGGGGTTGGTTTTGGTTTTTTCTTTTTAATGGAAATTAAATGTATCAACCAATTAAATGCATTAAACAACCAAGATGGAGAAGAAGTAAAAATGAACACAGCAATTTTAAAAACGTGGAATAAATGTATGATATCCAGATAAAGACCTCCAACGGTTCTTGTTTTGGGTAAGAATTTTCTGTTCCATTGGTTATTTATCATCACTTACTACCACTGAAACACTATTACTTTCTTACATCCCCATTTTTTTTGTTCTCTAACAAATTCCTCCTGCAGCTGACTGTACATTTCCCACACAGAACTGTGCTGATGCTTCCTGGATCTTGTATTCCCAGCAGCCAGAGGGGTGGTTTCTTACCTTTCCCAAAACATTCTCTCTGACCTCAAGCAAAAGAGACAATGTCATTGCTGGTTGTATTCAACTGTTCCCACTTGCTTCTACAACTGTGTCCCCTCCTTTCTGCTATAGTTGGCAAAGCTACAGCATGTAACCTTAAGGTAGAGGAAACTATTTCTTTCTTAGGAGGTACCAGCACATTCATTTTTAAAGCTCACATTTTCTCTCTCTTCAAAAGAAGATGACGGGGCAGCATTCTCTTCAAAGCATTTTCCTGACCCATGGTTCTTTTTATAACTTCTATAGGGCTAATTGTCTCTGTCTCAGAAGGCTTTCAAGGTGTCAGTACTGAAGTTTTTATCTTTCTGCCCATAAGCTTTAGAACTGGTGATCCTAATAAATCATCTTGAATTGCGCTACAGTACTCTTGCAATGCTATATATAGTTCTTTTGAAACTTCCAGGACATTTTTTAAGTCAAGTTCATTGTACTGAATTGTTTAATAACCAGTTTAGCTTTTCATACTGTACCCTTGAAACAATGAGTCCAAATGTCATTTTAAAATAATCTCCTGAATTAGTTACCTAGCTTTTACAAATTCACCCAGGGTTTCTTACCAAGCACAAAGCAACGTACAGTGTTCAAACATTTAGTTTTCAATACATAGGAAAACATTTAATTCTGTAACACTTTGCAGATAATCTTCAACAGTCTTGAACTAAGAACAAACATAATTCCTACACTATTTCATTCATTGTTATATTTTGTTATTTTATTTATTTAGAAAAGCACTTTCTGCTTGATTAGAATAATTTATATATTGCAAGAGTAAAACATCTTTGTCCGTTTCTTCAGATTAAAATAGAAGTTATAGCTTTTTTGACCACTTTTTCCACAGAATCTTCTCCTAAGTTTACCCACATAGTCCAAAAGAGTTTTTAAGTTTCAAAATTTTTGCAACTTTTCCTTTGGTCATTCATCTTAAGCTTTTAAACGAGTTGATTTTTCCTTTCCAGTTTAAGACTTTTAAAATAATTTCTATGAATTAATATTATTTGTGTCTTACTTTCTTCAAATCCTTTTTTCACAGCTCTGGATTTTTACTATTAACAGATATCTTTAAAATTCTGTGTCCACTGCAAGAAACATCATGTCTAGTTTGCATTTCTAATTTAATGAAGTAACTATTTTTTGAAGCCCAGAAGGCTTAAAGAGATTTTTAATAGTTGATACAATATGAATTGTGAGTGCTTCTGGTCTTTTTCTACTTTAGCTCTTCCTTCATTTCTTTTATTTACATAAGGATAGTTTAAAAATGACCATGTGAAAAAGTGTACAGCAGCAAAAACAAGCATCAAAATAATTCCCCAAAATTATTTAAGTCTAACAAGTCATTGTTTTTCTGTCACTAAAAACTTTACCACTCAGCTACTGGCACTAAGATGGCATACTGTCACCATGAAAATCACTGGTAATTGTTAAAAATGTGCTGATCGTATATAAATAATCTTTTGCACATGTAAAACTGGCTGGAGGGCCGGGCCCAGAGAGTGGTGGTAAATGGAGCGAAGTCCAGTTGGCGACCGGTCACGAGTGGT